>JAECWJ010000688.1:1455000-2055000 GCA_018150375.1 Drosophila sturtevanti | reverse complement strand
CAAATGTGCGACGGAAGTTGCAGCAGTCGCAGCAACAGCAACAGCAACAGCAGCAGCAGCAGCAGCAGCAGCAGCAGCAGCTGAAGGAGTTGACGTTGAAGTCGAAGTTGGAGAAGGAGAAGTCAAAGCTCAAGTCCGATGCTGGAATATTGAAGTTGAAGTTGAAGTTAAAGCTGGATCTGGAGCTGGAGCTGGAGCTGGAGTTGATGTTGGAGCTGAAGCTGAAGCTGACGGCGGCGGCGGCGGCTTTTATATGTTATTTTCTTTTTTAGCCCCAGTGGCTGGGCGTGGGGTATTATGATTTCTATATAAAAGGGTTTAATATCAATATATCAGACTAATGTAAGATATACTATAGATAAGTTAACATTTGAATAAACCATATGAAAACCGATATATATCTTAAGGGATAATTTTAGTTTCATTCTAACCCCCCATCCCCCTTTTTATATGCATACAGATAGATATATACATATATATAGCTCCGCCACTGTTTAAGCCTTTTTAGCAATAGGCAGACGATTTGGACCGCTCTTTTCGATTTTGGCTCTTTGACAAGCTGGCTGATTTTCATTGATTGCCATTTTAATTCGTTTTTCATACGGCGGACACCGATGAATTCTTAAATTCGATTTTGATCTCTTGTGATGACAGATAAGAATCGAAATGAGATAGATATACATATGTATATATATACATATGTATGTATGTATACAATATCTTTGGCAAATATCTGCCACGCCTATTCATATATATGTGTGTGTGTGTGTGTGTGTGTGTGTGAGTGTCTGTATTTTTATATGAAATGCAATTAAACCTGGTCTTATCGATACAAGTTTTGTTATATCTTAAATAGAATTTGTATTTGCTGATCTCGAGCAAAGATAAAGCAAAAAATGGCCAAGGAAAATTTATTGAATTTAATAACGCGCCAAGTTTATCGCAAAAGTTTTTGTCAATTTAACAAATTGCAGCTCCAGACCAAGCCCCCAAAATAACAAAAAAAAAAAGAATAACAAAAACAACAAACCCAAGAAAGAGTGTGTGAACGATAGAGAGGGGGACATACCTAGAGTTTAGAGGAGGTATGGTGAGGAATAGTAGTAGAAGAAGAAGAAGACGAAGAAGAAGAAGAGGGGGTTTCATACCATAGTACAATGGAAATGGAATTGAATTCCTAGACGGCTAATAATGTCTTTGTAAGCAATTGACGGCCAAGTGGACAGGCGTGCAAATGAATGCAACAAGGCCCAGACCGACTGGGCCAAAACAAAACTCTCAACAGAGCTGGGACCTGGACTGGACTGGACTTTTGGAGACGGGTGTGTGTGTGTGTGTGTTTGTGGACTAGGCAACAAAGAATTATTTTACGAGCAGAGCCAGCCAGCAGAGAGTTAAAGTTGCTGGAGTTGCAGTTGCTGCTGATGCAGTTGCTGTTGCTGTTGGATTTGGAGTTGGAGTTGGAGTTGCAGTTGCAGTTGGCGGCGCTCGCTCTCTGGTCGTGTGATATCGCCAAGATCAATGAATCAATTAGCAAAACGAAATGAAAATGAATGAAACGAACAAATGCAATGACTTTAGCTTTACCGTTTTAACCAGAGACCGCCTAGCCAGACTCATTTTGTTTCGTTTTTTTTTTGGTTTTGTTTTGTTTTGTTTGGACCAAGGCGTGGGATGGCATTTATCAACGTCGGCTTGGCTTTTCAAGCGCATTCGCTAGCCGGCCTGCAGCTGCTTTTGCTGCTGGTGGTCGCCCCATTTGGGGTCCGGCTTGTGATTGTTGTTGTTGCTGTTGCTGCTACTTTGCGTAGCGTGCAGTTTTGTTGTTGTTGTTATATTGCTATAGTGCTATTGCGGTTTCCATCTCGTATCAATCATGGCAACTTTGGTGGCGCATTAGTCAGAGCCGCTGGCCAAAACAATTCAATTGGCCCCGCCATAAGATAAGAAATATGCATAATTCTATTTAATTTGCATTTTGACACTCGCCAATTTTAATAGTTTTTCTTGTATTTGGTTTTTTTTTTCGTTTTTTGTTTTTTTCCTTTAGCAAGGACAGGGCGTTGCAAGAGGTGGGTCAAGATGAGCAGTTGTTCCACCCCTTCCATCAAATTGAAACTGAAATTTATTAGCTACTAAATAGTTAATACATATATACTATATATATGTATATGTATATATATGAGACTATGTACATAAATATGTAGTAAATAATGAGACTTGTTTAATGTAATAGAAATTCTGTTTAGAATTTTTTGATTTTCATTTATATGGATTAATAAAATGAGATAATTCTTTATCTTTAAGTATGCCTTCTATCTTCATGTAGTATGTAGAAACTTAGAACTGAGACAATCTAAGACAACTTTTGGATATTTTGTTTATAAATTATACATTTTGCAAATTCAAATAAAATCTAAGTTTCCTTTGAGAAGAAGTTGATGGGAAAATTAATCTTTTAATTAATATTTTGGAGAAATAAAATCCATTATTTTATTTATTATTGTATTAAATTTTAATATAATTATTTCAAGCATAATTAATTCAAATTTTCAATAGATTTTGACTTAACTAATATGAAACTTTAATGGAAAAGTCAGACCGTCACCATCAGACAATCTTCTACCAATTTTGATTTTGAAATGCATTTGAAAAGGGGAAAACTTTACATATTTTGATTAAACAATTTTATTGAGGAATATTTAACCAATTTAAAGGGGAAAACTTTATTTTGATTAACTAATTTTATTTAACTTATTAATTATATTACAACAAATAGTTAAAGGGTTTACATAGGTACAACTACAGAGTTCTTTAAAATAAATTAAAAATTAAAAATTTTAACTTTAAAAGGATCAATCCATAGATTTTCTTATTTTTCACTTTTTAAGTTATATGTTTTAGCATTTCTTTATACATGTTATATTTTGTATATTATATAAATGACTTAGATTTTGTGTATTTGAAAAGTTTACTGACTTTCATAAACAAGATCAAGTTGTATATATGTAGATATATAAAAATAGATATATGTATATAGATATATACTTACAAATTCAAGACTGAAAGGATGAGTTTGATCTAGATCACGATGTATATATGTGGATATATAAAAGTAGATATATATATAGGTATATCCAAATTCAAGACTGAAAGGATCAGTTTTATCTAGATCAAGATGTATATATGTGGATATATAAAAGTAGATATATATATATAGGTATATACTTACAAATTCACGACTGAAAGGATCAGTTTGATCTATCTTTTCTACATTCACATACTCACAGTATTGAATTTCTTTCATTTTTTGTGGCTATTGTGAAATCAAAAATAAAATACTGAAGAAAATTTCAATTTAAAAATAGTTAAATTCTATAAAAATTTGCACCAAGAAAAAATCAAAAAAAAGATTTCAAATTTGGTCTCTCGGACATGTCAAATTTCAACTGCACCTGGAAACATGAGTCTATAAGTTCAGCTTCCGCAGCAGCAGCAGCAGCAGGAGCTGGTAAAGCTCTTGCCTTTCGATCAAATGTCAGAGACCGAGGTTGCTGCACTACAGCTCTTTCTCTATCTCTATCTATCTATCTCTTTCTAACATTGGAGCGCATTGTCATCGTCATTGTTTGAGTCTGCAGCCGTGTTAGAGGCTGCTGCTGTCATTAGGAAAAAAACATGCGGCAGGCAGGCAGTCAGGGCAGTCAGGCAGCAGGCTGCTGCTCTATGACAAAAGCTTTGGGCCAAAAGCAAATACGGATTGTTAGCTGGTTGGTTGGGTTGGCTGGGTTGGCTGGTGACGCAGCTGAAATTGAAATCAATGCTGACCAAAATCGGCACCTTTTGTGGAGTCGAAATGGGTGAGTGAGTGAGTGAGTGGACTGCGACTACCAGCTGTCGTTTAGCTTTGATCAACTTCCGCCAGCTGGGGGTAAGAGTAAGACCAAGAGTTTCCGATACCACCCATGACCCCCACAATAACAACAACAACTACAACAACCACCATAAACAATTGCATGTGTAATACTTGGGCAAACACACACATAGAGGGAGAGAGAGAGAGACACACTCACACATATATGTGTGTTGCCCTGGTTCACCTGGCTCACCTGGCCTGAGTTGGTTTCGATTTCCTAATTCGCATGGAACACTCTCAGAGTCAAGAAAGTCAGCCCCCAGTCAACCGGCTGCTTCAATTACACAAAGTCATGCGGCATAGAGTAAAAAAAAGAAAAAGAAAAAAAAAAAAAAAAACAACCTCATAACCCCCCGTTAAAGCATTCACCCCCTTTCACCCCCCTCCCCCGCCATCATGGTCCCCCTCTACTATCTACAACTACAACCGCATAGCCCCTTCTGTGTAACCCACGAAAGTTGGCGAGCCGTGTCCGTGTTGCTGTTGCTGTTGTTGTTGTTGCTGGCGTTGGTGTCTGACTTTGTTTTAGTTTTTGTTTTTTTTTTTGTTTTTTGCTGCTTAGTGAAACAGGTGCGTTTGCGTTTTGCAGGTGTTTCCCAAAAGCCACCACCATCGTTCGTAATAGCAACAGCAAAAGCAGCAGCAGCAGCAGCAGCTTCGACTTGAGAGTCACCTCGTCGTCGTCGTCGTCGTCTTATAGTGTTTTTTTTTTCCTTTTTGGTCTCTGTTTTAGTCTCAGTCTTAGCTTAGTCTCGGACTGTTTAGTAGTTACGCTTTACCGCTAGTTACACAAATTGCCGTCAACTAGGCAATGCATTCTGTAGATTGTTGTTGTTGTTGTTGTTGTTGTTGTTGTTGGCTGTTATTATTGAGCACCCCTCCCTTATGATACTTCATTCATCTATCTATCCATCCATCCATCCAACTAACTAACCAACCAACCAAACCAACTTCTCCCCTTCTCCGACCGCTTTACTTACCCCTAATTGTCTGGGGTAACCCCCTGCGGCGCCAGTTGCTCATGCGCATTGTATTTCGTGTGAAAATCACAATTAAATGCAATTTTTTATGCGCACCTACAAAGTCAGTTGACGTCGTCGTCGCCATCGTCGTCGTCATCGTCGTCGTCGTCGATTGTGGTTTAGCTTTCATTTTGGATTCGGTTTCGGTTTTTGGTTAATCTCGGCTTCCACAATTTACAGGCTTATTACAACAAGCAAGATAGCTGGCTAACTGACGGACGGACGGACGGACTGACTGACTACTTTTGGATCGTTCATATTTGGATGGGGTGTGGTGGGAAGGGGTCTGAATGGAGGGTTGGGGATCGTATTTGAATCGGCTTTTTTTTTTTTTTTTTTGGTGTGTTCTGTTCGGGTTTTTATTGGCATTCGGGCCCGGCTCAGCTGTCAGCTGCGTTGTTGAAAATGTCAGCTTGACAATTATTATGTCAAAATTTTCCGGCACGGCCATTGGGAGTCGCAGCTGTTGACTGCTACACGAGTTTTTATGGTAATTCAAGTTTCACTGATTTCTCGTCTTGCTGCAGTCGCACCCAAAAAAAAAAAAAAAAAAACAAGTACAAAAACAAAAACAAAATAGCAGCAGTAACAAAAACAACAACAACAACTACAACACTCTCCTTCAAGTGAAAACCAGGCGACCAGGCCGGGCCAAGTCAGGCCCAGACCAAGGTGCGCGCTAATTGCGCGTGGGGCTATTGCCGCCAGACTTAGACTTGGCCATTGGCCATATGTATGTATGTATGTATGTATGTATGTATGTACATACATACATCTATACACAAACAAACGGGTAAAACTCTGCCAACAATTAGCGCATACCAAAGGAAAAACCTTCCCCTTCACTCCACTCCCCTTTACTATTTGATACACTTCACTTTGCTTCAATGCACACCTTTTACCTTCACCACCCACCCCACCCCACACCCCCTATTTGAGACACTCAAAAAAATTGTCCATACAATTCTTTCTTTGAACTTGTAAATCTTAATTAAGATTAAACCCAAAGTAGAAAAACGATATAAAATATTGAATATTTTCCATTATATGTATACATATGTATGGATATATCTCTACTGGATCTTAATCTAATAGCTGCAATTATATTATATTTCATCTAAAATAAACGAACTATAGCGAAGTTATTAACTTAAAACATACTTACAGGCTTTAATATTCACCGCTAGGTGTCGCCAACTATTTGTTAATAAAATATTTCACATTTTACTCCTCAAATTTACATAGAAATATATATGAAATTTATCTATTTATAGTTAAATTTTTGCTTACCATCTGTTTATAGATAAATTTATGTAATTATATATATTTCAAACTGAAGTAACAGGTATTTCAGTTTTTATGATCAGTTCAAAAATGTCTGAATCTGAACATGAATAGCATATGGGTGATAAAACTAAACCGATCTCCATTGAAGATATTAATCTGAATTTCAGTTGGGAATTTCATAAATTTAATAAATTTTCGAACGATTTCAATTGGAATTCTTTATAACATATATGGAACTTAGAACTATGTACATACATAACTATTAACTATGTAACTGGACAAATGATCACTAAATCATTTAGATTACTGATCACTGATCACTTTCTAAATAGATGAAGAAAAAGACCTAAATCAATGTTAAATTCATACAACTTGTGATCCTTTAACTCCTTGCTATAGAAGTTATTCAACTGATGTCAGGTTATTGTATACTATGGTAAAATCAAAACTAAATCCCCGATCCTCTGGTTTATATACAAAACGAAACGTTGCAATGCTGGTGCGGGATAAGGGAGGGGAGGGGAGAGTAGAGGTGCGAGGGAGTCGCCGCTTGCATGTGGATAAAACTAAATTGACATTTGAATGGGGGCTAACCAGGCCTCCAATTCGAGGCAATTGGTCATTGCATTGTACATAGTTTGCAATCATTAACGCTAATAGGCCACAGTGAATGAGTGAGAGAGAGAGGGAGAGAGAGAGAGAGAGAGAGAGAAAGAGTACAGTGCCAGCTGCAACTAAATACTAAACACAGTCGTTGAAAAAAACCCAACTAAAATATATATATATAAATACATATCTAACTAATGTACATACATATATATACATACATACATATATATATTTATATAGTATGTATGTATGTTTGTATGTTGTATAAAATCCCACACACCTACATATTTAGTAGGCAGGCAAATCCCAAGGAGACTGTCACCGACAAATTTCTCAACAATTTTCAGTTTTTCTTTTTGCGCACACGTGCAAGGGGCTAACAACTAAACACACACTCACACACATAAGCACATACATATGCATGTATGATCTTACTACCTGAGAAAAGATGGAAAACCCTTAATGGGCAACAAACAATGCAATGACATGGCAGCGGCCTCAAACAACTGCGTGAGAAAACTCGTTCGCCCCTGCCTTGCCTTGCCTTGTCTGCCCCAGGGGCATTATCATTATCGCTCAGCATTGTTGTTGTTGTTGCCGTTCCCGTTGTTGTTTGTGTTGCACTTGTTTACATGGGAAATGGTTTTTCACATCGTTAGACGGCAGTTTTTCTTCATAATTCTTCATTGGCTACTGTGAGGGCAGGTAATTGTTGATACCCACCAGTCAAAGGGTACATTAATTTTGGTCAGAGATTTGCAACACATTTTCCCCTTTGAACAAATTACAAATGTATAAAAATAAATACAATAATAGCTTCTCTCTCTCTCTCTCTCTCTATCTCTACAAAAATTGTAGATCTCTTGCTCCTCTATGACTTTAAGCTGACTTTATCATACAAACCATTGGTAAAAAAAAAAAAACTGAATCACGGAAAATCAATCAAAGCTTAGAGATCAATTACGGGTTATAACAGTTTTAGCTGTTGTAGCTCTCGATTTCTTCCAACGTTTTCCCGATAATCTTGCATCAGCAGATTTTGATTCACTTTTCAAGTTTCATATTATATCAAATGAATATGAATAATCGGTCGATATGCATACATAGATTTCGACTTTAGCGAAATTTCTGGAACTTGAGACCGACCGACCAACCCGAAACCCCCCCCACAATTCAAATACTACATCAAATTTTTAATTTTAATAAATTTTTTTTGTTGTATTTTCATTTTTTCTTTATATTTGTTTTGTTTTTTTTTTTGTTTTTTGTTGTTGTTTGAAATTTATTAAGAGCTAAAATTCAAATTGTTTGTTGCTATTTGTAAGCATTCCTTCTTTTTGTTTTGTTTTTCCCATCAATATGTTACATTTTCTTTTTTTGTTTTTGTTTTTCTTTTTTTTTGTTTCTTAAGTCAATCAACATGAATTAAAGAGAATAGCAAAACAGAAAAGAAAACCAAATTAAACTTGATTTTTTTTTCGATTCTTTCAAAATTTTTATTTTATAGTTTTATTTGAATTTTTGTTTTAGTTTAGTTTAGTTTCATTTTCATCATCAGAAAAAATCGCATAAATTATGCTAAAAAAAAAAAAAAAAAAAATACACTTTGTACAAAGTATGCTACAGATCACAGAACATATATGCATATATATATATATTTTAATATAGATATAGTTTAAATATATATATATATATGTGTGTATGTAATATATATATATATATATATATTGTATGTATGTATATTATATGCATTTGCAATTGTTTAATCAAAAAAGAGGAGGAAAACATTTAAGAGAGGATCCAAATTCAAATTAGGAAAAGAAAGAAATTAAAAAAAAAAAACATACAAATTTACATATATTATATATAGTAGATGTTTTCTTTGAAACAAACACTAATAAATGAGGTGTGTGTGTGTGTGTGTGTGTATGTGAAAATTAGTGCTTGGAAATTCTAATTAATCAACTTAAACACTAATCATAATTATTTATAAATTAATGAATTTGAATGTGAGTGCTGAGTGTTTCGTTCTTGTTGTTGTTTTGCTGGTTTATTGGCCTGGCTAATCAATAATAGGAAGAATTTGCTCTTTTATACAACTTTAGTAATGTGAAATTAAAATTAATAGGATCAAAATTATATATATATATATGTGTATATATATATATATATATGTATAGTATATATGTTTATGTATAAAGTTTCCTTTTTTATCTTTCAATTTGTTGCATTTCATTATTTTATTTATTGCTGCTCTCTGCTTTGCATTTAGTAACTTAAAAAAAAAAAAAAACACATAAAAAACAAACAAAAATTATATAAAAAAAAATTATATATACATATGTATGTATGTATGTACATACATATATATATATATATTGGGTGGGTCTTCCTCCCATTTTCAGTTTCAGTTTCATCATCAACATTAATTATTATGATCCATTATGAACCGTTATTAACGCACATGGGCGTTTAGTTAAAAAGGAAAAATTAAATTGTTTAAAGCTTTGCCAAGTTTTTTTTTGTTTTTTTCTTTCTTTCTCTTCTTCTCTTACTTCTTAAACTTTCATTCTATCTTCTCGCCACTGCAACTAATTATAAATGTTAATAATAATAATAATAATAATAATGTTTTTAGGTGTGCTTAATATGGTGCTGATGCTGTAGTAATGCTAAATTATTGATTGTTTCTTTTTTTTTTTTGATATATTTCATATTTTGTGTATGTGTTTTTTTGTTTTTGTTGTAATTATTGTTTTTAGCATTTTCATTTTTCTTTTTTTTGTTTTGTTTTGTTTTATTTTATTTTATTTTGTTTTTAATGCGGGCCGCCTACAAGCTAACTAACTAAACTCTTTCAAGTATTTTGTTTTATATAATGCGAAATGCGAATGCTGGCCGCCTCCCCTCCCCCTCCTCAACTACACATACGATACAAAGAGAAAAAAGAGGAGGTTATTAGATAGGAGAGAAGGCGTGTCGGTTAGTTTAGCTTTTAAGTTAACATTTGTTTTTTCTTCTGTATTTTTGTTTTGTGTTTGTTATTACTGTTTCTTTACTGTTACTACTGTTATTTTTGTTGTTCTATATGTTCTCTGTGGTGGAGAGGAGATCTTCACACGAAGGTTTTTTTGTTTTTTTTTTTTGAGAGTGGAGTTGTTGACTGTACTGCATACATTGCTGCTGCGCCGTTATACAAACTACATACATACATGCATACAGATTATATGTAGGTATGTATTATTCATATGTATTTATGTGTATATAGGTATATATGTATGTATGCATGCATATACATATGTATGTATGTATGTATATTATATTATGTATTTAGTTAAAAAGTGATTTTTGTAGTTTTATGTTTTAAACATTTACGACTGTCTGCTGCTGCTGTCCTTCTCTGCATTCAGTTGCTGTAACGAGATAGAAAGGGAAAAGAGTAAACAATTAGTTTTTAATTCATTTTCTTTGGATTTTACTGTATTTTGCCTTGAAGTGTGGCGCCTAAACATAAATGTCACAAATCTTAAAATTTGTTGTTGTTGCTGCTGTATTTGTTATTTGCTATTCTGCTGTTACTGTTATGTTAAGTGACCAAAGAACTTTTATGGTTGTGCTGAAGAGGGGTGGCAAAGAGGGACAAACGGACGGACGACCGACCGAATGGCGACTGGCGCACAGCTGCGCGACGCGAAAGAGTACAACAAATAAAAAGAGGAAAGAAGAAAAGAAGAAAAAAAAAAAGAAAGAAAGCCCAGAGAGAAACGAATGAAAGAAAGAAATAGCGGAGAAAATCAACAACAACTACCCAGAGAACATTCCGAACACGTGCATTTCTTTTTTTTTCTTCGAAAGAATTTTCGTGGTGACACATCAGAGAAGGCGAAGGGTATATGTATGTATACATATGTACATATGTATGTATTCATGTATGTAGAGGAATTGCAGAGGAAAAGGGGTCGCTATGGCTATTTCTTTCTACATTTATATACATACATACATACATACATACATACATATATACATATGTATACTATCTCTGTCTCAAGGCAGATGTTTTGCAATGAAAAGGAAAAACAGAAAGCTAATTGAGGCCTAAATACATTTCATTTTCTTCTATAATTAACGATTTTGTTAAGGAAAATGACAAGAGTGTGTGAGAAAGAAAGAGAGAGCGATCAAACATATACATAATTAATCAAAATCAATGAAAAATACTTAAATTATTAAATATCTAAAGACCACCAAAGCCGACAAAATAAAAAAAAAAAACCAAAAACCGAGGGAAACCAACAAGAAAAAAATTGTTAAATAAAATTTGTATATCTTTAATATTACCAACCTGTTTCTTTCAAGTATTAAACAATTTTTTTATTTTTTGGTTGTTGGTTTTTGCCCAGATCATTAATTATTAACAACAACAACAAGAGACAAACAAAAAAAAAACCCCGAAAATGTAAGATGACCAAAAGCAAAAACAAAAATAAAATTACTACGCTAATGAAGTAAGCATCAAATAAAAAAAATCCAAGCAACTGCAACAACAATGCTAAGGCGGAGGCTGAGACATTGAGATAGAGATGGACAACAAGGAGGGAGCGTGGGGAGGGGATGGTGAGGAACAGAGACAGACGACAGAGACGGTAAAACTGATGATGATTCTCCAATTTCAAATTCCGTTTTCAAGCTTTGCCTGTGCGTACATTTGAGAGAGTAAGAGAGACACACACAGACACATACATACATATATACAGACACATACATACATACATACATATGTATATGAAATAAATTTAAGTATCTGCAGGTGTTCATTTAAAACATCACAAAACAACAACAAAATTGTTGAAAAAAGGCCGCGAGAAAAAAAATTAACAGCTACGTATAGAGGCAACAACAGCAAAAACAACACACACACAGACACATAACACACAAAAGAAAGAAACTCTGCCGAGATGGCGACAACAACCGCAACAACACAAAAAGAAAAAAAAAATGTGAAATGTCTATAAAAATGAAATTTGGGTGAAACGTTTTGCCGGAACCATGTAGGAGGAGAAGGAAGAGAAGCAAGAAGGGGGAATGGGAGGCGTCAACGGGGGCGTTACACAGTGGCTCAAATCTCATTTCGTGCACTGCGATTTTTCATTTCAAACCGTATAAATTACAAAAGAATTGACTTAAATAACTTACATAAATGCAAATGTAAAACTAGGGAAGGAGACCTTCAAAAGTTTTTTATCTATGCAATAACAGAAACAACAACTTTTCCAAAAAAGTATAAGATAATGGCCATCATATCGATAGTTGTTGACCAATCAAGATTAATCGTATGACAAATCTACATATTTTTGCACTATCACATACAGTGCATAACACATACAAACACACACACACACACATAACATAAGAGGCGACAACTACTGACTGACTGACGACTTGCCTGCATCCAAAAACCTCGTGAGTGACATAAGAAAATGAGGTAACACACAACTTTTGACTTGAATTACTTTTCTTTTTTCATATTATGTATTGCATTTTATGGGTGAAAAACTGCATTTTCATTTGTACGAACGAAATAAACTATGACTAACTGTGTATACTATTAGCTAGTCATTTAGACTGATTTATTTGAAAGAGAGGATAAAGAAATTTCAACAAATTGATATTTTGTAAAAGTTTTGAATGTAAATTTTAGGAGAAAGAGAGACCAAAATGTCCCGTCCTTACATTTTGCAATGACAATTGCCTGTCTCTCTCTGTCTGTCTGTCTGTCTGTCTGCCTGACTGACTGACTGAGTGACTGACTTGACAGACTGTTGTGACTGTCTTATGAATGAGGTCATCGAGAAAACATATGGAAAACATAGCTCAATGTTCTTTTTATATTGCTCTTTGCTTGTTGTTCGTTCGTTCGTTGGTTCGTTTGCTTTTCTTTTCTTTTATTCTATCTTTATTTTTAATTTCTTATTTTTTTTTTTTTTTTTTTTTTTGACTGCATTTGCATTGCAAATGGAAAGAAACTTACCGTCGTTAAACTGTTGGCTAACTGGGGCTGTTGAGATGGCAGCTGCTGCAGTTGATGTTGCTGCTGTTGCAATTGCTGCACTGGCGCCGCTGTTACCACTGATGACAATGTCGACGACGACGACGACACCTTCACAATTGTGTTGGGGCTCTGGCGATCAATCAGTGGCATACGGGCCGCGGGACTAGAGATTTTAGCAAGCTGTTGTTCCTGCTGTTGTTGTTGTTGTTGTTGTTGCTGCTGCTGCTGTTGTTGTTGCTGCTGCTGCTGTTGTTGTTGGTGGTGATGGTGTTGCAACTGCTGTTCGGCAGCCAAACGTTGGGCCAACATATCATTATTATTATCAGCCTCAGTCATATCCATGTCATCATCATCTTCATCAACTGCAACACTGCTTAGGGCAGCTGCTGCATCGAAATTATTGATTTCGGGATGAGTTTCCAGCTCTGTTTGCAAATCGCAGATATAATCGATGACATGCTGTATGATCTCCAATTTGGAGAGTTTACGATTTTTGGGCATAAAGGGAACGAGATCCTTTAGCTTTGAGAGATACATTTTCATTTCGGCATTCTCGCCATCGCCACGATGTGGTGGATGACGGGCAATACGTCCGTTTGGATTGAGGGCCGGCATACCGGAGGCACCTGTTTGACAAACAGCCGTCAGGGACTTCATTCTGGAAATGATTGCTTTACGCTCCTTGAGTAGAATTTTGGCGGATTTTACACGGTCGTACCGGTTACTAGCGAGGTTACGAAAGTTCCTTTAATTATTATTTGGTTTTTAAATTGCGAGTTTTTGTTTCTTGTTTAAAGTTGATTGGTTGGTTGGTTGTTTGTTTGATGGATTGATTGATTAATTGATTGGTTGATTCTTTCGCTAATTCCACTTGCACTGCACTTGTTTTAGCTAACGTTGATGATGTTGTTATATTCTGGGTTTTAAATTCGTTTTGGTTTTTTGTTGATTTTTATTATTTTTGCCCTTCTTTTTTTTTGTTTTTAGTGTAGAACAAGAAAAAAATGTAATCCAGAGTGTTTAATTTATCTTCATTAGGTAGTATGTGTCTTGCACTGCGATCGATCGAGATTGCTTTCGATGGGTTTTTTTCAAAATCAATTTGAATTTATTAAAAAACAAAATTTGTTAATCTTTTTTTTTCTCAAATTTTCTCTCTATTTAATTTTTATATTTTTGGTTCGGTTTGCTTTCTGTACGCACAAGCAACCAGCGGATGTTGAATACGAATGAACTCGTTGCGCTCATAGCGTGGCCTTTTATAGTTGCCGAATGCCGCAAAAGGCGGAGCATATGTTTAAGAGCTAAATGGAGAGTAACGAACGCACACGAGAGAGTAACTGCAGATGTTTGGAGAGAAACGAATGTTTAACTAGTGGAGGGAGAGCGACTGCGATGTTGAATGGTTGTGTGATGAAAAGCAGAACACTAATTTGTGGAAAGGGTCAGGGGAAGTACGAAGCAAAGGTTCAGAATTGCAATGATATTTACTTCTGTGGATGTGGAATGTGTGGGTAGTCTCTACACAAAAATAAAAAGGTTGAGGTGAAGTGTGGTCAAGAAAGGGCAACCTTATTGGCCTGGCCCCCAAATGGTGGAGGTTAATATAAGGTAAATTGTTGGAGGTCGGTCGTCAATAAATTGGAGAGAAGAAAAGTTAAAAGAAGGAGGAGAAGGAGAAGACTTTGGATGGTATAAAGGCTATTTTTAGGCTGCAGCTTTTGGGCAAATTTTTGATATATTCTTGTTTTCAATTAATATTTTATAAAATATTTTATTTATAATATTTTGTTGCAATTTCTTGAATACGAGACTTTAGTTCAGGTGAAGTTACATACCTTCCACATCTAAAAGTTGCCCTTCCCCAGATGATTGAAATTTGGTTTCCTCATCTGAAGTTGCAATATTGATCCACAAGTGAACATACATTCCCATCCCTTCAGTGTAGATTGTTCCACAAAATAATACCCCAGCTTCCAAACTGAAGCACAGATTCCACAAACTCTCCACACAGCAAGCTGCCTATCCAATGACATCGTTTCCCCAGGTTTAACTTGAAGCCAGGTCTGAACAGTTGAAAAACTCCACCATGCCACCATACCATACCATTACCATCCAAATCTTTTCAAGTCGTCTACCTACCCCTACATCTCCAAAATGCAAGCTACCAATCCACAACATTGTAGACATAAGACCGGCATTGGGAATCTCATATCAAAACTCTACAAAACAAATCAACTAGACACTCTCCACAGTATGCACAATGTTCGTGTTTGCAGAGGGGAAATTTGACTGTGATTGGTCGGATCTTTTGCAGTGCTCTCTTGCACTCGCTCTCTCTCTCTCTCTCTCTTTCTCTCTGTTGTTTTCTCTCCGAGAGATGAATTGTTTCGTGAGTTTTTTTTTCCAAGTTGGATTTTCTTTTCTATTTGTTTTCTTGTTTTGTCTTGTGAATGAAAATGAATGAAAAGTGCTGTATGGTTGTGGTATGGTGGTTGACTGACTCTCTCATGTGTGCGAGTGTGTGCGAGGCGTTAAAAGATTATTTTGCTTCCTTCATGTGTGTGTGGCTTATCTTAATTTGGGTTTATGATATCTAACATATGAGTTACTGATCTGGCAACCGCTTTTGCTTGCTTGCTGCTTACTCTTGCTTTTTCTGCTCTGGCTTGGCATGGGAATATGGAATAAAATGAATGGGAGATTTAAGAGTAGTGAGAGGCGCCTTGACTTTTCTCCTACTACATATGTATGTATGTATGTATGTATGTATGTGCATACATATGATGATCATTGTTTGGCAGTCGTAGGGTTTCTGGGCATAAAATTACGATCATATTACATGAGAGACCGACAGACCAACCGTCCGTCTGACATACCCATCGACCACTACTACACACACCACTCTCAAGTGTTTGATTTAACTTTGTTCATTGAGGAAATGTGAAAATTTTCATTGAAACTAAGGCAATTTGTTGTTTGTGAAAAATGAAACGTTTGCTTGCTTTTTATGCTGTCTTTGGTTTGGTTTGGTTAACGGTACGACGCGTGTGTCTCTAGTGGAGAAAGGAGAAACATATGGATGTATGTATGTATGTATGTACATATGTATGTAGATACATATGTAGGTAGGAAGGTATCCAAGACCAATCTTATGAATGAAACGAATCCATTCTATTATTTATACATATGTACATACATACATACATACATATTTAAGCTTCATATGCCTTTCCCAGGAAATGTTATTCAGGAATGTCCCGGACTTTTTTTTTTTTTGTTCTTTTCCAAGTAATGCCAAAGGTGTTGCATGAAATACACCAGAAATCCCTGTACCATATCCATATCGCTAAATAACTAAAAATGAGAAGAAAAAAAAAAACCAAAAAATAATTAAAATAAAAATAAAAAAATGCTGGCAAAAAGAAAAAAAAAATGCAAAAAAAAAAATGGAACCACCGAGAGTGTTCAAATTTCCAGAGAGACCAGAGAAATACCGATCATAATTTTATGACTTGCAGCAGCCGAGATTTCATTTCTTCCCCAGACTAGAACGGAGCTTACTTTACGACACTGAGTGTTTCGCCTGAATGACAAATGAGCAGCGGGCAACAAACAACAGGTTGAAGAAGAGAGCAAAAAAAGTATAAAAAAAAAATGCCAAGAGGAGGAGGAGGAGGAGGGGAAGGAGGAGCAGTGGAAAGAGGATGAGAAGGAGATGGAGGTGATTTGCAAGCCGTAGAACTTGCTGAGGATACGATGGGATCACATGTCAATCAGCGGGCAGGCAGGCAGCGGGCACTTGGCACAAATGCCTCAACATTGAATGTGGATTGAAGTCGAGAAGCAGCAGGTACAGAGTGGAGGAGGAGGGGGTAGGGGTTGGTGGCAAAAGAAGTGAGAGC
Source organism: Drosophila sturtevanti (assembly GCA_018150375.1). Lineage (NCBI taxonomy): Eukaryota > Metazoa > Arthropoda > Insecta > Diptera > Drosophilidae > Drosophila > Drosophila sturtevanti. The sequence goes on along the minus strand of JAECWJ010000688.1, from coordinate 2,038,212 downwards.
GAGAGATCGCTTCGAGATGGCGTTGCAGATATGCAGCCGCATGCCGCGTGCATGGCATGTTGAAATCCAATACGCGTCACTCATCACAGTTTTCACCTCCCCCCTCCTCACACTGCTCAAGTCCCCAAACCCTAACCCCTTGCTCAACTCACATCTCTAACCAACATCCTTGCCTAAATCCCAGGCCAAAATGACGACGTCTAGTTATGCAGCAAGTTCCGCAAGCCATTAAAAAGCAAAAAAAAAAAACGCGAAGAATACTATATACATACATACATACATACATACATCTATACATACTTAAGGAAGGAAGGGGTGCTCTTCTGAATGGCAATGGAAATGGAACTTCACTCCATTCGGTTGACATGTTGCATACGCTAAACAAGCGCGAATCTCATTAATGAAATCGAATTGGGGAATCGTTTTTCGTATCGTTTGCCTAGTTTATTTTTAAACATATTTTGCATATACATGTATATATATATGTATATGTATATATGCATGACCATCGTTGTAGTTTTTCAAAACTGCCCCATCCACCCCACTCCACTCCACTCCGCTCCGCTCCACTCCTTTCGTCAGGCATTGCCATGGTATGGTATGGCATCCATATTATTGCTTAACTGCATCCGGCCCCCAATTGGTATAATGGTAACTGAATACTAAGTAATTCATCGCAAAAAAAAAAAAAAGAAAGAAGTGAAATCCAGAAAAAAAGAGACATTACAGTTTCATTGAGGCGACAATGATCGCTGAGCTTTTGTTTATTTTGTTTTTTTTTGTTTTGTTTGTTTGTTTTACTTGCGGAACAATAAACGACATTGCGTGGGAATGGGAACTGAAAATTGCTATTCTTTTTGTTTTCCTTAACATTATTGGGGTATATGCACTTTGTGGCCACAAGTTAAAAGAAAGCAATCTATTGAATATGAGAAAATTGATATGACTAATCCTTGATTATATCTTGGCAAAAGTATTTGCTTGATTTTTCTATAAGTAGTAAAAAAGGAAAATAAAAGAATGAGAATAAACTTTAAGACTAAATGTATAAAAGATCACATCTACATATACATATATACATACATATATCAGTCTATTATCTACTATATGTACATATATACATATATCTACATATATGTATGTAGGAACGCCTTAACTTTAGGGTATAAAGATGACAAAATAAACAACTCTCTCGTTTATTTGTATTTTCATTTATGCAAGGCCAAACATTTTTGGGGGGTGGGGGAGAGGGGAGAGGAGTTGATTGTTAATTCAAGTGCTGTGATCAGCAAAAATATTTACTATATAGTAGTTTAACCAACGCATTAAAAAACCGAAAGATATTTAAATAAAGTTTTAAACTTTAGTAAAAGTTCAAGAATGTGATGGAAAAGAAATCTGATGAGTTGGACTTTAACATCATATCGTTTTTCTATATGTACATATATCTGAAGGTTTCTTGACCTATGTACATAGTACATGTGTTTCTTGAATAGGAAGAATATATATTTGATATCTGAGTTTATCATTATATAGGTTTACTAGGAATTTGATTTACATGAGGTAAAAAATATTTGTTTTTTTTAAGTTATTAAAATTGTTTTCTATTTTAACTAATGTTATAGTTTCTTGACTCTTTAAAACAATTTTATTCAATTATCAGATAATTATATAATTATAATGATTGTTAAATTGAAATCATTTTTATATATACATAGATAGATAGATGAGATGCATAGTAAATATTAGGAATAGGATATAGTAAATACATATATAGGATAGAAATTAGGATAAAATGTTTATTTTCATTTATTATAAATAAAAATAAGCATTCGTTTATAGTAATTGAAAATAATAAATCGAGAAATACATACATCAAAATTTTTTCTATCTGTGTGATGTTTGTAAATCTTATATGTATTTTATATATATGTATATCTTTAACATAAATTTAGTAAAGCGATTATATTTCTATATGTTTGCCCAAGGGAATTCTTAACAATGTAAAATAATTGCTAGTTTATTTATAAGAAATAAACTTGTTTTAATTGCTGCTAATTGAAAATTAGTATAAATTAGAAGAAATCTCTCTTTTTAATAAACAACAAACAAATATTCTCATCATCATCATCATTATTATTATTATTATTAATGAGTTTACACTATTAAATGATTGCTAATGCTCCTTCCTTATATCCAATAAGGATTTGCCCGCCGCCACATTAGTCAAGCGTTTCCATTTAATAATAACCCATGACAGACAAACAAACCGAAATGAATGCCAAATGGGAAGCCAAACAAAAGTCGAAACATCATGAAAAACAAACGCAAAATCCAAAAACGAAAAACCGAAACGAACTCCTTCCTCCCTCTTGTGAGGAGAAGTGTGTGTGTGGAAGCCAAAAAAAAAAAAAAAAAAAAAAATACCAAAAAAGCGAAAGAGAAAGAAGAAAATGAAAACCGACTGACTGACTATATGACAAATGTCAATGGCAGAAGGCAAATGAACTGTTGTCAAAATAACCCCAGCCCTATTAAAAATAAAAAAAGGACACTCTGCGACAAAAGGCGCACAAAGGACGCGCGATATATAGGACGTTTGAGTATTTGTAAAGCTGCCAAAGGATATCATCGATGAAAATGTGCAGCCGGCAAACTGAAGAGAGATACTAAGGGGTAGAGTGATAGAGAAAGATACCATGCCATAGAGTAAAAGATAGAGTGAGAGAGAGTGAGAGTGAGAGAGTGAGAGAGAATTGTGTAGAGAACCAGGTGAACAGATCAGAAGCGATTAGGGATTATTATGCTATTACGCAGGATACGATTAACAATGAACAAGCAGCTACAGCAACAATAACAACAACAACAACAACTACAACAACAACAACAACAAGAGTGGTGGCAAACAAGGATAACAACAACTGCGCCGCACGCCGCGACATATGCTACAACATTTTGAACATCCATCGAATGAACTGGATTGGTAATTTGGCAAAGGGAAATGAAAATGAATGTGAACAACGGGAATATGAAATGGAATTTAGGCAAATGTGCGCAACGGCAGCCGTTTCATTCTCACTATATAAATATGTTTGTATGCATGTAATATATATGTGTGTGTGTGTGTGTGTGTGTGTTGATATATACCTATACCTACGTATATCGTAGTTGGCATGTAATATTTTTTGCTACCCTAATTGAGTGGAAGGTTGTGAGACAGAGAGAAGCATTGCATCTGCAGTCGATTGTTTTTGGGCCGGCTGGCGTTATTTGTATTGCATTTTACCGTTGCACCGGGCTTTTTCCTACTTTTTGTTGGCTCCTGCTGCTGCTGCCGCTGTTGCTGTTGCTGCTGGCGTGTTAATTGGAGGAACAGCTGAGCCCGCTTTCGACCCAGCCCAATTTGTATCGTACAAGTTTATGTAGTTTGATCTTTGCATTTTTTTTTTTTTTTTTTGGTTTTCTGTTGATTTGGCTTTGGCTTTTTTTTTTTTTGTTGTTAGTCGATATTTGGCATATATGTATATATATACGTTTGCATGTATATATATAGATATTCTTTGGTCATTAGGCAATGTCGCCTTTGGACCATGTCGATCTGTCTAGACAATGTTAACGATAAGGACCTCTTCCTGTGAAGATTTGCCAAATGGCAAGTGGCCAGATTTTGAGTGAGTCATTTCCTTGCAACTTCATTAGAGTATGTACGTAGTAAGTAAGTAGTAGGTAGCAGCAGACCCAGACTGACCGCCGTACCTTATCGAGTAAATATTATTGCCACAATCCACTTTCGTCCACACAACAATTTTCGCACAAAATCTCTGCAGGTGGTCGATGCCAAGACCAAGACCAAGGATTGTCTTTCTCTCTCTCTCTCTCTCTCTCTCTCTCTGTCTGTCTTGTGTTTCTTTTGTTTTTAGTCTCATCCTCGTCAATTTGTCGCCAGTTGCTAATTGCTTATGGTTTTTGTGTTGTTTTTGTTGTTGTTACTATTGTTATTATTGAGGTTGAGAAGGCAAAAAGATGAGCCCAGAGTCCATCATATTTGGCATGATGGATGACTGACTGAATGAGTGTCTGTCTGTCTGTCTGACTGACTGACTGACTACCGAAGCGAAATCGCGCCAAGTTGCTTCTGCTTAAGTCTACAAAGTGACCGATGGCCATTTAGTTATGGCAGCTGCAACATCTCTTTGCTAGATAACAAAAATTGGCATTTGGGTTTCAGATTTAGCCATAATCCGAAATGGTCAACATGGTTTGACTAAAGGTTAACCTATCTATTAAAATCTACATAACTATTAGTAAATAAAACTGGCCTAAATATATACATATAAATATATAGTATACATATGTATTGGCCATTGCAATTGTTCCTAAGAAAGTTAAAAATTTGGATTAAAAAAAAATGGTGAAATCTTTTATATGTAAATATATAAAATATATTTTATATAAATAATAAATATAATGCTTATTTTAATTCCGATTCTTTAATTCTTTAATTGGGACAAATTGAGGGAAAATTAATATTTTTTAATATTTATAATAATTATATATATATATATTTTTAATACTTGTTGCGATCTTTAATCTAATCATCAAATCAAATCATCAATTGATTATATATATATATATTTCCAGCAATATTAAATTGATAAAAATTTGTGTTAAAAAATATTGAAAATTAAACGGAAGCGGAATAAGGAATAAAAATATATAAATTATGTAAAGCATATGGAAAAAAAAACGTTAAATAAATAAAAAATGAAAACAAAAAAGGACACATGAAATGTAAACGGAATTCAATAAAGGAATTTAATAAGGAATATAACAAGGAATTTATTAAGAAATAAATATAATATTCGAAAAATTAAGGTAGGTGACGCGATTTATCCAGAATATTAGTAGCTGCATATATCGGTAAGTGTGATTGCACATTTTTATTTGGTTTTTGGTATACATACATATCGAATGTGTTTATTTTAATATTATTTTTCAATTTTCTTTATACTATCGCACTTTATATCCTTTGTTAAAATTCAACAAGATTTTGGGAAATTTTTATATAAAGAATATTTAATACATAATTACAAAATTCTATCTATATGGTCGGGAATTTCTTCTGCTGTTTGATACCGATATCTTTTCATCGGTCACGTGTATATCTATTAAGAATAATAAGAAACTTGCATCAATTAATGAGCGCAATTGTGGGGAGGGCCTATAAAATATTGCAATATTTTCTTAAACATTTTACCCAAGTGTAGAAATAGGTATATATATAAAAGGAAAAACAATATACACAAATATTATAACAGGAAACAAAACAGGATAATTAATATACAATACACTCAAAGTCAAACTAAGCAAAAATCAAATAAAAAGGATTGGAATCAAAAAAAAAAGGATACAAGGAATATTATCATAATAATGAGGAATACAAAGATCAATTTAATAATATACATATATAAATAATATATATAATTCGGTGAGTTTGATTACATTGTTTTAATTGCTGTTAGCATTAATCCTATTTATCCTATTTGTAATATATTTATCAATTTTTTTCCAGGTGTAAAAACAATTTAATAAAAATTACAAAAAAAGTGTGCAAAAGTGTTAAAAAACAAAAGATAAACGTGGAATGGCAATATATAAAAAATAAGGAAATATCTTCAAAACAAAAAAAAACAAGCAAGTAATTTAATAAACTAAGGAATAAAATACATAAATAAGGAATAAAATATTGTATAAGCAACGCACAACAAATATAAGAAAAATAAGGAATTCAACAAGGAAAATATATAAAAGGATACAAAATTTAAAGGTAGGTGACGCGATTTATCCAGAATTAGTAGCTGCTTATATCGGTGAGTGTGATTGCACATTTTTATTTGGTGTTGGCTATATACATAGAAATTCATAATTGAAATCTTGATTTTTAACTCGTATCTTTAATATAAACTAAAATTTGGAAGCTATGTATTAAAGAGATTTTTATATATGTAACTACTCTTGAATTCCACAAAACTGTTTATATATATTCTATTTATATATATAGTATATATACTTATTTTTAAATTTATGAATCATAATTTGATTAGACAATGAGATAGTCTCTGATATCTTCTATTGTTTAATGCTGATATAAATTTACATCGGTCACCTCTGTTATATATAATGATAATACTACGATTGTTAAAAACATTTTTGTTTTAGAATATTTCAAAATAAAAAACTGTCAACATTCCATTTGACCTTAATCATAAGAGTTCAAATATGAATGCTATAACAATCTAATTATAAAAGGGATTAAGATATATATATATATGTACATATGCATAATTTTTGAAGGAAATTTCTTGATATTTTGAAACTGATGATTCGAATATGAATGTTATAACCAATTTTCCATTATGTTATCAAAGATGGGTACATCTAATTGTTTAAGGAAATTTCTTAATAATTTTGAAAATAACGATTGGTATGTATATTACTTCATAAGCATTCTTTATACATATATGTAACATCCCGATCGGATCGGACTATATCATATAGCCGCCAGAGGAAAGATCGGTCGTGAATAAGCTTTATCCTAAATAACTTTGTTGTTTTTTAACCGAATATTTGTGAGTTTAATATACATACTTATTAATACCGCAACTAAATTTTAGCAGAAACGGTTGACTATATCATATACACAGCTGCCATAGGAACAATCGGTACATAAAAATGTTTTTTTTATCAAACTAGGGTCAAAAAATTTTGAACTCGTAAACTTGGTATGTATAATTGCGATAATGGTTCTGATAAATTATATAGATACAATCTGCAATATTCAGTTAGCACATCCTTCTAGTTTTTTTTTTTTTTTTTATTGTATTGACTCGAAATCTTTGAATATTTTCATTGATTTTGATATTTTTTTTCCCATAGTTTGGCTAAAGAAAGTCTTTTTCCCAAATATGAAACCCACATGGTATACAAATATCTTTAGTTCTCATCTTATGTACATATATATGTATGTACATATATGATGCGATGCGGGCTCCTTCATGGGTTTATCAGCTGCAAAACTTCCAACTTTCAAGTGACACATGAGCACAAGATAACTCACAGCTGCTGAAGGCATTCCACGCACATGTCCATAGCCATCTACATACATCTATAGCTATAGAGAGCTATAGCTATGGCTATAGCCATGGACATGTGAGATGCATTGTGATTTCTTTATATATACATATGTATATAAATATGTGTGTGTGTGTGTGTGTGTGTTTGTTTTTTGGGGTTAAATGCGAAGAATCGGGCGGTGGCCATGTGCTGCTCTTGCTTTTCATAGCGACGGCTGCTGCTGCTGCTGCATGCCATAAAAATTATGCGGCAATTGCCGGCGAATGGACCGAACTGGTTGCTGCTGCTGCTGCTGCTGCTGCTGCTGCTGCCTGCTGCTGTCGATCGTTGCCTTGCCTTGCCGGCTGCCTTGCATGTGTGTGAGCAAAAATTGAAAAACGAAAAACGAAAAACAACAGCAAAAACTATAGTGAAAAACAAAAGCGCGACCGGCGTGCACACATGTGATATTGGACAGATGGAGGACACAAAAGGGGAAAAGCGACCAACTGGGCTACGTAGAAAGGGAGGTGGTAATATATAAGGGGAGTTGTTATTGAGGGAAGGAGGGATGGGAGGGTAGGCATCAGCAAGGTAAAGCAAACGTCCTTGCCAGAACACAGCAGCAGCAGCAGCAGCAGCAGCAACAGCAGCAGGAAGCGCCGCCAATCATAAAAAAAAAAACTTGAAAGAGCCACAGGCGCAGAGCAGCAGACACGTGTGCAGAATTTCCGCGCAACAAAATAAAATAATAAGGAAAATATATATGTATGTGCGACAGTGGAAAACGTGGTTAGTAGTTGTGTCGCATATGTCGCAGTTGTTGTAGTTGCTGTTGTAATGGCAAATGCAATTGCAACTGCAACAGCAATAGCAATCCCAATCCCCGAGGCAGCTGTTCCATTGCTGGCTCTACGCCTGGCCACCAAAAACAGTAGCCGTGCAACTTTCTATGCCCATGCAATCAAATTGCAAAACGCACCGGAGCAGCAGCAGCAGCAGCAGCAACAGCAGCAACAGCAACAACAACAGCAGCAGCAGCTGCCAATGTCGAACGACGCCGCTTGACTTTCATTAGCATTTCTAACGGCCAACGCAGCTGCCAAAGACGGAGAGTTGATCTACAGACATTTGTTGCTGCTGCTGCTGTTGCTGTTGTTGCTGCTGGACGCGAACTGGATCGATCGAAGACATCGTGATGCGATGGCTGTTTGTTGTGCCTGCCTGGTGAAATCCGTCTGTCTACACAGACAAAAAAATTAAGAAAAAAAAAAAACAAAACAAATGCAAAACATACCTTCAGATATACTATACTATACTATATATACATATGGGGGGAGGGGGCGGACTTATAGTTGTTATAACTTATTCAAATTTTGTTTCATATTCTATCGATGGTAATTGCAAATTTTAATTGCATTTAATTTCTCTCAGTGTTTGTCAGCTAGACTGACTATATAGTAGAGTCCCAGCAGCAGCTGTGCTTTTGCTACATTTGCGTTGTAAATATTTTTAATTGCTATTGGAATTTTTTCATGTGCGCGCGATCTCGCTCTTTGCTGCCATGGACATCTTTCATTTGTGAAGGAGGAGAGTCCAAGAGTCGTGTGTGTGTGTGTGGGTTGCTACCGTCGCCTGCTTGCCTGCTTTCTTGCGTGGCTGCCAAACTGTAACAACATTAAGAGACAACACCACAGTCGTTTGTCCGGTTGATCGGGATTTGAATTCAGATTCCGATTCCGTTTTGGACAGGCTGCCGCATCTAAATACGTGACACTTTTTTTTTTTTTTTTTTTTGGTCCAGAAGCAGGCGGGAAAATTCAATTAAGCTGCTGATCAACAATAGCAACAACAACAACGAGGACGACAACGACAACAGCAACAAGTCATTGAGAAAATGTTGCTACTGACCGTTTGACATAATAACTGGCCACATTAGCAGCAATTGGCATTGGCCAATTAACTTTTTTGCTCTTACTTCCAGCCAAAGAGCTATCTATCTATCTCTATCTCTGTCTCTATCTCTTTCTCTCTGTATGTATGTCCGTCTGTCTGTGTATTTGTCTGCTTTCTTCTTGCCACGCTTGTCTTGCCTTATAGGCAACATTCATTGACACCTGCAATTGTTGCTGCTGTCGTGTTCATGTTGTTGATTGGCAATCAATTTGTTGTCAGTTTTTATGATTCGCAGTGCGTCAATGTCAACTAACTGTTTTTCTGCTGATCTGTGTGGTGGCTTGACTTGGCTTGTATGTAATTTATTATGCTGCTGCTGATAGACAGACATATACATACATACATAAGATGAATGCTGCTGATGTTGCCAATGGCAATTAACAGCAGCAGCAACAAATATAAACGGCATTTTGCATCGATTTGACTCTCATTGTCAGTGGCATCAACAGGCAAATAAACAATTGAATATTGTTGTGTTGCGCCTCCATGTTGCCGGCAACAAGTGAGTGGGTGGATATTGCTGCCGATGGTTGGTTGTCGATGGTTGCTGCTGTTGCTAATGGCGCGTGTGCCTGCTGCCCGTCGTTGGCTACGTGGCAGTGGCTCAAGACTAAAAGTCACCAAGTTAGTTGTCTGTCTGTCTAACTGTCTGCAAGTGTGTGTTATTGCCCAGACATATAGCCAAGATAAGCGGCATAATTATGCAAATTTGTTGTAACAATCAACAGCAGCAACAGGCACGACCACGACGGCAACATTTTATGTGGAAACTTAAATACAATCAACAGCAATTTCAAATGCCGTTTATGGGGCGTTAGAATTAAAGTTATAACATAATCATTTGTGATAGTTTTAAGTTTTTTTTTTTTTTTATTATTATTTGATTTAACAAAATAATCATTCAATCGAAAGATCAATAATGAATAGATTTCAAATGAAATAGTGAATGGATATGGGAATGTAGAAAAAAACTGACGACAGCTGATATTTCTGTATTATATGTGTACGTATTTTATTTATACATACTTATGTATGTATGTATATGTATATGTGTTACCTAAGTTTATGCAAAATAACTAAGATTACAAGGGACTAAACAAAGCGATCATAAATTGCTAGTGCCTTGACCATAATAAACAAAAAAAAAAAAAAAAAAAAAAAAAAAAAAGCATGACAAGGCAAGGCAAGGCGGAAAATTTGAATACAAACATTGACAATTGACAGACTTGTTGTTGTCTGTCGGACAGTTGCTGGGAGAGAATGGATATTCGATTGGATTGGCCAGCACAACAAATCAATTGCTGCGGTAGCAACAGCAACAGCAGCAGCAACAGCAACTGCAGTGGCAGCAATCACATTGATACGCGATCGGTTTGAGATTCGAATTCGATTATGGCTAGGCTCTCTCTCTCTCTCTCTCTCTCTCTCTCTCTCGCTCTCTCTCTACGCATGCATAAATGCCTTTATAATCATTTCGTTGTACAAAATTTAGACGTCACTTAGCTGTCAGAGCTGACGAGCTGAAGCTGGAGACAGGAGACAGTAAGCACATTGCAAGGCAAACAGAATCAGCTATAGAGCTATAGCACCAGCAACAGTATTGGCAACAGCAACAGCAACAGCAACAACAACAGCAACAGCACCAGATCATGTCCATATTTGCATTTTTGAAATGACACATGGAAATTTTCGTTGTTTTGCCTCCGAAAGGAGAGCACAAGCGGGGGCAACCAAAACGACCAACAGATTGACAGCAGCTGCAACTGACTGACTGAGCAAACGATGACGACGACGACAACAATGACAACGGTCGAACCTCTGGGTCTGTGGAACGTCGTCTATGGCTATGTGTATGGATATATGGATACGGGAATGGTAATGTTAAGCGAAAGTCGTGCACAAATCTGAGCAGGCGACAGCATATGGATATGGATATGTTATATGGCTATGACCGGTCGTTGCCAAGATAATTGCTGTCGCATATTTTCAACGTCCACTTGTTGTCGCCGTCGTAGCAGCAGCAGCAGCGGTACTACTACTACCGCCATCACCATCACCACCATCACCACCATCACCATCACCAATTGCCATCGGCAACATGTGTTGCTGCTGTTTGTTGTTTCGGTATTTCCATTTCGGGCAACATGTTGCAATCAGCCGGTTGGCCGGTCGCCGTTGCTCGGCTGTGCAAATATTTGGATGTTGTATGCGCTTAATAATTAAATGATATGAAATTACTTTACGAGCCAATGCAAATGCGATTGCATGCTTTTCATGCATTCTGTCACCACGGTGCCAAGTTCAATGTCTGGAAAATATACAAATAATAGGGAACTGAGAGAGAGAAAGAGAGAGAGCCACAGAGAGCCCCACTGAAGAGAAATAACACCAACGCAAAAACAAAGATAAGACAAATAAGCAAGTGCAGATAAAGTACATGATGAGAGCAGCAATAAAAATGCACAGCAATTGACCGCCTAATAATATACTCTCTAATGCTAAAATCATATATATTAAGTATGTATTGTTCAATTATTATTAACACTTATAGCTTATAAACGATCAATATATATATATATATAGATTAATATAAATTTAATTAAAACATATCATTAATTGTTATTAACATTATTAACACTTATAGCTTATAAACGATTAATATATACATATATATACTATATATATAGAGATTAATATAAATTTAATTAAAACATATCATACAACAAAAGTTTACAGTAGATAGAGAGAATTCAGAACATTGTGTTTTCATGATCCGAACAACACTGCTCTTCGTGCTTCTATTACTATTACTGTTGTTGCTAAAAAAAAACGAAAAAAAAACAACTACAACAACATTGTGAGAGAGACCCAAATGATGCAGAACAGGGAGCAAGAGTAACAGTCAAGCGAGAGAGAACCAGAGCCCCAACAAATGAGAGCGAGAACTGCAAAATGCTACTCTTGAATTGTTTGTTGTTGGTTTGCAAGTTTTTTTTTCATTTATTCGTCAGTTGGCTGATAAAGACGCAGGCAAATGGATGTACACAAACTGATTGCCGAAGTACGGCTAAGGCCGGCTTTATGGAATCCGGATCATCCGGATTATAAGAATCGTTTGGAGTGTCAAAAACATTGGCGCAGTGTGGCCGAAATTGTTGGAGCAAGTGGTAAATAAAAATGCAAATACAAAATAAACTAACAAACAAAAAACACAAGCTAAAAAAGTAACTGCAAATTGCAAACTGTAATTTTGGACTATTTCTCTTGTTACACTCTCTCTCTCTCTCTCTGTCTCAGTCTCGCTCTCCCTCTTTCACTGTCACCTGTCACTAGCGCATGGTGGCACTCTCTCTCTCCTCTCTCACTCACTCACTCTCTTACAATTTTTGTTTATTTTTGTTTGTTTTTGGAACAGTGGACGGATGCCGGGTTAAATGGAAGAACCTGCGATGCAGTTATCGCCGGCACTGTCGCACAGTACTAAATAAATCTCAACAGGGACAAGCAATATTGGGTTCCGAATGGATCTATAGCGAGCCCATGAGTTTTCTAGACACGCATCGTCAATTGAACGATAGTAGCTATAAGGAGGAGAATGATGGTGATGTAGGCGATCCGGGAGCGGATACAGATTCTGCCATGTCATTCAAATCGGAGCCATTGCCAGCAGATGAAATGGAGGCAGACAATGATGCTCTAATGGAGGAGTTTCAAAATGCGGCCACACCACAGGCATTGCGTCGACTCTCCCAAAGCATTTCTCTAGCCAGTGCAGCGGCCGAGGAACAGGTTGGTGCTTCATCACCCAATCTTGGATTAGGAAAAGTCGGAGTCGAAGCTGGTTCAAGAATGACCAGGGAAATGGAAATGGGAATGGGAATGGGTATGGGTATGCGTATGAGTATGGGCACAGCCACAGCAGCTGCTGCCGCTAGCAGTTGTCACTGTGCCAAGCGTGTGGATGAGCAGGTTAATTTTTTGGAAAGCCTTAAACGTGAGGAGCAACAGCTTATGCAGTCAACTAACCAAGATTTGGCCCGTTGTAAAAATGTCCTTCATGTGGGTGACTCTGATTATAATTATTTAATTAGTTTTTTGCCACTGATGAAGCAAATGTCACCACTGCAAAATGTTTTCTTTCGCGCCAAAATGGGTGAACTTTTGTTGCAGACAATGCAGCAACCGCCAGTGCAGCAGCTACAATCACAACAACAGCAACAGCAGCAGCAACAGCAACAGCAACAACAAGAACAACAGTCACAGCAGCAACAGATGCGTCAGCAGCAACAGCAACAGCAGGAGCAACCTCAGCCCTCGCAAATGTTGTTGAACCAACAGCAGATGGCCTTGGACCAGGCCCAAGTGAGCACCAGCTCCACAAATTGGAATTGAGACTGAACTGAAGTGAGCTGACAATTGGGAACACTGTGAGAGCCACAAATTGTTTAATAAGTGCGCATGTTCAACGCACAGTGGTCCAAGGACTGAGTTTAATTGTTATTAGCGAAGAGAATTAAAAAACAAAAATGATGATCCAGGGTTTGTTTATTTTTTTTTTTTTTTTTTTTTTTGAAAAAGACTTGATAATAAATATTTTTAAAAATCACAATTGTTTGTAATTTGAGACGTGGGCAGGGAGGGTAGTGGGAATTTGGGGGTTACTATCTGATAAGATATACACATATATGAATAAGATCTATTAAGTATTCGATTTTCTTAAATATTTGAAATCTTAAGAATAATTTAATAATGATTCCAATTGATATTTACTTTAATATCATTCTCTAAATCTTGTATAAGAACATTAATACATATATAGATATATAAATTTTTATTGCAAAATTTAACTTATATCGATAACTATATGTACATATATACGAAACGGAGAAGTAAATATGTATATAATATTAACTTTCTAGTGCCAAAATTTTCAAAACTTTTTGAATTATAAAAATTATTCTATGAATTGCTTCAAATTTATTGATTTAAGTCTCCAAAACTGATTCGATAATTAGTTAATCTAATGAACTAAAAGTGTAATATTTAAAATACTTTAAGCTTTAAATTCTATAGCAAATTTCGATAAAAGTGCAATGCACTAATAAAATGAACGTCTCCCCTCATCCTCTATGCATCATCGTCATCATCATCATCATCGTCATCACCATTATCATTATGTCCATTATGATGATCATAATTATGTTTGAAATGTAGATGGATGAAAAGAGAGGAATAGAGAGTGACACTCGTGTGGGCGTTCAAGTGGCATGGCCAGCTGCATTCAGTTATTGTGTGTGTGTGTGTGTGTGTGTGTGTGTGTGTGTGTGTATTAGTGTGTGTGTGGAGCAAGGGCAGCTTCAATAAGCAAGTTGGTGTAATCTCGCCTCGCCTCTTGCCTGCCCACACATGGCCTGGCCGGCCACATTGAACTGCTGGGGAACCACATCAATAAATTATAGTAGAATGAACCCCATCCCCTCATCACAGGGACCCAGCGACGATCGTCGACGATCTTTGAATGGTCGACGAGACTCAACTGCGGTGGTCCTGTGTTAAAAGCCAAGTCCAAAGTTAACATGACGATAAAAAAAAAAAAAAAAAAAAAAAAAAAAAACAAAAAATAAAAGGCATCAACAAAGCAAACAAACAACAACAATTGCAGGGAACGGTGGCCGGTGTGGTGAGGGATGGCTGGGAAAGGGGAGGGTAGGAGAAGGGGAGGGGATTGGGGAATAGGTCGCTCGAGAAATCAACGCAGCTGCGGATGACGAATCGAAATTGACATTGAACTGAAGTCGAGGCAAAGGCAAAGGCAAAAAAAAACCAACACCAAAAACCCAAGAAACCAAAGCAACTGTTGAGAGGCGACAACTTTTGTGGGGATGTTTGTTGTATGTTGTAGTATGTTATGTTGGCTGTTGGTTGACTGTTAACTTGTTGCTGCTGCTGCTGCTGCTGCCAAGTTACCATGAATTCAAAATAGAAGTAACCAGCCATAAACGTTCCAAACAAATAAAAACAAAGCAAAAGGTAAAAAATACCAAAAGACAAAAAAGTTAAATCGAAACCGAAACACTGTGTTGTTGTTGTTGTTGTTGTTATTGTTGTTGTTATTGTTGTTGTTGTTGTTGTTGTTGTACTCAGTCGTATTTAAGGTGTGTTCTTGAGCTTGAACGTAGGCTGTTGAGCCGTTGAAACGGTTGCACCGATTCAATCTATCGATCTATGCAGAAAGTGAGCGTAAAGTGAGGCGAAGAAGGAGTGGAAGGAGCAGGGCAGGGGGTCTGCAACAATTTGCAATTAAAGAACATTTGCAAATCGAATGCAAATTGACATTTGTCACTCGAACTTTGCGAACGTGCCCATTTGGCCACCGTTTGGGCCACAACATTCCATTACCTCACCTCTTGCCCTGTTTTCTATTGTTGTTATTAAACATTTGCCATTTGTAAACAGTTAACACAAAATGTATCTAAAGATTGCATTTAATAACGATAACTTTTGCCTTTGAATTTGAATAGAACTATATACATATATATATAGACTATAGGTGAAGGTTTCTTCCATATTGACATTGTCAAAATATTTTCTTAGGTTTTTCTGTCATTGAAAATGGAAAATTGAAAATTGAAAAGGAAAAAAAAGGTTAACTGTTTTGGTTTCAGTTTCGGTTACTGTTACTATGGTTATACAATAATTGAATGACAACTTTTCTTCTCTCCCCCCCACCCCACCGTATATAATTTCCATAAAATTTTTAGATTCATGGCCAAATCATTAGTCAGTCAGTCAGTCAGTCTGTCTGTCTATTTGGTTACTTGCCGCCGTGTTTAAAGCCAAAACAAATGTTTGATGGATTTTCGCACCTTTCTAGCTTAACTAAATCCCCATATCCCATACCGTAGATTCAACCCAGCATAAACGTGTTAAATGATTCAACTATGGCCACCATGGCCATAGTGAATGCATTTACCTGTTACCCGTTGCCCATTCTCCGATGGTGATGGCGATGGCGATGGCGATGGCGATGGCGATGTCGATGCTATTGCTATTGCTAATGCTTTTTGTTCTTTTGCCGACGCCATCGGACGCGCTATCGTCAAATGCAAATTTTCTTTCTATTCTCTTCACGTCAAATATTTGTATAGATTTCCACCTCATCCTTCCCGCGGTCGGACAAGTGCTGCACATTCTAGCACACAGGTGTTAAAACTCACAGCTCATTGTTAATGCGTGTGTGTGTGTGTGTGTACGGATGAGGATTCTCTGGTTGAAGCCGCTGGTGTTGTTGTTGTTGTTATTGTTATTGCTATTGTTGTTCTTTGGCCGCATCCTCATACGTTTTTGGCATGTTGCGGAATTTCCAGAATTTTCTTAATTCATTTTGTTGATCTGATGCAAAAGGGTTTTCTCATACCATAAAAACCTTTTCTCTTCTTCTTTTTTTTTTTTTCTTTGCAAAAACACAACACAGGTGCAATTATTTTGTTGTTGTTGTTGCTGTTGTTGCTGTTGTTGTTAACATCTGCAAGCAAATAAAATATACATATATCTTAACAAATTGGTCATGGCTTAATGGTATATGAATTACATACTTCCGTTTAAATTGTTGCCAATCTCATTGTTAAGATTAAACGAAAAAGAATTAGTTTAAAAATTTATATAGAATTCAGTTTTTTTTTTAAATGTTAAATTGAATATTTAAATATGAAAATATATAGTTTTAATTTACATGTATATCTGTATATATCTGTATATATCTGACTCTCAATTGGTTATAGAACGAATAGAACAATTTGTTTAATGTTTCATTTTTCCAGATTATATTCTAAATTCTTAATCTGCTATAAGTAATGTGACATGATAATTAATTAAGAAAAAAAAAAAGAATTTCTATATCACATATGTGTATGTATGTGTATGTATATGTATATGATATATGTAATATGTATGTATGTATATTCTTTTGCCATCATTTAGACACGATCAACGAGAAAGAACGAAACGTCTTGACACCTCTTAAGAAGATTATGTACATAAGAATGCACATTATCCTGTCTACACATAAACTTGTATTGCTCCTCTCCTGATATTGCAGTTTTACAATCTATCCATGACTCTCACTTAATCTCTCTCTCTCTCTCTCTGTGTGTGTGTATCTCTATCTCTCTCTATTCATTGACCATAATCTTGAACTGTTGCGGCCCGCCACAAACCAATCAAAACATGCACTTAACATTTGATGTTTTGGGTGCCCAAAACTAACCTCATCGTCCTCATCGTTAACACCAAAAAAAAAAAAAAAATATATATATATATATATATATATATACTTTTTCATATACAATATATATTTGCTGACTCACTGAAACATGGCCCGAAATGTTGGCAACATCCCCCCCTCATCATACCCCCTGGTCACCAATGGTTTTTGGCCACAGCTTGGACCAAAGCAAAGCAATCAAGCCAAGTCGCAGCTTTGTATTGCCATTGCCTCGAAGCAATCAATGCTGTATGACAGCTAGGTTAACTGTCCCCCCCCCGCTGCCCTCCCCTCTCCCCCCCCCCTTCCCCACGCCATCTTCATATACCCATCCCCATACCCCTAATCCGCCACTATCCATCAGTATATATGAACATATGTACATATATACATACATATATACAACGATCCTACGCGCTTCCTCTTGATTTCGTTAAGTAAATCTCCAACATGGCTGGGGCAACCTTCACGTGCGCGTCGCCGCCATCTGTCCGTCTCCGTCCGCATTTTTTTTTTTTTTTTTAGTTTTTTATTTTTTTTATTCCATGGCTCGCCTCGCAACTGTCGAGATCATGATCATGGCTTTAACTGGCTCTTGGCAAAGTACGTGTATTTTTAACTCTCTGGCTCTGACTGTGAGTTGTTGGTCTTTTGGACGGACTGGGTTGAGCGCGTTGCTTTGCTTTTGCTGCCTTGCGTTTATTATTGTCTCGTTGTGATCTTTTGGCTCGGTCTGGGCCGATGTCTGCGTTTCTGTTTTCTTTTTAAACGCTTTTAAACACCTGAGAAACTTGCTTTTTAATGTGCATATATACACGTGTGTGTGTGTGTGTGTATGCCAGTCGCGCTATGATGATGATCATGATCATCATCATCATCATCTCTGTGGACTTGTGACTGCCTCGTTTGTGCCACGATGATGAAGCAAATATAACAAATCTCAAAGTTATCAACTGTCCCAGGCGCGCAAAGTCGAAACGAAAATCGTCGCTCGCAGCTGAGTAAATCAATTGACGCGCACATTTCTAGGAATTCTTTGGGGCAGCCACAAATTGTTGCCGCCTGGGCTCATTTGAATGCGGTTGGTTAGTTAGTTGGTTCGTTTGCTAGAAGGTTACCTCGTTCTTGGTTAGTAGGCGTTAAGTTAACCCCCTTAAGGCCACAATTTCGAAAATTATTGTAAGCCTTAGGGTTAAATTTGAGAGCTTCAAATTTAAGTTTAATTAATAATTTAAACAATTATAAATTATAATCAAAATTTAATAAAAAAATTTTAACTAAAATTTAAAATATAAATCTGTATTTATTTTCTATATGTGTATATGTATGTACATACATATATATAGAAATTCGATATTGTTCTGGATCTACATAAGTTAGTTGAAGAGGTTTCTAAGTGTCACGAATTTGCCTTTTTGAGTCAGAGAAAATTTTGTGGGTTTTATAAAAAATTATTTTTTTCCTAGATTAGAAAAATCTCGAACTATCTACAAAACATTTATACTAATTATATACCATAAATAATTATATTAATTTTATAATTTACTTAATTTTCAGAAAATTTCTTTTGAAATTTTAAAAGTTGTGTATAAAAAAATATTTATTTTTTTGTATAATGAATAATTAGGAATTTATTATAGAAGTATGTATGTATTTAACTAATTTTAGAATTTCGTCATTTAAAAAAATAAATATTTTTCGGCATTTAAGAATTATATTTAAGAAGAATTTCTTTAGTTTTTTTTATCAGTTTTTTTTTTTAGAATTTTGTGATTTTTAAGAAATGTGAAATTTATTTTTGAATGGAAAAAACTTTTTCTTTTAAGAAAAATTTCTTTCATTACACAGATTTTAGAATTTAGTGTGTAATAAATGACATTATTATTATAATAATTAAGATGTGTGTAGTAGTAGTACTATATATATATATAGTATTAAAATATATTTTAGTAGTATATATGTATGTATATAGTAGTAATATAACTAGTGGTAGTATAAATATATGTAGATAGTATGTATGTATATATGATAGAGTAGAATATTTATAGTAATAGTAGCATATATAGTAGTTATATACATATATGGTAGTAGTATATTATTATTATTACTATTAAAGTATAGTATATAGTTGTAAACTATCAACCTAACTATATTTTACAAGCACTGGCAACTAAGGCCATCGGCTTAGACGAAAACTACGTCCATACACTAGCCTGGGATTCGAACCCGGATCCTCGTTGTTCAGTTGCCTACTATATATGTATATAATCGTAGTAGTATATATAGTTGCAGTAGCATATACAGTAGTATATATATATATAGAAGTAGTATATATATTACTTATAAATATACATATATGATAATAGTATTTACATATAATAATAGCATATAAAGTAGTAGTAGTATATATAATGGTAGTACATATAGTAATAGTAGTATACATATATCGTAATTATATATATAGTACCAGTAGTAGTATATATAGTTCTAGTACACACAGAAGTAGAAATATATATATATATATATATATATTAGTAGTATATATAGTAGGAGTAGTACATATACTAGTAGTATTAGTATAGTAGTACTCGTAGTATGTATATATAGATATATACATCTAATTTTCTACATTATATAGATAGTGAAATATGCTTTTTATGCAGTAAAAACTCTTGGACGACAGCCGATTTATTGTCCGTCCATGGGAGGCTATAGTTAGATTAATTATAAATTGACAATCGCTGTTAAATCATCCCCCTCTTTCTCTCTCTCTCTTTCTAGCTCCAATCTTTGCTATTCATATCGAGCTTTTAGTTAATTTTAATTATAATATTTTAATTGTTGACATGGAATCGGGTTTAACAGGCATTGTCCTGGCATCGCCTGGGCCACTTGAATGTGTGTACTGTGTGTGTGTGTGTGTGTGTGGATTGCATTTGTACAGATTATTATAAAGAATTAGTGGGGTTAAAAAAACAAAAAAAAAACAAAAAACAAAAGATGATATCTAACATGGATCATTATTATAGCTAGAGTTATGGTAAATGGTTAATGGGTTAAAATGTATGTGTGTATGTTAGGTAACCGCCAACCTTAGGGGCAATGTCAGCAATGAGAAGAGGGGAGAGACGAAGAATTTGAGATTTATACGTAAATGATTAACCATTTCTATATATCTCCCCCCCACCCCATCTCTCTGTCTCTCTCTCTCTCTCTCTCACCATCTCACTTTTTCTATATCTATCCATATCTATATACATATCTCTGTCTCTTTTTATCATACAATGACTAGCCGTTAAGGCTGTGGGTGCCACTTGGTGTGAATTTGTAATGCGTCTGTGCTTGGTCTCAGTTTTTCTTGTTCTTGCTGCTGCTGTTGTTGTTGTTGCTGTTGTTGCTGTTGTTTGCCCGTTTTTTTTCTTTTCTCTTTTTGTGGCAGTTGTTGTTGTTGCTGTTGTTGCTGCTGGCAGTCCCGAGGCAATTTCCTCCTCTGCTGACTGCTCTGACCATTCTTTGGCTGGCTGGCCGATTGACACCTGCATGCATTTCTTGTTTCTGTTTCTCAGGTGTGCGATGAGCCCAAAGAGCTCAGGTGTGTGTGTGTGTGTGTGTGTGTGTGTGTGTCTGTGTGCGCGTTTCTTTATTTCATTTCTTCATCTCGTTGTTTGTGCCCCTCTTTATTTTTTTTTTTTTTTTCAGAGTTGAGTCATCGGCCATTAATGACATTGTTGTTGTTGCTATTGGAAAGGATTTCATTGCTCATCATATATGTATATACATACATACATATGTATGTGTGTGTGTGTATGTAAGAATTCTTGCGGTTCAGGTAAAAAGTAAATAGTTTGTTTGGCCATGACGTGTTTCGTTTTACGACCTAACCTTGTTCTGTGATTTCCTATCAATATCTATCCACCCCCCTTCTCGCTCCCTCTCTCTCTCTCTGTGTGTGTGTGAGTGTGTGTTTGTTTGTCTCAGTTAATGCATTTTAATTAGGCAAAAATGCATTTTATGATCTGCTTATCACCTTTATGGGGAGTTAAAGATATTGCACAGGTTTGGGTCTCTTCATTTTAATGGCATTATGTAAAAATTGACTAAAATTTCGCCAGCCAAAAAAAAAAAAAAAAAAAAAATACAAAAAGAAAAAGAAACATTGTAACTTGACTTGACAATCTCCACCTTTTTGGCCCAGAAATGAGGCTACGTGTACAATACCGTTAACGTTGCCCCGGCTGGTGTGTAAGCTGTGTGTGTGTGTGTGTGTGTGTGTATGTGCAGGTGTGCGAAAGCATTAAAATTCCACTCCAAAAACAACAACAGCAAAGAAAAAATAAAAAGAGTTAAAAAATTTCACAAAGCTCGACATTAAAACGCCTGCCTCTGCCTGTGGCTCTTACTTTGACTCTGACTCTGACTCTCGACTCTCCAATCTCAAGCTCTCTTTACGAAATTAAATGACTGCACAAAGTTCAGGCGCAGAGTGCAACAAGCAGCCAAGAAAAAGGTAAAAATAAAATAAAAAACTAAAAAAAAAAAATATAAAACAAAAACGAAACGAAACGAAATGAAACGAAGCAACAGCAACAAAAACCTAAGCAGAAAAAGTAGTAAAAAAGTCGCACGACACTCAAATCACGACTGAGAAAAACTGGCAAATGGAAAAACCTGCAAAAAGGTTTTAGAGCAGAGCTAACAACAACAACAACAACAACAACAACAACAACAACAACAACAAACTTCAACTTGCAAGTTCAGTGAAGTTCAACGTGAAAAACGTGCGGGAGCAAGGCGCAGCGCAGGCAGCACCAGTAATATTATACCTATAAAAATGTTGCTAAGGTTCCTTATCTTGCAGATCTCTCTACTAGCAACATGTTGCTATGATGCTAGGCCCGCCAATCATAACCAGGCAATCAAATTGTTACTGTTATTATTGCTGTTGTTGTTGTTGTTATTATTATTATTGTTGCTGTAGTTGGGCCGTTAATGAGACGCTCAATGAGCTTTATCTGGCTTGGCGGAAGCAACAGGCAATGGCAGCGACTCTCCCCTCCTTATGCAGGTGTTCGTTCAAATTCGAATCAGCGAATACGAATACGAAAAGCTACGTCATTGATTAGCAACAGAAATCAAACTAGACTCAAAAATAAAAAATAAAAAAAAATCATGCTATATACATACATAAATACATACATACATACACATACTACAGGATTGAGGACTGACCACTGACAAGACAGAAGCAGCAACAGCAACAGCAGCAGCAGCAGCAAAAGTTACAACAGCAACAACAACAACAGCAACATTTACTGGACAGTTGATGTTTTTTTTCTTGTTGTTGTTGTTGTTGCTGGTTCATTTTTGCAGCTGCCAAAAACATAAGTCACGATTTTCGCTTTTGTTAATTCATCAACGAACAATTTGCATTTTTGTTGTTGTTGTTGTTGTTGTTGCTTTTTTTATTATTTTTTTATTTTTGTGGTTCAAAAATTTATTTACCCTTACCTTAACATAAGGTATGATAATTCCGTATAATCTCTGGCTATATAATCTTAAAGCCCATAAATGTCCAGATTTGTAAGTAAAATCATATTTTTTTTTAAAAGGATTTTAATTAGCATTCGGAATAATATGTTTAAGCAATTTACCATATCTTTTTGAGTTTGAGAATTCTTTAGATTTTATTAATCTTTTTTTTTTTGTTTGTATTAAACGATTTGTATATATCTGAAAGGAGAGATAGATATATTTAGTGGAATTGAAATTGCAAATCGATATTGATTTGCCTAGGATCTAGGTTAAAGATGTTTGTTATTGTTATAGATCTTATGTATTAATATAAGTATGTATATATCTAAATATAACGGGGTAATACTGTTAATATTGTAAAACTATAACGACAAATATAAATGGAAATTAAGTATGTATTTAATTCTTTAATTAGTCAATCTATCTAGGCTCGAAATGTAATTTGGTCATCCCTACAACAATTGATGGAGGGGAAGCGCCTATATAATATTTGAAAATTATATAATAAGTATATATTTGAAAATGATTATTATCGTTTTGTTTAGATTTAATTTCAATTTTTATCCAATTTTTTTTATTTAATTTTATTTCAAAATCATTTTAAAAGCAAGAATAAAAGTCTGATTAATTATCATAAACATTTGTATATATCGTAATTATATAAGCAATCGCACAGATTCATAAATATAATTTCAAGAATTTATAAATCAATAAATATATATATATTCGATATTGTTGTCGGCAATAGCCGATGATAACCCTAAACAAATTAAATATTTATATTTAATATGAAATGATATTAACAATCCGATATAAATACATGTATGTATGTACACACATATATATGCAAAAATTATATATATGTACATACGATTCACAAATATATTTGTAGTATATTCCTCTTTGAACTTTTCAAAAAGTTTTCGTTTTTATTACAAATTTCGACCCACATATGAATGTATATATGTATATATATCTGCCCTTCGATTCATTACTTTTATTCGATTTCTTTAGTACTTTTAATCTCTCTTACGATGTGGCAATAATAAAATGAAGAAACTACAGCTCCCACTGACAACAAGCAACTTTAATTAGCATTTTTACTCCAACAACAACAACAGCAGCAGCAGCAGCAGCAGCAGCAGCAACAACAACAACAGCAACAATTACCACAGCAGCAATTACTCCATCTAGAGCAGGGATGGATGGAGGTGCGGGTGGTTTTAACCAATTGGCGCAGCAGCAGCAGCAGCTGCAACTGCCACAACTGCCAGAGTCTCTCAGAGTTAAAGCTAAGCTAGTCGGTAACCATTATCCATTATCCACATCCCATTCCCAGGCTGAGTTTTGTTTCCCCATCCCCCACCCTCCCAATCCAACTATTTTTTTTTTTTTTTTTTTTTTTTTTTTTTTTTTTAACGAATTTCAATTAAACGGCACGTCAACTGCGATAAGAGCAAGAGAAGAGATCCAACCAGACGAGCAATTCCCAGTCTCCAGAGTTGAGATCTACCAGAGACCATATCAGACCAGATCAGACCAGACCACTGGTAGCAGCATCAGTGACAGCAATGTGTTAACAATTTTCGCGCCACAGCTGGCGCAACAAGAGCAGCAGCAACAACAACAGCAGCAACATCCGCAGCAGCAGCAGCAACAGCAACAGCAAAAGAAGAGTAGCCTAATTACGACTCAAAGTCTGACATAGATTGCAGAGCGGAGAACGACAGTGGAGATGAGGCCCCGACAGTAGCAATGAAGCTACCGAATGGTAGCCACCAGCTTCTAGCCCAAAAACAAAAACAAAAAAAATTAAGCCTGGCCTTGATTGTGTCAGTTGATGCAAAGTTAAGCCATTAAGTCCTGGCTGAGATTAAATTAATATGAAAAACAAAAGAATCACTTCTAAGATATATATATATATATATATACATTGAGAATACATTTACGCGAAGAGTAAAAGAAGAAAAGGATATTTATCTGAGAGATATTTGGACTATTAATCTATGTCGTTGATTTCCTAGAGAGAAGCAATCAATGGGAAATGTAATGAGTAATATTATAAAGATGATTGATAATAATGATATATATATATATATCTAAATGCATTTTTAAGGCAAATGAAAAGGAAATATAATAAGAATATATAATAACCTCTAGGGAAAGACAAAAAAAAAAAAAAAATTCCCATACATACATTCATATATCGTTATATATAAATCACATTAAACCCTTTTTTTTTTTTTTTTCTTATATCAACCTTTCTCGCCTGATCATTAAAAATTTCACCACATGTGATTTTTTTTTACTATATGTTCTGGCACACGCACATCGAATAAATAAAACACCCTTTAAAAACCATTTAAATAGGGCGTCAACCAGGCCCATCAATTGCCATCTGTAGCTGCATATATACATATATATATATGCATATATCCTGGTTGCAATTGTGAAAGAGTAATGCGATATACAAACGCAAATCGACTCTTGGGTAGAAAGCAACAACAACAACAACAACAACAACAAAAGCTTAAGATCTGTTATATGGATGATCAGGCCTAAGGCCAACAGCGACAGCGATACTTTAACTCCTTAACTTTTTCTTCTCTTACCACCAAACCACCACCACCATTCATCCTCCTCTTGATGGTGCAGTGACTTGTTGTTGTTGTTGTTCTTGCTATTGCTGTTGCTGTTGCTGTTGCTGCTGGGGAGACAACAAAAGTTCACGACGTCTTAAAAGAGGTCGCCAAGTTGCGATCGAGATTCGCCTTCGATGTTGGTTGTCGTGGTCTCGTAATTACACTTAAGTACCGACAACGAGCGCAACCAACTGACGGGGCCCACTAAGAGAACACGGCAACAACAAAATCAAGCTGCAAATTAAATGCCCAAACAACAGCAACAACAACAAGCACAAACGATAAAGGCGCTTTCGTCCTGGCGCAAAGTGAATTGTAATTGCGATTGTTGCAGTTTTTGGGTTGCCTGTTGCCTGTTGCTGTTGCCTGTTGCCTGTTGCTGCGGCTATTGCTGCGGCTGTTGTTGAATGTTGATGCTACGCCTCTGCGTGGCAGCTGTGACGGCATCGGCATTGGCATCAGCAACGGGCAACGGGCAACGGGCAACGGGCGATGGGCAACTGGCAACACTCGAAGCGCGACTAAATGCGCAAAAATGTTGCAAAGACGGTAATTTACAATTGCAACGAATGTTGCCCACTACCAACCAACAAAAAAAAAAAAAAAAAAAAAAAAGTTGCATCCCACGACATTAACAAAAAAAAAAAAAAAAAGAAACACCAACAACAACCCAAATAGTGGGAGAGTGAAAGAGAAGGAAAGACTCTCTGATTCTGACTCTGACTCAGTCTCAGATTTGAGACTCTGGAGCCTCAGTCTCCAGTCTCTGGTCTTGGTCTTGGTTTTGGTCTTAGTCTTGGTGTTGGTGTTGGTGTTGGTGTTGGTGTTGATGCTGTACCCTACCCTAGCCGGAGGGCAGTGATTTTTGGTGTCGAGAACTTTCTGCCGACCCATTATTAAAGCCCAAAATAAGTTGATAGCACAGCACAAAAGAATATTGGCCTAAAGCCCCTAAAGCCATATTTAAATTGGGTGCAAGTGCTTACCAAAAATTAATGCGAATAAAATAAAATAGAATGAATAAAATTTAAATTAATATAAGTATATAGAAAAGAATATCAAATGAAAAATAAATTTCAAATTTCTTGTGATTTATTTCAGAATATGTATAGAATTAATTCAATATTCCATTCTCTCTCTTTAATTTGTGGTTATATTGATTACTTTGAATATCTGTAGAATCGTTAAATACAATACATATACATATATACATATATAGTATAGTAAGTCGTTGCAGCCGAACATTATTGTTCGTTCTGTCTCCTTCTCTCATTTGCACCTACCTCTTTTAAGCCAGAGGCAATCTTTTAAGGCTAACAAAGCGCATCACATCAATGCCTGCCCATTGGCTACTGTGAGTCAGAGGTGGGTTTTAGAGTTGTTTTTTTTTTCTTTTCGTTTTTCGTTTTTCGTTATTTTTTTGGAAATCGCAAAAGTGTTCTGGACTGGGACTGGGACTGGGAACTGGACAGGAAATGTGGCCGGGCCTGAAGCAGATCCAACTCCAACAGCTACAGCTACAGCTATAAACGAAACCAAGGCGCGACAGAAGCCCAAAAGGAATGCAAACATGAAACACGATAATTGAGCAGCGTGGAAAAATTGCCAAAGACGCGAAATGGACAAATACGAATTACTGTATCCAAATCAGTGTCTTCCTGCCGGGGGCTGGTCGGCTCCCTATACCATCTACAGTTCCTGCTCCAGCTTCTGCTTCTGCTCCTGTTGCTGTTGCTGTTGCTGGTCCTGCCATTGCGGCAGCAATTTTGTATGTGTCGGCAGCTGCAAAATTCATTTGACAAAAGCGCCAAGTGAAACAAAGCAGAGATAGCGAAAGGGTGAAAGAGAGGGCGAGCGAGAAGGAGAGGTTTGTCCCTCCTGGTCCTGAACCTGGTCGTCCAAAGAATTCAAATAACTTGGCGTTTAATTTATGAGAATGCGCGGTAGCCATATGGAGGAGAAAGATTGCCGGAAAGAGGCAGTTGCTGCTGTTGCTGCTGTTGCTGCTGCTGCTACCCATGCGCATTGGCGATAAAAATATTTTGGCCCAAATTGAAGTTTCCATCTCCAACTCCAACTCCATCTCCATCTCCATTTTCAACCCATCTTCATCTTGGCGGCGGCTGCTGTTGCATTTTATTAATCATGTGCGTAATTTATTTGGGCAGCCACTCGCAATTTCACCCAAATGGAAATTGCCTTTTTTCCCCTCCCTACCTCCCTTACCACCCTATCTCTCTACCTCTCTCTCTCTTCCCCCTCTTCCATTCAATTTATTCTGGTCCCAGCTCCAGTCCCAATTCCAGCATTTAGCCCTTCGGGGCATCATCATCAGGCCCAGACCATTTTATATTTGCATATTTTTACCACTTGTGGAACGTGAAATTGTCACAGGTGAAACATTGAAATGCAATCAAAAAAGAAGAGAGAGAGAGAGAGAGAGAGAGAGAGATAGAGGGAAGGGGGTAAAAAATGGGCATATGACCACGCCCATATTTGTGCAACATTGCCTTTCTCCTGTTGCTGTTAACTCGATGAGGCGAGTAATTTGTCTCTGATGTTGCTGTTGCCCCTTATCAGCAGCCCAGCCGACAGGGTCCAATGGATAATTTTAGCTCGTAATCAAATGTCTGGCAAACAAACATTTCTCTCTGTCTAATCAGAGAACGAAACAGACAGACTGCAAGGAGAGGGAGACAGAGAGAGAGAGGAAGAGCGGGAGAGAAGAAAAAGGACCACCTAAGCCCAAGTCTAACAAGCAGTAATTGTTATCTTATCAGTTGCATTCTCCCCTTCCCCTTCCCCTTCCCACTCCCCCTCTGCATTCTCTACACCTGATGATGATGACGATGATGCCAATGACTCCGTATAATATATCCAACATATTCCAACAGTTGGGCACTTGTTTTTTGTTGTTTGTTGTTGTTTTAAACCAAAAGCCTTTTAGCTGTTAAATATCTAGCCAACTAGCAGCGAGGGTGGATTTAACTGTTTTCAATACATTCTCTATCAAATTAATATTGGAAATAAAATACATACATGTAAAATGAAGTAAAAATTAAAGAAACAATTTTTTTTCGAAACCGAAAGAAATATCTATTTAAAATTGAAATTCAATTATTCACATGAACCATATTCAAATAAAAGGATCATGACTCGAAAAAAGATTTATTTGCTAATGGTTCATAAAATATATTTTTGATATAGAGGATTAGTTGCTATATAGATTATTGAGTTAATATATACGAGATTATAGTACGGATTATTGTTCTATAAAATTATGCCTCTTCTACTTCGTATTCTATATAGTAATATATCCAATAAATGTTTAAAGAAAAAAGAAAAAGGATTTTGACATAACAAAGGAATATATATATATATTATATATATATATATATATATATATATGTATATATATATATCTAACATTGTATATATCTTTTAAGCTTTGAATTCCTTTATATGATTTCCAATTTTTATATTATAATATTTATATATATATAGTAGATAATAGTATTTAAATATATATGTATATAAAGTACATAAAAGTATATATAAGTATTTGAATATAGTATATATTAGTATATACATTTATATGTAGTAGAGAGTAGTTTATATATACACAAGTATCTAAATATAGTAGATTATAGTATATATATATATATATGTATGTATATATAGTAGATAGAAGTATATATATTAGTATCTATATGTAGTAGATGTAGAAGTATTTATATATCTAAGTATAGTATATAATAGTAAATGTAGATATATATATATATAGTAGATAGAAGTTTATACATATATCTACATTTATACACTAGATATTATATATATATATATATATATATTTTGTAAATAGTAGTGCATGTATCTATTAACAGTAGACTATATAGACCCCCGAAATATATATTATATAAAATACAAAATGATTTTTTATAGAACATATTTCAAAGATTTCCAAATCTCAGGATAAAACAAGGAAAAGATACTTTGAGAATTTAAAGAGTTATCATATTTTAAAAGAAACCCTCGCCTCCCTGGTTTATCTATCCAAGGAGACTTCTCTCAACATGTGTGCCTGTATGTGTGCGTGTGTGTTTGTGTGTGTTTGTGTATGCCGCCGTTTATATATAAATAATTTCCACTTTGTGTGTATTTTGTCCTGTTTGTTTGGTGTGAAATGCAGTCAAAGGCATTCAGAGGCAGGCCAGCAAGCAGGCAGGTACCTCAAGCCCCCCCTCACATCGCACCGCACCGCACCGCATTGTGTCACCATTTCTTCATCTATCCATATAGTCAGAGTAGGCCTATCTATCTATCTATCCATCTATATATATATAAATATATATATATATATATATATGTGTGTGTGTGTCTATACTATGTATCTATTTATCTCTTTCTCTTCTCGGCCCTCCACTTGAATGAGCCAAAGGCAGAGAGGCTGGTGGCACATTTGCACGTGTGCATCGTGTGGAAACCTCTCTCTCTCCCTCTCTTTCTTTTTTGCTCTCTCTCTCTCTCTCTGTTGACATTCCTGGAACTTGTGACCTTTGATTTAAACCGCCGCCAAAGATCCAACTTGGTTTCGCATTACCCACGTCCAAAGATCACGTTCATGTCTCCTTATTTTTCTCTTTCTTCGTCTTTCCTCTGCTCGTTCTCTCTTCTCTTCTCTTGTCTTGTCTTTTTAACATTTCCTCTGCATTTGTTTTCGCTTTTTCCTTTTTTTTTTGTTTTTTTTTTCTTATTTTTCTTGTTTGGTTTTAATAAGCGTTAAGTTGTCGGTCTCACAAACATATTAAGGACAAATTTGTATGCAGAATTTTTCGTTCATGGCGACTCAATTTTCCTTGTGCTGCCTGTTGATCTTCTGCTCCTGTTCCAGGCAGGCAGGCAGGCAGGCAGGCCTGAGGCAAGGCTCGATCGGTTGCAACAAGTGTTCAAATTAATGAGGCAAAGATTTGTTAATTTTCGTGGCTCATTTCGTAAAGGAATGTTTGCCCTGTTCCCCAAACGATAAAGTAGAATGGGCGTGGCAAGCATACACGCATCACATTAATCGTCGGATACTGGGATACAAACAAACCACACACACCAATACACACACATACCATCATCAGTTTTATCAGAGCGCGGGGTAAGGAACGTAAACCGATGCCGATGCCGATGCCTGTGAGCATATTAATGAGTTTTGAGTTTAGATTGAGGAATTTCATGAAAGGGCATAAAATATACATACGGACGGACGGACGGACGGACGGAGGGATGGAGAGACGGACATATACAAATATTTCGTAGAAGGAGAAGGTCGTGAACAAGTGCAGGGATTGATTGTAGATGGAGTTTAAGACGACTGAAGACGACTGCATGTGGTATTCATTCTTTGAGGTCGTTGCCTGAATGCGTTGCCTTGCCTGGCCTGACCAGCCTGTGCCAGAAGGTTCTTTTATAAGTATTTATATGTATATATATTTGATATTCTTCTCAGGAGGGGGCGATTAATTTTTATCTCTTTCTCTCTCACCCTCTCTCTCTCTCTCTCTCTCTCTCCAACTCTTTTAACACCATCCTGAACCATTTAATTATTCCAATTTAAACTTAGACACTTGTCGATTGGTTGGCATTTCAGATATGTACGATTAAACATATATATATATATATATATATAAACACACATACATACATACATATACATACATATGTATATGTACCTCGTATTTCATTGATCGAATAAATTCCATAAAATCCAGGAATGTCGTATCAGTTCAGTTTATGTAATAATAACTCAAGTATGTGAGTATATGGAATACTTATTCTAGGGAAAAAGAGAAAAAGAGAAAAAGAAAAAGAAAAGAAGAAAATAAATAAAATATTATCAGTAAAAAAAAGAAACCAAGAAATGGAGTTCAGATTTTGAGTTCAAATTCGAAAGCAATTCAAGTTAATGTAATCGTTAAAATTATCACAAGGCGACACTTTGGGGCTCCTTTCATAAATCAATGTAAATATTGATATACATTAGGTCATCGTGGCTTGATAAATATGTCCACACACACACACACACACATGTAGATCCATATATGATACATATATATGTACATACATTCATTGAGGATATATTGGCAAATACAAGTGCGATGCAAACATATAGTCCAAACGACAAGAGTCGAGGAAATGGTAAACATATATATATACATACATATATATGTATATATACCTTTTTTTTTTGATTTTCAGTACCAATGGCGGAAGTCATTGATAAGAAATGTGATTCATGGTTAATAGCATTCACAATGACAACTTTTTTTTTGTCTCTTTTCTACAGTGGAATTGCATACAAAATGCATATTAAATGCATTTCAAATCATTTCACCAATTAATATAATATATATACATATATAATCATAAACTGAAATACTACTTTACTATAATCCATTTATGTATAAAGAAATTTCATCAAAAATATATCCCGATGGAGATAATGTAGCCTTTAGAAGATAAATGTTGACTCAATGGAACTATTGCCTTCACTAGTTAGAGTCCTAATATAAAGCAATTAACTAAAGTTTGTAATGTTTATGAAAGAATAGTTATAAATATGATGGATGGAATGTACAGATGTATGTATATATAGCATATCAAATGGTGAAGGTCAATTACTTGATGGATTTGGTGTCTATAGCTTTACGAGATGGAATCCTTCTATATATTGCCAAGTAATAGGAAAAAATGGAAACACACAAAAAAAGGTTTTTTTTTTAATTTTTTTAATTATTATTTGATTATTTATTTATTTATTTGTTGACTATTTTTTATCAATTATTTATATATTGATCTATTTATTTATTTATTAATTTTTTATTTACCTATTATTATTATTATAATATTATTTATTATTTATTCATAATTATTGATATATTTATTTGTTTACTTATTTATTTATTTATCTATTATTTATTTATCTATTATTTATTAATCTATTATTTATTTATTTATATATTTATTTTTTATTTATTTGTTTACTTATTTATTAATGATTCTTTTTTCATTAACCATTTATTTTTATATTATTTATTTATAATTCATTCATTTATATATTTATTTACTTATTCAGATGTTTATTATTTATTTATTTGTATGTTCTCTATTTATTTATCTGTTATTTATTAATTTTTTATGTATTTATTTACTGTTTTTTCTGTATTTTATTCTATAATCTAATCTATAATCTAATTATCATTATTAGTGTATATGTATAAATATATAAAAATTATATATATTAATTATATGACATATAGTTATAAACAAAATACATATAAGTATGTATATATGCACATAGTATAATATATCAAAAAAATATATGAATTGATTAATCTAATATCAAATATGTTTCTTTATATGTATGTATCTATATCCATTTTATTTGTATATAAATATATAGAAATATACGTAGTTCTTTCACTAAGATATGAATTTCTACATTTTAATTTACAAATGTTAACTATAAAAACGAACCTCTTAACAAATCTTTTAGCAGAAGTTTTAGTTAATATTTCATTTATGTAGTTAGCATTTGATTTATCTTTTGCTTTCAACAATTCAATAATTAATTAATTAATTAATATGCAAATTTGCATATTTAATATTCATATGCAAATTAGTTTAAACTAGTTAACTATTTGAAATCTTATTTAAATAATTTTTCAACCACTGTGCCCAGACGCCACATTTGATCAATAACCGATCAACAAGTGGATCCAAACCGCATCGAAAATGCACGCACATTTGGACTTGGTGTGGGATTGGGACTACATTGCTGGGTCTGAATGGGTCTCTGTGTGTGTGTGTGTGTGTGTGTGTACGTGTATGTCTGTTTGCTTGCCCACGGGTCGGGGCGAATTATGAAGTGTCATGTTTGTCATGACCAAATTCATGTCCATGGCAATATGAAGTATCGTGTTACTTACTAAGACTCTTGACTGTCCCGCCGCACTATATACATACAAACATATATGTAAATATGTTAGTGTGTGCGTGTGTGTGCGTATATATTTCTTTCTCTAAATATACATATGTATATATGTATGTATGTATTTCTGTTTCATTCGTTTTGCTCATTCCAATTTCGATTCCCAGGCCAGAAAGTCATCAGAACTTTCGAAAGAAAGAGACGACAGAACACAAAGTCACGTCGCGTCGCGGACTCTTGTTGATAGTGTTGACCCCAAAATCGGAACATCGAACCATCGGACCAACGGACTAACGATCCATCCGATCATCGGTTTGTGCCAACGTACATATATATGTATTATATGTATATATGTATGTATGTATGTATGTATGTATGTATGTAGGTTCTCCAATGGCCATTATGTTTTATGTTTTGTACTGGGCAACTGTGACAGTTTTATGGTGCGTTTTTGTTGCATTTGTTGGATTTCAAGTTGTTGTTATTTCGTTTGTTTTTTTTTTCTTCTTCTTCTTCTTTTCTTTACATTTCGATGGTTTTTTTCCTTTTTCACATTTTTTTCGTTTCAATTTTTTTTTGTTTTTTTTATTATTATTTTGTGGGTTAGGTTCCATTTTAACACTTTACGAAATTTAATACAAGCCGCATTCAATATGCATAATGTAATTCGAGATTTATTGTATAAGTATTGGAAAGAACTAAAAGCGAGAGAGAGAGAGAGAGAGAGAGTGAGAGAGAGAGAGAGGATCGATGAATTTGAATTGGAATGCTTATAAGTATGCTGAGCCCACATAAAAATGTTTGAGCGGGTCGCCGTGTCCAATTTTCGGTGCGATTAACGCTCGAAAAAAAAAAAGTTGAATTAAGAATATTTCCCCAACTCCATTTCTACCCTGCCTCTTCCCATCCTACCCATCCCCATTCCCATTCCCCCCCCATTTACTTTACTATGCCGCATTCAAAGCTTAATTGGATCGGCATTATTATATTTGTGCGTGCATGTGTGTGTGTGTGTGTGTGTGTGTGCGAGTGTGGATAATAGACTGGAAATTATGGTTTTATTGGAATAAATTAAGTGCACGTGCGTTTATGTGGGCTGCTGCTGTCTATGCCCTGGCTATCAATTGGCTACTCTTCTATGATGATGATGATGATGATGAGAAGATGACAATTGGTCCTAGGTCAGAATGCTGAGGATGCAGTAATATTCCGAAGAGGGAGGGAGGGGAGAGGAGAGCGAAGTAGGAGACGACGGCTGGCGATTGTGCTAAAAGGGAAATGGAAAAATCGGAAGTGCAAACAAAAGTGTGGCCCCTATAAATAAACAAATGTTAATCTAATCTAATTATATTCAACCATGATGCAAACATTCCAAATTAAACTCATCTAAAACTATCTATGTATAACAAATGTTATATACATAAAATATATATATATATATATATATAGAGAGAGAGAGAGAGAGGAGAGAGAATATAGAAATATGATTTTAAATGGATAGAAGAAAATCGAATAAATATTATTATCATTTGAAAATTGAAGTAACATTGATTGGAATTTATTAGTGTTGGAAAGTTATTTAACGTGTTTGAGTGTTGGGAAGATCTTGTTTACTATAGAACCTATTTGGGAAATAAATATGTACTTCAAATATATTTGACGAATAGATGTCGATTATGGAAGATATTTTGATAGATTATACTATAATCATAATCATAATAATATTATATAAGTATAATATCTAGAATCTAGAATCAGTTATATCAGCGTGTGACCTTAGAGTAAAATAATTGATTAATTCATATATCTATAGCTACTTTAAGGATATTACCTACTTTAAGGATATTTACATAATTAATTTAATATATATATATTATGATATAAGTCCTTATAATAACTTACTTTAATATTTAATTATTATTTAATAATAATAAAGCTAATTTTTAAAGATAAAGATCTAAAAGATTTAAAAGAAAAGTTTAAAAATAAACTTGACAACTCTTGACAAGAGTTTATGCCAAATATTAAGTACATAGCCAATAAAGCGATTATCCATTTGAGATTATCAGGATACGAAAGGATAAATGGAAAGTACATTGAAATATATAGAGTAATATATCCTGCATATAAAAAAAAATGTTCAATAACTTTCAGCAACAGGAATCCGGAAAAAGCTAACTATACTTAAAGGTTTCTGAAATGAATAATTTTGAGGATATAATATAAATAATTTAATAACAATGAAATTTAAACAATGGGAAGAAAAAAGTACGTACTTCATCAAATTAAAGATGGAATTTACTATAATTATTTTGTTGAATTTCCGACTTTAAAAGAATCTCAAAATTAATAAGAAAATTGGAAAATTGGAAATTATAATATTAAGAGAATATTACCATGGAAACCTATTGAGCGAGTATGGAAAATAAAATCAGAATCAAGTTCTCAATGATAAAATGTGCAAATGAGTACTGAGAATAAAAGTTAGTATCTAATTCCTTACAACAAGAAGTAAAAGTCAGTATAAATAATAAAATTAAGATCAAATTCCTTATAACAAGATTCTTAAGAACTTTCATCTTCATGTTCCTAATTTAAAACTAGCTTAAAAAACGTTTTAGATATTGACTTTACAGGGTATTATGGAACTACTATTGATATGTAATCTACTATATAAAATTTTTTATCAAGTTGATGCAGGACGAAGATTGATATTATTATTATTATCACAAGATGATATATGTATGTATGTACTTATATACATACTTATGTACATACAATAAGTATAAAATCTATGACTAATAAATAAGATGTTAAAACTATATAAGCCATAATGCTTTTCAGAGTATGAACCATTATTATTGCCCCTGACAAAACAAAAACCAGATCATATATACACATACATGCATATATATATATCATATGTATATATATATATATCAGACTGTCAGTTTATTATCCTCAGCACACCCAAATCGCCCACCATGCCCCGCGGTTACCAGCAATCGAAATAATAATAACACCAACAACAACAACAGCAACAAATGTCTAAAAATCCCATAAACATAACATGAAATTTATTTAATAATATAAACAAAATGTGCGCCAAATTGCGTATCAACGGCAGCACACAATATATATATATATATATATATATATATGGATAGTACCTATAAGTCTACTAGTTGGAGGGAGAGATACGTGTGCCCAAATGTTTGGATCTACATATATATATATATATATATATATGTACATATCAAAAACCAACTTGTGTCCAGTTTGAAGTAAAAGAGTTAAGAGAGAAAACGGTGGCTCTAACGGTGGCCAAATGGCCCATTGCAGTTTGCCTAGTTGGACATTAACAGGTCGTAAACCTTTTGGCGCGACCAAACAAAAGACAACCGCTGAAACCACTTCACACTCCCTCAGATCGGTTAAGCAGCAATGGTAAACCAAACCATTGGAGCCACAGTGTGTGTGTGTGTGTGTGTGTGTGTGAGTTAGTGTGTCTTGTCCAATGGAAATCTGAATCTTGGCCAACAATACAAAACGGTGCTCTGTCAAATAAGTCCCAAAATAGCACCGCAAATTTGACCAAAGACATAAATAAATTTTATTGTTGTACGTTCCTTCGTTTCTCGCTCTCTCTCTCCCTCTCTCTCGATCTCGATCTATCTATCTCTTTCTATGCTTTGTTGCCTTTTTCTTTCTTTATAGCCCACCTATTTGTAGTGTCTTTTGTTTGGGTGCGGGTGTTGGTGCAAACATATGGCCAACGGGCGCCTATTGGGAAGCTGGAATTGAAGTTTGGAGTTGGGAGTGGGAGCTAGAGTTGGAACTGAAGCTGGAGTTGGGAGTTGAAGCTGGAGTTTTTTAAGTTTATATTGGGTACTGCATTTGCAGCTTTATTATTAAATATTATGTACGTTTGTTGTCTGTACATTTGTTTATTGCCTCGCAGCGGCGATCGCGCCTCTATATACATACATACATACATATATAGGAGTCTGATCGTCAATAATTGAATTCCAGCAGCGGGCGTTACGTTACGACAACGTTTGACCAGTTACCGCTAGTCAATGATAGCGTCTCCCACTCCCACAATTCGAGGGATATATACATACATACATATATACGTTTATACACTATGCCGATCCTCAGTTGTTGTTATTGTTGGTTGTTGCTATTTATTGTAGTGTTGCGTGTTATGGCGCTGAGAATTTGATCGATTCGTTCGATTAGTTTGCGGAACATGCAATCGACACGCAGCATTCTCATTCAATTGACCAGCTCTATCGATCGTTCGATCGTACATACATACATACATACATATGTACATACATACATATATTCATTGTGGGGATTGTGGCCTGTGGCTATATTTCTGTTTCTATTTCTGTAACTGTGTTGATTCAATTTACCTCCAGCTAATAGAAAATTGTCTTATTGCAATGCCAGACAGTCGACTTTGGGTCAAATGACAACTGGTAATGCGGGCAATTAATATAGCTTCGTATACATGTGTTCCATATGGATATAGGTATGTACATATGTATGTATGGATGTATCACTCTCTACACACATATGTTGCTGTGAGGTGTGGTCAGATTTTTTTTTTGTTTTTTTCTGTAGGTTGAGAAGGTCATTGCAATTGCATTTGTGTGTGTGTGTGTGTATACATTTCAAATTGGGTTTCACATTTCAGGAAATGTCTCTCGAGTTGAAAAGGAAAATCTCATATGATAACAAATAGAACATGCATGTCATCTATAAAGAGATTAAATCTCAACTAAAAATTAAATATAAGGATTTAGTAACTTGTCTTAGATGAAATATTTACATATGTATATGAAATCTTTGTGTGTTTTCTTGATATTAATAAGTTAATTGAAGTTAATTGTATTTGAAGATTAGAAAATTTCCCTTGGGAAGGAATATGTATGTATGTATATATGAAATCTTTTCTTTTCTGAAACATTTTGAATAAATTGCACATATTGAAAAACCAAGATATATGTATTTATTTTCATTGGTTTTTTAAACTAATAGTTAAACGAATTTTAAACATTAAATTAAGAATAAATCTTTATTTTATTTATTGAAAAATTAAAAAAGTTTATTTTACAAATTTTGTGTCGATTTTATACTTTTATTTAAAATTTTTTTTATCAATTAATATATTACTATTAAATACCTTTAAGAAAATAACTTATTATATATCTTATATATAAAAATGAAGCCCGTTTTTTCTGGTCATCGCATCACGCGTGAATGGCTGGACCGATTTCACTAATTCTTTTTTTGTTGTATTTGTTATTATTAGGAGAAGGTTCTTACATTAAAAAATATTAAGAAAATCTCTCATGCCATGTTTTATACGCATATTATCTTTAAATTTTTGGCAAGACAACACGAAATACAAGAACATCTGATTTTCTAAATGTGACCATCTGCTTGGTGTGGCCGTAGTCGTTTTCCTTGGTCACGGCATCACGCGTGAACCGATGGACCGATTTCACTAATTCTTTTTTTCTTGTATTTGTTATTATTAGGAGATGTATTTGTTATTATTAGGAGAAGGTTCTTACGGAAAAAAATATTAAGAAAATCTCTCATGCCATGTTTTATACGCATATTATCTTTACATTTTTGGCAAGACAACACGAAATACAAGAACGTTATAAAAAACTGATCTGTTTACAGAAATCAGTTTGAGTCAAATAAAGAAAAAGCTCGATTTGAAATCCACAGAAACTTATTCATAAAATTAAAGTATTTGCAGTTGGATTTTCGTTTTTAATAATGCCACCAACCAGACGTACAAGCTTAGGCCGCAGAACTCGAAATACGGCAAGTCAAAGAAATATAAGAGCAAATCAAACTGATGAGCAACGCGAAGCGCGAAATGAACTTGAACGGAATCGATATGAAGATAGAAATTTTGTGTTTAATCCCCACAGAGCTGCATTCAGTTATAATGTGGCAATTAATTGCAGTTCAGCGAAAATTGTTGCTATTGGTCAAATGAGTTCATTTTTAAATATATATAGATATATTTTGTTTTTTATTTCATTAAAAATTAGTAAAGTCATTTTCAGGTATAGCGAGACCAGGGAATTATGGATACATTTTTATAGGGAGGATTCAGTTCAAATTGAATAGGTACTCATACCTAAGATAGGTCAGCTGTACAAAATAAAGTAGTGCATCATTGCAACGCTAAGGCGGTACGAAGTTCGCCGGGTCAGCTAGTATATATATATATATAATATAACTTAATATATATATATATATTATTTATACATATATTACTATTAAATACCTTTAAGAAAATAACTTACTATATTTTTGTATATGTATATATATTATTTATTCATATATTACTATTTAATACCTTTATGAAAATAACTTAATATTATTATAAATGCTTGGCTTAATTATTTTTTGACTTGAACATTTCTTGAAAATATTTTTGCTTAAAATTAATTTTTATTTTAAATTAATAAATAACAATTAATCTAATCCATCCATCATTTATGAAATTATATTTTTAAATACGAAAAAACTAAAAAAAACATTCAATTAATTTTGTTTCAATTTATTTTTTATTTATCTTTTGACAAATATAAATTATTATTAATACAAAATTTTTAACCTGTTTGTAGTAAAATAATATAATAATATAATATAAAATCATGCAAATATTTTATATCTATATACATACATATATATTTTTATCTAATTTTCTATCAAATCAAAAATCTTTTGAAAATCTTTTCTTCTTCTTCTTCTGCTTGGACTTCTACTCAAGTTAGTTTATATTGTGTTTTATATTTAACCTAATTCCTAAATAAAAGCTAAGCTTAAATTATGTTCCATAGTAGAGTAGCCCACACACGCACACACAAATACAGATAAAGACACTCACCTTTACACACACACGCACACACACATACACACTGTCTAAATAACATGAAGACAATGAGGCGACCTTACCAAAACTGGCAACTGGAGCAACTACTATATATATATATAAATATATACACAACATATAATGCGAATGGGTGCGGTGGGGGGGGGGACTGTACATATGGAGTTGGGGGTTTGAGGATGACATGGATGGGCAATACAGGGGTCAGTGCTTCGGTTTTACAAGACATTCAAAAAGAGCTTTGCATATTTTAGGAGCGCATGGCGACATTTGAATGGACAGCGGCAAGTGCTACGCAGCTTGAAACGATGGCAACAAGAAGAAGAAGGAGGAGGAGGAGGAGGAGGAGGAGGACGACGACAAATGGCAACGGCGGCTCAGCTAAGCCTTAAACCGAATCCCGGCAGCATCAGGTCTATATCTATGTCTATGTCTATGTCTATGTCTATGCCTATGTCTATGTGTCTTATGCTGTGCTATGCTATGCTATGCTGTGTGGTACAT
Source organism: Drosophila sturtevanti (assembly GCA_018150375.1). Classification (NCBI taxonomy): domain Eukaryota; kingdom Metazoa; phylum Arthropoda; class Insecta; order Diptera; family Drosophilidae; genus Drosophila; species Drosophila sturtevanti. The sequence continues at coordinate 1,997,296 of JAECWJ010000688.1, read as the reverse complement.
ACTGCGACCTGGTCTGCAGGTGGTCGTCGTACAACTCTATTTTTTATTTTGTCGCGTTCGCTGAAGTCCGGCTGCGGTGGTCGGTCGTTTATTAGCCTGGCCAGTGGCTTTGTCGGTTGGCTTTGGCTTTGGCTTTTGCATTTTGCCTTGTCTTCCTTTTTAGCCATTCCAAATGCATTGGAAAGCCCGGCAGGCGAGCATCGGCATCGGCATCGGCATCGGCATCAGCATTGGCATCGGCATCGGCATCGGCATCAGCATCTTTGCATCGGCATTGGCATCGGCATCGGCATCATGCATAGAATGCATTGCATACTCCCAGATGCAGATAGCTCCGGCATTGGCAACGGCACCGGCATCACCATTGTATCTATATGTATCTGTATCTGTATCGCGATTGTCGTCTGCAGTTGGAGTTGGAGTTGGAGTTAAAGTTGGTGCTGGAGCTGAAGCTGGAGCTGGAGCTAATGCCGGTGGGGTGGCCACTTGAGAGAGAGAGAGAGAGAGGCAGAGAGAGAGGACGGGAGGCGGCTGCATTTTATGCGCCTTTTGGTATGTTCATTGTGAATTTATTGAAGTCGATTTTATCGCTCAAACAAATGTTGCATTTTACAAGTGGTTCAAGTGGTTTGTTGCCAACGTTTGGCTAAAAGACGAGGCTTATTAATGAGCTGGAACTAGAGCTAAGACTGGAGCGTGCCTCTGGAAATTGGAGTTTAACTTGGAGTTGGAGGAGTTGAAATTTTATGTTGAAGCTGGCGCTAGTAAACCCAGCGGGATATATGTATGTATATATACATATATCGATTTATATATGTATATATATGCATATATTATATATATATACATATATACATATAGAAAGAAAAACAAACAACTCTAATCGTGCACAACCATTGAGTGGGCTGTGGCGTGGCCCGGGCCCGGGCCTGGCCTCCGACAATTGCCCAAAAATAAAATTTAACCAAATTGGAGTAATCAGTCAAAGCTCTTGATTCCAGTCACTCAGTCTGTCAGACTTTGGTGTGCACACTTTTTGAATAAATTTCAGTACAATTAATATCAAATTAAGCCGACGCCGCCGCCGCCGCCGTCGCCGCCGGCACTTTTGGTGTGGAAATTTCATGCAAATTGGCCCAAGTCTACCGATCTACCGGTCTACCGGTCCAAGCAGGAAATCCAACCGGTGCAACACCCAAATCCAAAAAAAATCAAAGGGTAAAAAAGCGCAGCCAGAATGATTAGAAAAAACTGAAACTAAAACGAAATTGTAATCCAAATTAGTTGAAATCAATTTCCTTTAAATTTGATGTGGAATAAATATAATGAATAATTATCTATTGTAACCGGTTAAATAGGGCAATATATTATAGATATATATGTAAATAGATATAGATGGAGAGATTGAGAGAGAATAAAGAAAAAGTTGAATATTGAAATAGGCATAACTTCCTGCATCTTCTCGCCGCCCCCTCCCTCCATATGGATAAAACTCAGCTCTTATTATCAAATAACAAAAAGAAAAGTTTTAAATTGAACTCAAATCAAAAACTGGATTAAGAATTAAAGAAAGGTAATCTAGATTAAGAAGAAAGACTAAGCATTAAATAATAATTATTATACATATATTAAATTTGAGCTAGAAATAACAATCAATATATGTATAGAATATTTGTTAATAAGAATATGATTCCAGATCGTGGTTAAAAAAAAGAACAAAATTTGAATCATGAAAGAATATTCATGATTTCGCGAGCTATAAAGTTCTCTTCATTTTCCATGCCATTTCTACTATGCAAGAACAAGTTGAGAATTATATGAACTGTGCTACACCCCCACTTCCCTCTATTAATGTTAGAACTTATTGTGAATTACAATGAAATCAAATGAAGGGAAAATGAAAATTTGAATTAAATAAAAATCAATTCATTCAACTAAATCATTGTACTATATATACAAGTATAAGCATATATATATATATATATATATATATATGTATATACATATATAGTTGCATTTATCGTAATTATCTTTCAAGTACTTGTCCTATAAGATAGTAGAAAATGCTACCAAATTACGGCAATCAATCAATTTGTTTCATTCTATCAAGAAATCAATAACAATCGACTGTTTGAACAATAAGAATAATAACCATTAACCAAGGACTTGACCACTATTTTCTATATACGATGGAGGGAGAAGGGGTAAAGAGCCACCTGTGTCCATTAAAGGGCAATCAAAATGGTTAACACGAAACCGCGACTAAGAAAAGAAAAAAAGAAGAAAAAGGAAGAAAAAAATTTTAACATCAATCAATCGATTGGTCATTGGGTCAAACTATACTAGTTGTTCACTTGTCACTCACAAATGCGTCAAATGTTCAAGCATTAGTGTATATATATACATATATAGTTATGTATATATGTATATGTATATAAAAGTAAATTGATAATGTAGGTGGAGCGGTGGATAGGTGAAGAGGTGGCAAAAAAAAAAAGGGGGTGAGTTATAGGCAGGCAAATTGCTGTCACAAGCGCCAAATTATGCACTAGCATAGCCCCACAGTGGTGGTGGTGGTGGTGGCGGTGGCGGTGGTGGTGGTGGTAACTTGGACTTAATCGCAGACAAACATCTAATTGACATAAAGCCGACATGGTAAACGACATCGACATCGGCCTCCGTACCCGGCTTAGCTAATGACGACTCTGTTGCCTCTTGTTGCCCAGACAAGAAAAGACAACAAAGTAGTCAATGTAGTCAACATCATCGTCATCGTCATCATCGTCATCCTCGTCGTCGTCGTCGTCGTTGTCGTTGTCGTAGTCGACGCATATCTCACATCTTTTGCCGATATTTATGGCTGAGGTTCAAAAGTTCAAACGCTGCCAACAGTTAACCAGTTAGTAGGAAGCTTGGCAGCAAAATGCTGCTGGCCGTTTAATCAAGGCTCAGACGATGTCTATTAATTAGAAGATAGACTTGCAACGTTTTTTTTTTCTTTTTTTTTCTTTTTTTTCGGTTAGAATTCAACCGAACCCCCAACTCTAACCTTACTTTAGCTTTAACTTTTCGAAATCTCTAATAAGCTTGTAAAAAGTACACAAGTGCGAAAAACTGTTGGTGAGTGAAAGGTGAAGGAGGTGCCTTCACTTAGAATCATTGCTCGAACATTGAGAAAACTTAATCATAAGACCAAAGAGACCTTCTTTTTTCTCTACCTTTTGCAAATGAGAGGGGGGGGTATATGAAAGATATAAATCAAACATAGTATAGTTGAATATATGTATATATGTATCTTAAAATCATCTATATCAGACAAATATATATACCCATAGGTTCTATGGTTACCATTTGAGTAGAGAAAGTTTTTAGATTAATAATTTGCTTATTATACCCTTGCAGAGGGTATATTAATTTTGTTCAGAAGTTTGCAACGCACACAAGGAAGGTCTCCTACAAGACCATAATAATTACAGAGCTGAAATTTTTGAACATAGACTTATTTTTGCTGCAGGCATTGTATATCTCGGAATCATTCTGCCATAGGAACGATCGGTCATGAATAAGGTTTATCCTCAATAACTCTGTTCTTTTTCAACCGATGCCACGAAATTTGATATTTGTGAGTTTAATATACATACTTCTTAATACTTCAACTAAGTTTTATCAAAATCGGTTGACTATATCATATAGCTGCTATAGGAACAATCGGTAAAAAAAAATTTCTCAAGTTCAAAATTTTGAATTGGTAAATTAGCTATGTTTAATTTTCAATAATACTTCTGGTGAATTATATAGAAAAGATCTGCAAGGGTATACGAACTTCGGCACGGCCGAAGTTTGTCCATCCTTCTAGTTTTTCATATAAGTATGTGTAAATTTTGTATATAACTTAACACATTTCTAAGCAGTTTCATTAAAATCGTTTAACTATATCATAACAGGAACAATCGGTTGAAAAAATTGTGTAAAAAAAATCTGTTTCTTTTTTCTTTAGCTGATTTTATCTAACTTTTAACATGAGTTTCTTATATATTTTATATTTTTAAGAAGTCTTATATAACTTTTAAAGATTCTGTTAACTTTCATTATAATAAATCGGTAGACTATATATACATATAGCTCTAAAACATATATAAAAAAAATAAGTTCTATTTGAAAATTAAAAATTTTCATCTTAAATACAAAATTTGTCACATGATGGAGAATTGAAAAGGGTATACAAACTTCGTTATGGTCCCGCCTTTGTAAGTATCATTAGACTGTTTCTATTTGAGCCCTTGTGTGTTGGCCAAATACATAATTTATATGTGTTTCTTTTTCTCTTTTTTTTCTTTTTTTATTATTATTTTCGTTGTTGTTGTTGTTGTTGTTATTTTGGGGAAATGCATAAGAAACACCTGGCAGTAACTGGCAGAAATCCACCTGAACGAGGTCGACATTTCCTTTTCCTTCTCCCTCAACCTCTCATCCAATCCCACACCCCAACCCCCCCCTTCCCTTCCCTTCCCTTCCTCCCCCACACTAAACGCACAACATGCGGTCATAAAGCAGGCAGTTTAAGGTGAAAGGTGCTCAGCTGGAAGACTTGCAGACATGCAAGGCGCAAAAAAAAAAAAAAAAACGTCAGAAAATGGCTTGGCTATAATTAATTTGATGTTGTTGGTGTTGTTGTTGTTGTTGTTGCTGATTGTTGTTGTTGCTGTTATTGTTGTTGTTGTTGACTGTTGTGTGCTGGCAGTCAAAATCAAAAAGTCACTTATGACTGACACTTTGCATATGAGTACGTGGCGGCAGGCCACGTTGTGCTGTGCTATGCCAAGCAGCGGTACGCTGACCGATCGCTAGCATCTGACAGTCCCTCCCAAAACCCGATGGGGGCTAAAGATGAAGATGACTACCCAGACATGCAGTGACTTATGATTTTTCTTTCGAATCTCTGGGCAAAAGTTATGAGCATTTGATTTACGATCCGCAAAAACGAAAAAAAAAAAAAATAAATAAAAGCCAAGTTGCTGTTGAACGAGCCAGCCGGCCCGCCCCCTTTTCCACTCCCCACCGCACCCCTCCCCCACTAGTTTAGAGGGGGGAGGGGTGGGGGCGTTACCTGATGGAATTGTCAAGTTTGTGGGCCAACGGACGGACGGACGGACGGACGGACGGACGGACGGACGAGAAGGTAACAGACAAAACTCAAGATGGGCATTTTTCTGTTGAATTTCCGCCAGTCGATGATTACTCAAAATCGCAGCTAACCAATGTCCAAGATGTCCATGTTCACGTCCATTTTCATTTCCATTTCCATGGCCATGTCCGCATCTGCTGCTGCTGCCACATCGTGTGAACGCAGTTGGCAACTAATTGCAACAACTAAGCAATTGCTGAGACACTCAACAGCAGCTAAAAAAAAAAAAAAAACAACAACAAAAACCAACTGACAAAAAGATTCATAATTTTTTTTTTTTTTTTTTTTGCCCCCCTCATATTTTATTTTTATTATTTTTCTTGTTGCAAAGTGTTTTTGGGGTTTTTCTTCTTATTTCTTTTTTTGTCGAAACCAGTCAGTCAGTCAGTCAGTTGAATAGCCTCAATGGCCTGGCCAGCTAGACCAGACCTGACGATGACTGACAACCGATGACCCCATGGTGGAGGAGCACTGCCGTGGTGACAGCTTGGTTGACAGGGTGGGAGGAGTAGACACACACTTGCCATGAAAATTTCATTGAAAGTTTAATTATCATTTTATGCTATATGACGGATGGGACTTCTGATTTTCAATTCATATACATAGTTAAATTTGAACGAAAAGTAAAGGAAAATGTATTGAAATTGCATATTTAAAGATATATGTATATATATATAAATACATATATATGCAAATCATTTCTTTTTAACTAAATTTCAAGATACTGAACTTTTAGTTATATATTCTGATTAATTATTTCCTTAACTGAAGAATTTTTAGATATAGAACTATATAATTGAATTTATTATTATTCATATATTCCGATCATCCTTATTCTTATCCTGATATCCTTAACTTATACAACGAATAAGATTCTTTAGCCATTTATATAGAAATTTTCTTATCGAATTTTAAACTTAGATTTCCTAGATTTATGTTTATATATAGATATCTGTAGTCTATATAATATAGTTAGATTGAATTAAAATTAATTCCTAGTTATTCTAAAGCTTTGGCTCGTTATGTTGTAGACAATTTTATTTATATATCCTTGAGGATTCTTTGGAAAAATTTCATAAATATTTCCATATTTAAAGATTTTATCATTGAATTTTACAAAAGATTATCATGAGATTCTTTTGGAAAATTTTCCAAAATTTTAACAAGTTTACGTTTGAATAAATTTTGAAATTAATTAATCAGGAAATTTAAGAAAAAGGTTTAAGAAATTTCTAAAAATAATTTCTCAAGAATTTCTCAGGAAAATGTTGAATATTGAAATTTTTGAAAAATCTCAAAAATTAGTAATCATTAAGAATTAAAAAAAATGTTTAAATAATAATTCGTTAATAATTTATAATTCAATAAAATTAAAAACGAGAAAAGTCTTTTAATTTAATTTTCAAGAATTTTTACAATATTTAAGAATTTTTCAGATTTTTCAGATCAATCATATTATATCTTTATATCAAATATTTCTCCTACTCTCTAGGATCATCATGTGACATAAGTTTGAACGGGTTCTTTATGGGGTTTTTTTTACGGTTTTTTTTTATACCGGTTTAGCAACAATGTTGTTTAAACTATGTTGTTGTTGTTGTTAATGGTAAATGCTGTCCGCCTATAAAAAAAAAGAAAAAAAAAAGATCTAAAACGGGAGGCATGGTTCAGATTGGAGTTCACTTGACAAGCACTTGGACATTTGGCATGCGACCTAAAAGTGGTCGGTCAGTGGGAGGGGGATGGTCAGGTGGGGAGGTAGCTGAGGGTGGGTGGGGATTGGGGGGTATCAATATCGAGTTGCAGTAAATCATTTGCACAGCGACAACAACTTGTCAACAAGGCAACAGAAAAGCCATTGACTTTACATCGAGAGGTTGTATAAAGATTTTGCTGCCGCTTTGGATATATATATTTTTTTTTCTCCTTTTTTTTTGCGTTGCATTTTGATTTTGGTTTGGTCCAGTCATGGATATGTTAGTTTATATATGTATGTATGTATATATGTATGTATGTATATATGTATGTGTGTATGTATGTATGTTGCATATAAATGGTGCTTAATGAGCTCGTGCCAAATAGAATTGTCAGGCGGCACCCGCTAGCTAGTAGATATCAATACCACCCCCCCCTACCCCTCCCCCTCACCCCTTCTTCCATCATCCATCGAACTGTTTTATGCCTTATTCAACGCAATTCTCTCCTCCTCCTCCTCCTCCTCCTCCCCCCCTCCTCCCTTGCTGTTCGTGTTGAGCTCAAATTGCAGTTAGAATTCCACAATTCCACAATTTTATGGTTGAGCTTTGATTTGATCACGATTCTGCAAATCCAATAACAACAACAACAACAACAACAACAACAACAACACTAACAAACAAACAAACACACAAAAAAAAAAGGAAGCCAAATATGGAAAAGTGCAGCTTGGGGCGCGGCAGGTGCATATGGCGAAAGATTTTTTTTTTTTTTTTTTTGCCAGCAGCAGCTAGTAACAACAACAACAACAACAACAACAGCAACAACCACAGGGAGCAACAACAGTTGAGTTTAAGAGTCGGAATCGGAATCGGAATCGTAGTTGAAGTTGGCCAAGTCCAAGTTGTTGTTGTTGTTGTTGTTGTTGTTGTTGTCGTCGAAGTTGTTGACTTTTCCCACGCGCCTAGAGAGTAGTAGGCAGGCAGTGGGCCTATTGTGTTTTTTGGATGCAATCTGCCATCTTGGCTGGCTTTGGCAGTCGCTTCCACTAACAAGCAAACGTAACGTTCCACCTTTATTATTTTTAATTGGACTGATTTCTCGCTACAGATACATTTGTATCTGCGCGTGCGCCCCCAGGTTGACATATGTATATGTATATGTATATACATATATATATATCTATATCTATACATACATAGCAGGAGACATTTGGCTAGTGGTAATAGCAGAAGCAGTAGCCAAAGTAATAGTAATGGCCAGTTAAATTTCAATTCCAATCATCGTAGGCCATCATCCTCATCATCATCCATCCAACCATCCATCCAACCATCCATCCATTCAAGCTCTTTGGTACATCTGCATACCCCCCCCCCCCCCCATTTATACCATTCTGTGTGACTTACAGCTGTGGCTTATGGGCTGTATATGCAACGATAGAATATACATATATATTCCAGTTCAAGTCTATAGTTCTTTCTAGGAGTTCAAATCGAAGGGTTGTCGTCGTCGTTGTGTGTTTTAGGGTTGTTGCTATTCCTGTTAAATAGTTCCCACGATTGCCATAATGAAGGCGACAACTTCATAACCCATCAGCTGCACTTTTGCGCGCAGTTTTTTTTTTTTCGCTTTTCATACACGGATTCTTTATTTTTGCTTTTGCTTTTCTTTTCTTTTTATTTTTTTTTTTTTTTCGGGTAAATTCAGCAACGCCTGATCTTTTTAGGGTAGAAGTTATAGTTCTCAACCTCAATTAGGGGTTGTGTCATACAAAAAGTCCAGCTTCAAATGGATAAGAAGAAGAAGCACACACAAATTTTGAAATAGCAACAAATTCTCCTCGACGACTTCTTGATGATGATGAAAAAGTCGGCTGCGACACTGTGACGTCATTTCGCAAATGTTAGAGTCAATATTTGCATTCTACACAAACCCCCCTCTCTCCACCCCTAGAAAGACAGAGAGAGAGAGAAAGAGAGTGAGTGAGAAAGGTTAAGAAACGATAATAATGTTACGCAGCAACTGAACGCCTTCCTGCCACATGGCTCTTTTGTGATGCATTTGACTCGCCCTTTGCCACACACAAAAAAAAAAAAAAAAAAAAGGAAAGACTTTATCGTCCGGGTAACGCCCTAAAGAAAAGATATTGAGACTTGAGAGACGAAAGGAACTGAAACAAAGATTGAGACGAAGATTATAGTATATACATATATATATATATATATATATGTATAGATATGTATGTGACTGAGATTGGGTGTGTTATGTTTTCAATTATGGGTGGTGCCTTTTATCCGACTTTAACATTGACATTTTTTATTGTATTTTTAATGATAAGAAATCCATTAATATTGTGGGTTTACACTTGGTATTACATTATACATTTGTATATATATTATATATACTTATAATATATATAGGTACATATATGTATATTATATTGCCTGTCCCTAAAAAGAAAGAATCTTAAACATATGTATATATAAAATGATTTGCAAAATAATGCAATTTGATTTTATAGTTTAAGAAATTAACCTTAATTTAAAAAAGCAACAATGTTTCCATGGATTAGTAAGATTAAGATTTGAGGCAACAATGGTGGGGTATCTTTGAGTACCTTGGATGGTACCATGGATTACCTTAAGACCTTCTCTTACCTGGGTTTTCCTGGGCTCCCTCTCTCTCTCTTTCTCTCTCTTTCTCTCCTTCTCTTTTGATTCTTTGCCATATTATTTTTTTTTTGGCAACATTTCTTTTAAAAAGTGTGAATTAATTTATTTTTAAAGAATAAATAAAAACTATAATTAGTTCTAAAACTTATTGATAGTTGGCTTAATATTTAAATTACAATGAAATAATTTTAAAATATTTTATAATTATTAAATTTATGGTGTAAATTCTTATTTGTATTTTTGGGAATATTTTCTTTAAAAATAACTGAGGATTATATTTTATTTTAAAATTATTATATAGAAATATAGAATCTCTAATTAGTTCTAAATGGATTTTTGTTTTAATATTTAAACTTTTTATATTTTAAAATATGTATTTTATTATTAGATTAGATTTATGGGGTTGAATTATTAAAAATCAATGTCAGACGATGATTTTGTTTAATAAATATTGATTTTTTTTTTATATTTATTGAAAACATCTCTGATAGATTAGGTATAGGAATAGATCTTTAATGAATGGATTGTTTATGAAGACATCTTTAAGTTATATATATATGAATATATCTTTTATTTATATATAAATGAATAATTAATTTATTTATTTGTCTATATATTATTTTATTCAGTTCTTATATATGTATGTGTATATGTATATCTGTACTTTATTATGCTATATTATAAATAATTAATCAAAGGAATAATCAAAATAAATAAACAGAATTAAAAAACATTTCGTTAAGGATTTAAATTTAATTATTGATTTATTTAAAATGGAAGGTATTATCTTAATATATGTATAACTTCTTTATATACCATCTTCTGGTATTTCATTATCTTTTGAAGAGAAATTCCTTCTCCAAAGACATTTATCATATTGTCATATGCAATAAAACTTTTCTCAATTTATTCTATTTATTATACTTATTTTTTCTATTTTTTTCTCTTTTCTTTTGTTGTTTGTTTTTTTTTTTGTTTTATTAAACTTTCAATTGAGAATATGGTAAGTATTATTATAAAACCAATCTCTTATTGCATTCACTGGACTGGAGTCATTGGAACACCTTTCACTCTTTCTCTTTTGGTGCGTTCTATGTGAATATTCCCACCCCATCCCCTATCAGCCAGCCACCTCAACCACCCCTCTCTCTTTTTTGTTTACTTTTCAAAATATGCCTAGATAAAGTTAAACAATATTTTAAATGATTTTTAAATTTAACTAAGCTTTAGCGTACTTAAGTAATTAACTCTTAGCATTAAAGTATTATTAGAAACAATTTACAGCAAAAAATCAATCAATATAAATAGAGGGAAACTGTCATCGATCTTCTTTCACTGTTGACTGGCTGACTGACTGACTGACTGACTGGCTGACTGACTGACAATTCATTTTATATTCTCTTGGCCAAAAACTGTCAAATGGCCAGCCGCGTGCCGAGTTAATCAGCTTGCATCAAAAAAGTGTGCCATAGCGAGCAAATGCGATCATTTAGACATTGTGTGTGTGTGTGTGTGTATATATATATATATATATATTTTAGTTCAGTTTAGCTCAAGGATTTTGACAGCTAAGCTGACATGGCAAAATACACACATAAGTCACATGAACCATACCCGAATCTAAATGAACCAACCAAACACATGTCCATGTCTATGTCTATGTCTATGTCTATGTCTATGTCATATGGCTTATGGCTTATGGGTTATGGAGTACTCCTCGTCGTATGACTGGCAAACAAGGTGAATATGCCAAATGCGAAGCCAAAGCCAAAGCCAAAGCTCAAAATGCAATGAAACAATCAATCAAAGCGCTGAAAAGAGGCTTGTCTCCATAGAGAGTCAGCAGCAATATATATATATATATATATATATTGGATTGAGTACAGAGTTATAGATTGTTATGGGTGGTGGAGAACTCGCGTAACGGTTAACTCAAAAGGCAAAAAATCAAATTACCAGCAATGATTAATCAATCAACACTGCGCCAAGAAAGAAACTCATATTGGTAACTCTCATACACATTGGCCATATACACACGTAAGTACGTATGTGTGTATGTATGTATGTATGTATATATCCCATGCATGCGATAGCCATAATAAACCACAAGCACGATCTTGCCGCTGGCCTCGTCTCGATTGTGGGTGTGTGTGTGTGTTAGTGTGTGTATTGGCCAAGTGGGTGCGTTCTCACAGCTGGATACCGTCAATGTTATTGAACTGGCAGCAATCACGATCCAGGTAAAGCAACCAGCAGCCAGCCAGCCAGCCGACTACAGCAACACACACCTGCAAACGTTGACCCCCCCACCAGCACCCCCCCTCCCCCCTCTCCATTCTCATCTATCCCCCGCACCACATTCTTCTTTGTAACTTTTCAACTCCATTTTATATCCACGTGTGCGTTCTCTTCAACCCAGACCAGGCCAAGCCAGGCCAATTGGCAATTTCAAATCAATGCTTGGCCAATGCTTAGCCGCCTACCTCCTCCTACTCTCTCCCTCTATCTCTCTCCATCTCTCTCGCTCTCTCTCTCTCTCTCTTGATTCACTCCTTTCGACTCTGGTAAGCAGCAGCAGCAGCAGCTTCTTCCCTAAATGGCCTAAGCAACCGACCCAACGACCAACCGTCCAACCGACAGACAGTCGCCGTGGTCGTCGTCGTCGTCGTCGTCATCGTCATCGTTGATCTGCAGTTCGATCGTGCCAAAAATGGGTTTGCAACTGGAATTCGCTTTTAGCCAGGCCACAACTTATAGACCAAGTATTCAGTATACCATTGCAGGTGGCGATTGCGCCAGCTGGTGTGAACACAACTAGAAAGTTTCTTTTTTTTCTTTTTTTTTATCAATGCCCCGCATCCCCCATATTCACATCCCATACAACATCCAACATCCACCAGCCACCATCTAACATCCAACATCCAACAACCACATTGGCGCTCATCGTCCAGGGATCGTGAGAATCAGTGCGGTATAAAATTTATTAGTTTGCCTGGCCAAAATAAATGCCCAGTAATTTCAATTTATGGCCAAGTAATGAAAATTTGACAAATAGCAAATGGGCAAGCATTTAATTCTGGCAAACCAATCACATACATCATGATCATTTGACCAAAGGTGGAAAAACATTTCCGTCAACTGATTGAAATCCATTGAAAGACAACAAACTGAACAGAGAAAGAGATGGAGAGAGAGAGATGGAGAGAGAGCAAAAGATGGATCAAGATGGCGACAAGGATCAGCAGCAGCAGCAGCAGAGTTCCATACACATCCATGTTTAGTTTTATACTCGTATCTGCTCCGATTTATGTTTTTTTTTTTTTTGCAACAGAAAGTCGTGACCCGCAAAACATTGAACTTTTTCTCTCTCTCTCTCTCTCTCTCTCCTCTTATTGCCAATTTTGTTTTCTACCTACTGCACAATAAATGGCCACTGTGGAAATGAAAATGCCCCAAATGCAATATGGAAATCATATAGATTAAATTAGGATTCAATTTTCGATATATCCATTATCTGTATAAAAAATCCATCTTCTAATTTTATTCCATTAACAAATTGAATAATTTGGATTTGGAATAGAGATTTAGTTTTCGATACGTATTCAAAATTTATCTTCTTATCAATCTGTTCTATTATTCTAAATTGAATTTGGATATAGAATAATGATTTAGTTTTCAATATATGTATATATTCATAATTTGGAATAAGGATTTCATTTTTAACATTTATCCATTTTCAATATTCAAAATCCATCTTCTAATCAATCTGATTATGATACAATAAATCTGTAATCTATATTCAAGTGTTGCTCATGACACTTAACAAATAATTTTTATGAATTCTATTGCCCATGGTGGCTAAAACTTCCATTGTCAGTCAGTCAGGCAGGCAGGGCAAGATTAGACAGTAGACGGTACTGACTTGTTTGTTGGCTGCCCTCCCCATCAAATCGCTTGATGGGAGACCCAAAGGCAGCGCCACATATTTGAACGAAATAAATTTGAAAATACTTCGTTTTGTTTTATTTTCTTGGGTTTTTTTTGTATCGGTTTTGGCCAGCACGAAAAGCAATTTCAATTTCTGTGGGAGCTGTTCAAGATAATGAAGCCATTCGCCCAATGGGCAGACAAACAGACAAGAGAAACAGAGAGAGAGAGCGAGAGACAGATAGACAGAGATTCAGACAGACACAGAGAGAGAGAGAGAGAGAGAGAGAGAGGGAGAACAACACCAACAAAAAAAAAAAAAAGAAGGTCTCATTGTCAATCATATTTGAGTTTATTTTCCCACATTTAATGCCCGGTTGGCTGGATCTGGACATTGTCGACTTCTCTCTCTCTCTCTCTCTCTCTCTCTCTTCCTTCAGTTAAATTTGTTCGTCTCCTCATGGGAAAATCACTGGCGTAACTGTGTCGGCGGCGTCGATGGCTTCGCTTGTTGCGCAATAATTACTCGGTTTTGGTTGCCTTTTTTTTTTTTGTTGACCCCAGCTACTACTTAGTAAAGAAGTTGCAGCAAAAAATAACCCACCCCCACGCAAATAAAGAACGACATACATACATCAGAGTGGTAACACCTTCCATTTGAATACCATGCTGCGCTCTGTTGCACTTTCCTTCCCACTCACACGCACATGCACTCACACACTCACACACACGAAAACAAGTTGCATCGTCATCATAATAAAAAGGGGTTGTCTAAACAATGAATGACTTTGTGAATTTTCACGGTTATTACCTAGTCTAAAAAACAAAAAAAAAACAAAACAAGAACAAAATAAAAACGGAAGTGCGCTAGAACTGCTCTTCTTGAGGTCGACCAAATTTCACACATTTTTCCCTAACGCAGGTGTTTAAAATATGCCAAAACAATATGATAATTTTTGGAATTTTTGAACGGAAATTAAATTCAGTCGATATGCTCGATTAACTCGATATGGCTAAATAGGTTTATGATTCTTTAATTTTTAATTTAGTTTCGCATTTACTTTAATAATATATGTATATATATATACTTATATATATATATAACGCAAACAGTTCATTTTTGTTGCAAGTTCAATTACTTATTTTTTGCAATATTTCGTTACAATTTCATATAACTTTTTCAATTTAGCGGGTAATCCTTTTTTACTATTTTGGTCACACTTAAAAACGAATACACTTAATGTTGTGTAGCTTGGGCAAAAGATGGCGACTTTATTGTGTCGCCATCTAACGGAATAAAATGGAACAGCCAAAAAGCGCATATGAGCATAAATATCGATGAAAACGAAATTATGGCGCATTTTTCAAAAGTTTTTTAAATTGCTTATTATAGGATTAACGTTGACAACTATGATTAAACATTCTCAAGTAGAATCCATTATTTTCAGTGAAAATTAGAAATTCTTTTTTCTAAAGAATATCAAATAAAAACTGTTTTATTCTACAAATGATTTATCCTTAGCAACTCTAATTTTAACATTGTTCTAATCGATTTTTCTGAAAATAACCGACTGCAATTGTAAACTTACTTTAACTGTGCATTGGTGAAAATTGGCTTTAAAATTTAAAGCATTTTCAATTGTTACTGGAGGAAAAAAGCTGATTAAATTGTGAAAATGGCAATAACAGTATCAGTTCAATACCAATTGGCAATTAAGAAATCATTTGGCCAACGTAAAATTGCGTATACGAACAATGGCAACAGGATGTCAAGGAGCTTTGTGTGGAACAAGGGATATGAGGAAGGCCGACTATTGACTATCGCACTATATACATAAATATGTACGTATGTACATATGTACATTTAAATCAAAGAGCTTTAAGAAATAGAAAGTGGAAATTGAAAATATGTATGTATCTGAAAGTTTTGAAAAACCTTTAAAACCATTCTACTAGTATAAAGAAATGCGAAAAGGTAACAAATTACAAAAACAAAGAAAGGATATATGAAGTTTTTGCATGCGATTCCTTTTCATGGACAATCGAATACATTAAGGATTCGATCTGGATTAGCATGTCTCAGGATACCGAAAGTTTCTCTAACATATAAAGATGACATTAGTTAATATTCCTGCAGATTAAACAGGATTAACTATTTTAAATGTATATAAATATATATATACATACATACATTTAAATGGCATCAGTTACCTGTAAAAAAGAAACGTTAAAAAGAATTGATATGATCTTATTAGAATCTACTAAAGGTACATGCCATTGAAATCCAATCAGATGTAACTGACTATCTCTCATCCCCACTGCAACTACTCATTTTTCCCCATTATGGGGGGTGGCTCTTACTGCCAGAGAGAGAGAGAGAGAGAGCAAGAGCAAGAAACCACAAAAAGCAAGAGGGAAATCTAATAACGAAAGAGTGGCTGTAATATCAGTTGAGAGAACATGCTAATGCTATATGTGTGTATGTACATATGTATGTATGCATTTGCAAGGGAAAATAAGCCACCCACACACACACACGCACTTTAGAAAATTATTGTTAATTATGATCGTTTTAAATACTTTGGGATCTGCATTAGTGAAAGCACTCTCAGTGAAAGGCTTTTAGACCCTTGAATGATGATCAAATTTGAAATAAAGTTTTTACACCCGCATAACGAAATAACCAAATATCCACCCACCCACAGGGCAACCCCACTGTAATAGAGAGAGTTGCGTTTTGCATTCGCTCTTCCTGCTCCACACACTAAATATAGCCACAACAACAACAAAAACAAAGGCACACATACACCTACATACAAATAAGCGAAAAAAAAAAGAAATTATATGAACACACTCATTACACACATACCATTTGTGCATACATACATACATATGTACATGCAAAAAAAATACTACCGTAAAATGAGAGAGAGAGAAAAAAAAAGAGGGAGTACCAGACAAGATTCGACTCTCCGAACCGAATAATCGAACCCAAGGCAAAGAGTACATTCTCTCCAAACAGGTTTCGCAGCCCGTGAGCGAGAGAGAATATTGACCAAAATTTTCAACATTTTTGCGCTCAGTCTCGATCTTTACTGCACGCGATCTGGAGCTCCGTATGCTTAGCGACCGACTCGACCACAGAGTCAACCAGCCAACCAACCAACCAGCCAGCTGTCAAATTATTTTGTGTGTTTGTGTGCCTAAAAACCTGCAGCAGATTTCATACTTTTTCGTGGAAGAGAGAAGATAGACACAGAGACATTAAGCGGAAATTCTGGTATGTCTGGTTTAACCTTATCACTAAGCGCAATGATGGTGGGGTGACCATAACCTGCAGCACAAATCATACTACACACATTACAAATATACATCAATATACTTTCATACATATGTATGATTGAAAAAAGTATTGTATTTGTTTGTTTTTACATTGTTATATCAAAAGCGAGAGCGCAACCCCGAAACCCAGAGAGGGAGAGCAGAACCAGTCCCCCCGGATAAAGAGAGAGAGAGAGAGAGACAGTAAGCAAGAGATAGAGAAAACCAGAGAGAGCGACAACAATGGGTGAGCAAAATTCACCCAGAGAGTCCGTTGAATTGTACTCTGACGTAAGTACTAAATGAAAAATATATATTCAGAGAGTCGATGATATTATTTAGATACTTTAGTTTTACCGTTAGATAATTGAGCTTTTAAAACTGCTATGATTATACATGTGTATGTATGTACATATGTACATACATATGTATGTATAATAAAGAATTATTATAAAATTTACTAAAATACTAATAAGCATTATTAGGTATAAACAAATTCTTTTACATACATACATAGATCTTTTCTAAGTTATTTGTTTGTTCTCTATCTCTTTTTTTAAATTTCTTGCTCTTTATTTCCGGTTCTTTCTTCTTAAAGTTGCTTAAATATCTTAAAAGAGGAAGTCTGCATGCCTACTCTACTATATTTATATAGAAAATATAAAATAGCATATGTATGTATGTATATGTACATATATTTTTACTTACATATCATACATACATATGTATATGTATATGTATGTATGTATGTATATACATACATACATATGTGAAATTTGCGAGATTGGTTATGAATTTGTGATAATTGTATATTTCTATATACATACATACATATGTACATACTATATACTTTCGATATGTAGAAATAGTAAAAAAAATATAATAAATGAATCGGCTCTTCAGTAGTTATAACTAACAAAAGTTTGTCATAGAAAAAAATATTATAATAACATAGTAAAAATATTTTAGTCTTATGGAGTCAGTTAACTTTCTCGATTTTCTAATTTCTTATTCTTATTAACATAACAAAGTATCTCTCTCTCTCTCTCTAGCAGTATATTTAATATACCTACATACATATGTACATACATATATAAAATGATCTAAATTCTTTCGATTCCCTTAGGACGATGGTCAACAGCGTATACGTAACGTTTTAACATTGGAGGAACGTGTGGAGGCCATACGTCAATATGATATTGTACCCATGTATAGTAAAATAGCTAAAAACTTTAATTGTAGTTGGGAACAGATCAAGAGCATCGTTTCAAATCGTGAACCAATTATGGAACTCTATGAGGCAACGAGGCGACACTATAAACGGCCAGATGCCAAATTTGAAGAGTTACGTCGACGAAAACTCAATTTTCTTGGTCATTGTCTATATGAGTATATTCAGAGAGCTCAATATTATCTGCATGCTGATATCAATGAAGAATTGATACGTACAAAGGCTTTAGAGTTTCGTGATCTAATGGGGATTGATAATTTTATGCCAAATAAGCCTTGGATAAATCATTTTAAGGCAGCATATAATATAACCTTATCAAATCGTCAGATAACCATAACCCGTAAACCACCAAGATCACTGGAATTACGTGACATTATGTCCTATTGCGGTAAGCATACTGTAATGGCAAAAAATCTTGCCCAGAAATCAACGGAACCAATTCAAAATGTTCCAATGGCGTCGATGACAACGACGTCGGCGACGGCAGCGGAAGTTCGACATGAGGAGTCTCCGCCACCAGCTGCACCACGTCCCTTATACCGTACCAAGACACTTGTGGCTACGTGTAATCAAAATCAGGCAACGCTGGAAGAAGTCCAGCAAAGGCGTAAAAGGAAAATACATTTTCTGCAAAAGGCACTGTACGAATATATACAAAGATCACAGTTTCATAATCGAGGTCGTCTTGATTTGGATAATTTGCGTACAGTAGCCATCAGTTTGCGGGACATTTTAAAAATAGATAATTTCTTTCCGGACAAGATGTGGTTCAATCATTTCAAGAGTCAATATAATTTTAGCTTTTCTCAGGGCGTACCATTGACCACACGTCGTATGCCACTCTCTCTCGATTTACGTGATATTGTTAGCTATTGTGGACGGAATGAACAGCGTGTTACTCTGGCACAGAAAGCAGCGGGAGAAGCATCTACACCAACTCCAACGCCCACTGCCGTTGCCGCTGCATTCGTTCATATTCCGCTGGTGGAACCAAAGATCGAACCAGAAGTTATTGTAGAAACTACCGAAGAAGTAGAAAATGTAGACGATGATGATGATAATGATAATGATAATAATCATAATAATGATGATGATGATGATGATGATTGTGTGGCCATTGAAGAGGCACCCGAACTTATTGAAATCAACGACGATGATGATGAGCAACAGCAGCAGCAGCAGCCGCAGCAAGAGAATGACACAAAATCCTCCAATCAATCACCAACAAAACGGAAAGGAAATGAAATGGATTGTCCGACAAGTCTGAAAATAAATAAGGTTCAATCACTTGATAATGGTATCAATATTGAATTAGAGGGTATTGGAAATTATTCAGAGAATAGTAGAGATTCCGAATTACCACGATCTGTACAATGCTATGAAGATGCATTGCGTCTACTTAAGCCACTTGAGGAGTTTGCTCTCCTGGAGGAGAATTATCGTGCCATTGGTCTTTTAACTCAATTGGAGAAAATATTTGAAAGTGCCTCAAATAAGAGACTTAAATCAGATTAGTCTTCAAATAAACAGAGAGAGAGATAGAGAGAGAGAGAGAGAGAGAGTAAAAATGAAAAATCAAATGAATGAAACTGATGGGACACATCCTTTCGCAAAAAATAATAATAAACCAAATATTATTGATACATCTATCATCTATACATACAGTACTCGTACATAGCCATATATATTTATATATATACATATAAAATATATAATTATGTGTACATAGAAATGGAATATTTCACAGTCCTTTAAAGTATTCAAACTCTAAAATAATGCAATTGATTTTAGTTTTTGAATGAATTGTAACTGTGTTTGGGTTTATCCTAGTTAAAATACGTGTAAAATATTGAGTCATTAGTTCATTAAGATCGGCAATTAAATCGTTGAGATATAAAGATTCGAAATTTTTTCTTCTTCTCTGTTTCATTTTTTTTAATAAGTTTTATAGTTTGTAAGTTTAAAATTGGTGGATAAACAAAGCAAAATCTATTTATGTATGTATATATATAATATATACTTACATATATATAATGATATATATAATATATATGTATGTATATGTATATATATAATATAATATCGAAGTATCACATATATTCATATATTATGTATATATATATATACATATATGTATATTCATTGTCACCCTATAAACTCATAATTTTTAAGAAATAATACCAATTTTTTTTGTTTTGTGGGATATTGATGAAATGATCCTTAAGATGAGTTGTCTAAGTGACCCAATCATTTTTAGGCGAGGATCCGGGTTCGAATCCCAGGCTTGTGTATGGATGTAGTTTTCGTCCAAGCCGAGGGCCTTAGTTGCCAGAGATTGTAAAATATAGTTAGGTTGATAGTTTACAACTATATTTCTGTTTTGATGATGAATAATTTATCCTTTAACTATGTCTGGGTAAATGTCTGTATAACCCCTATATATACATATATATACACATATATGTATACCACATGTATAGCCCATATACATATATATATATTTAACTTTCGAAAATCAATTCTATGTGGTAACTGAACGAATCTAACGGCTATATGATTGAAAAATATAGAACTTAAACTTGTTATTGTAACCAAATTGGTAATTGTTCGCACATATTGTGCAATTGTACAAATTGAAATTTATACATATTATATTATATATACATATATAATATCATATATAAATATATGATAATAACTGTGTCTCAGAATTTGTAAGGCCATTACCGAAGTGTTTTCTGTATAGAAAGAAAAATTTTGATGGCCTTCTATAAAAAGCAAAGCCTGTGACTAAAAGTCGTCCCTGAAATCTATTTTTAACCCCAATAAAAGAATTTTTTTTGTGTTTTTGTCCGGCAAGACCTTCTTCATTCCCATCATCATTTACATATTAACAAAATAATAAGACTTGGAGGAAGCGACTAAAAGACTAAAATGAATGCAAAATGAAACCTTCCAATCATTTCCTCTTCTTGAGTGATTACAATAAAGCAAGTTTAATAAAATACGGATTAGATTTGGCATGTCAAATGAAGCTACGACTGAAAGATACCCTACAAAAAAAGGGTTCAATTCTACTGAGAGCTTTAAAATGAAAAAATAGGGTTGCCACCATTTCCTCCTGGTGAAAAATGATATTATATGTATTACACAATGGATTCCTTTCATGTTATCCAAGAACGAGAATTTCTTGTCTACCCTCTGACTCTCTACCCTCCTTATACATCATATACATATATACATAAGTTAACTTTTCCATTCCAGTCCTTTAATTTGATGAAATTGAAATGTTTGGCATACTTCCTTTTTCTTTTTTTTTTAATATTATTTCATTGATTTTACTGGGATATGTGAAATTATATAATGAGGTTAATCATCCTCTACAAAAAAAAAAAAAATGGAAAAAAAAATGAAACGAACCGAACAAAGTTGGCTGCCGCTTCTACACAATTTTCCTCTTATCCGTTGTGGTGAATGGCATTCGTAGCTTGATTACTTTCGTTTTATCAGGTGATAAGTTTGACCATATGTCCTGGATATGTAACGTGACCAAGCCGTATATACATACATACATACATACATATATTGTATATATGTATGTATTATTATACACTTGTGTGTAGTTGTGCATGTTCAGGATACATAATCGCAATTCATCCCGCCACTCTCCGCAACAAAGACTACGCACAATCAGCGCTAAAAGTTTACGTTCACCCTGTAAAACTTTACGCGAATCTCCCTCTCCTCCTACCTAACCCTCAACATTTCGAGATGAAATGACCTGCAGCGCCGATGCCGATGGCGATAACGTTGCCTGAAAAGCAATGAAAAGGGATGGAATGGGATTTAGAGGTGGGCATTATAGGGCATATTCTTGGGGCTAAGGGTGGGGTGGGTGTGGGGGAATTGGGTTAACGCTTGGACGTAAAACGTGCGTCAAGCAGAGCGCTGTAGGTGCTACATCAATTTCAGATGGGTAAAAGTAACCGCCAGGTTAGCAACAGGGCTGTGGGGAGTCGAACCAAGCGCCAGCAGCTCACAGCATCCCATCGAGGGACTTTCTTTGGGGGCTGACGTAGTAGAGGTTGATGATGATGATGATGATGCGAATACATATAGATACATACATACATAAGCATACAGAGTCCCAACAGTTACATGGAGCTACTACGATTACACAACAGGGCCATATAACGCTGAAAGCGGTGCTCAGACATCGCCATCGCCATCATCATCATCCATCCGTCCTCGATTGTGGCAAAGTTTCGTTTTACGCTTTGCGCCAGCAAAAAACTTGCAACCCTCCTCCATATCAGGACTTTCATTTCAAGGATTTCCGACCGACGTCAGACATCGACTGACGGTCTTGACTATACTCCTCTATACTCCTCGTACACCACGTAAAGCGTAATATAAAAGTAGATGTAGTAGGAAAACCTACGAGTGAGTGTATGTTGTGTTTGGTTGGGTTAGCGGCGGGTACCATCGGGTAACTTAAATGCGAAATGTGGCATAAAGACAGGATGTGGTGGGTACCCCCGATAAAGGTAGAGAAGAGAGTAAAGTAGAGTGTGAAGCAACATCAATGCAACAAAAACAACTACTACATACTACAATAAATACATACATATATGTATGTTCATAAGGAGGTGTCTCTCGACTCAGGTTACTGCTACATCCATCCACACGGCTGCGCGCCCTGAAATCCAAAACAAAAAAAAAAAAAAAAAAAGAAAAAACCAACCATGGAAAAGTGAAATCCCAAGCGCGTTAAAGCCCCGAAAGCAAATACATATATTGTTGTTGTTGTTGTTGTTATAAAGGATATAAGGGGATATAACCTGTATGTGTATACCAACAACCGAAAAACATTAACAAAAAAAGAGAAAAACAGGAAACGAAGGTAAGGTAATTCGTAACCTGAGAAGGGTAAAGAAGAGAGTCATCCAAAAATTGGGTACAGTTGAGTAAGAATAAACATTTTATCTGTTATATACGATCAGCAATGTATAACCTGTATGTACATATGTTTCTTTATATTAAAGCCAAAAATGGTATTATAAATTGAATACATATGTCTACGCCGCAACTGCGCCTCCATCCCATCCCTCTCTTCTACATATTATAATCATTGGATCTAGTTTAGTTGTGTGCTCTTTCCACTTATTTTATTTGCTTCAGACTCCAATTATTTATGTGACAGTATATATATATGTGTGTGTGTGTGTGTATATATATGTATGTCTATGTTTGTATTTGTTTGTGTATATAATATCGATTCTTTCATCTCAACAAAAAATAAATCTCTCACATAACCCGCACTCAATCCAATCGACGACCCCTTTAATCATAAAATATGTTAACATTTTACCACAAGCGCCCATCTATACCATATACGAGAGATAGCATACCAATCCATAAACCATACCAATCTGTAACCATACCATACCATACCATGCTATAATCGTCTCCCATTGTATACCAGAGATTGTGTATATATATATGTATATATATATAAATCTCTCTCTCTCTCTCACACACATAGAACCAAACCCCATACCGAATACTGTTAAACCCGAACCGAACAGCTCTGTTTTCATGTTCGAAACGACAACGAAACGTTATTATTATTGCAAGACGACTATACGAATATGAAGCGTACAGATATAGATATATATATATATATATGAACATATATATAAATATATAGATGTGTACATATAAAAAGAGATGCTCAGATACATACACCGAATGGGGTAAAAAAAAAAAAAAAACGTGAGGGAAGGACGGACGGTCGGACGGATGATTACTACTACTGCTGCTGCTGCCACTGAGAATGATTACGGCAATCATCATGATGATGATGATGATGATGATGAAATTATAAAAAGATGAAGATGAAGCTAAAGATGGAGATGGTGAATGGTTGGATAGATAGAAAGATAGATAGATGGATGATTGGTGAATGGCAATCGGCGGGTCGAAACAAGTCTGAGTCTTTTTTTTTTTTTTTTTTTATTTTTTATTTTTCCTATGGTTTGGTTGGTAGCCTCGACATCTGTATCGACAGCTGCCGCATTTGCTACTTCTTCTGATTTGGGTTGTCGGCCCAAAACATAAGCCTCTTGGGCTTTGAAATATGCTCCGGTTGCCTTCGTTCTGGTTGTCGTCTCATTTTGTTCGTATCATAATTGTTGTTGTTGCACACGACAACGGCAACGACGACGACGACGACGGCGACTTGGCATTGCTTCAATTCCATAGGCATCGTTGAAAACTCTAGACTATGATGGCACTTGAGCATTGCAGCTCCACCAGTTCTCAACTGAGACTTAGACTCTCAAACCTAGAGAGAGAGGAGGGGAGGGGATGGAAAGGCCAGGAGTAAAGTGGCGGCAGGTTTGCTTGAAGGCCCATAGCCAGCCATCGGGGACTATGTTTGATGCTGCTAAATCTGATTCTGAATGCTGGGAATGATTATAATGATGATGATGATGATGTCGATGATGATGATGATGATGATGTCGATGATGATAATGATGATACTTTTCAGCTTTCAGTCATGCGCTTGAAAATGGCCATGCTCGTTCGAACAAAACCCGCACATTCGATTCGTATACCAACTTCGGTTCGTTCGTTCGTTCGTTCGTTCGTTTTGCTGTTGGCACAGCTTTCGATAGATGCTAATCTATCTTTATTGTACAAAGATGTCGAGAGGATGTGTTGTATATGTATGTATGTATGTATGTGTCATGTATATCTACATACATATATGTATGTATGTATTTATGCACATATACATACATGCATACATATGTACATACGAGAGAATGGGGGCACAAAAGATGGTCTGTGTGGCATACATCTTGTACCGCCAATTCACTAGTCCAACAAACTGCCAATCCGCCAATCATTTAGTCAGTCAGTCAAGTCAGTCGATGAGTCGAAGCGCCAGATAGTCAGATAGTCAGGCAGAGTAAATACGTTTGGGGGGCTGCTATAAATACAAATCGTCTTTGGCATCGAAATTGGATTTCATTTCGGTTCGATTTTGGTGTCAGCCTCAAATTGATGTTCGTTCTTTTTTGCAAGCAAAATATACTTGCGGAAAGGTAGGTAAATGATTCGTTAGATACTCCCTCACCGCCTTCATTTCGCCTTCCCAGGGTCTGGTGGGGACAGCCAACGAAGAAAAGGTACAGTTGAGTAAATCATCATTTAACATATCAGAAGATGAATAATACTAAAAATAAATGTTAAAGAAACCCCAACTTGGAAATCAATAATATATACACAAATACCTGTGTACATATATACATACCTATATATGTATGTATGTATATATATCCATATATATGTATATAAACTTTGCTCTAATCAGCTATAATTTACCATGATCATTTTCGGATCAAATTTCGGAAGATCATTTGGCTTAAGCAAAAAAAAAAAACCAAAAAACCAGTTAATACACTTAGCTGACTTTCAGTTAACAAAACTTTTAAAAAGAGTGGTAGAAGAAGGCGTGGCCGTCCAATGGATTAAACAAACTTGATCGGGCAACATACCAAACGAGTCTATGTCTATACATATTAACAATTTAACTCTAATAGTTAAAAAAAAAAAATAAAATGAAAAAACAAAAGTTAAATTTGCTAGAAGAGGCTCGTCGTCTATTTTTTTGCCGATTAAGAACTTAAGACTTTAGAGGATTGCATTACACGAGGGTTGATCAATAAGTATCTCTAATGAGTTACAACAGGTAACCTTAAACCAGTTTAATAAACTGAAAAATCATATATGTATTATGTACCGATTTGTAAGGTTTAATCCTTAAAATTTATTATTTTGTGAGTGATAGTAGAGCAATTTATTGAGACGGGGGTTCTTTTTATAATAAATTATAATAAAATTGATTCCTTACGAATTATATTATATTTAAAACAAATTACTAAGAAAAGTTTAAAGTATTTAGCCCAGTCGGATCCGTTGACTTAACCTATAAAAGTATGATTAAAAAATAATGTTTATTGATTGAACAAATATATGTATATACATATGTATTTTTATATGTACATATATATATATTGATTAGATTAGATTTATTCTTATTCGATTATTAGTTGTATTATTTCGTGTAATTGATAATACGAATATCCTTTAAAATGAGGAATTATTAAAAGAAAAGGATTGAACTGTATTAATATATAGCCAAAACCCAAAAGATTTGTAAGGCTTCAATTTTTTGATTGAGGAATAATCCAGTAAGACTCAAAGTACTATATATGTATGTATATATCATTTATTATATGTAATATATATCTGTGTACATATATATCCTCACTTATTATATATAATATATATCTATACATATACATATCTTTGCTTATTATATGTAATCAATATAATTCGACAAGGTGTTGTGTTGTGTACGAAAGAAAAAATAACACACATTTGTTACACACAAAGAGGAGATGCTGGTTATTATTATTATTTATATTATTAAAGTTAATCCTCGTTTCATCAAACAATTTAAGCAGCCTTGGACAAGGATTACCCTGGCTTCAGAGGACAAATCCCCCAAAAATAAAGATGGATGAAGGACCAATTGGTTATCAAATTTTATTTATATAAGGCAATGAACAAAGAAGAAAAAAAAAAAGAGGATTTTGTTATTGGAAAGAAGAAGGATGTGTTTGCATAAGGAATGTTGATGATGGTGTGCACATACGAATTATCCATATCCAATTGACAATTTTTTTTTTTTGTCAGAATTATCAAGACCTTTTTTTCTTTTTTTTTTTGATTGATTGTTTGATCATTATTTTAAATGACAAATACAACTAACTATAAATTGTTTGATCTTTAGGGGATTAATTCAACTTAAGAAATTCTCTGAGTTTATTTTGTTTTCCTCAGTTAATTTAAAATAGTCTAGAAGTTGTATGCAAGATTATATATGTACATACATACAAATACTTATATATATATACAATATATACATATGTATGTACATATATATCAAAAGACCCAAAGATCCACAGTAGATATACTAAATCATTTTCATTTCCAAATCTCCTGAATTTCCAGTTTTTCCAGCAATGCATACACACACACACACACACACACACATTGATAAAGAAAGAGAGAGATATATAGATATATATATATATATACATATACACCTTCAAAATGGAAGCGACTATAAAATCCACACGGGCTGAAATGGCAGGCCACAGCGTACAACATGAGATATAAAACCCAGATATGGAAATGGCAATAAACTCGTAGCAGCATTGAATTTATATATATATATATATATATATATATACTACATAGGACGGGCAACGGGGGATTGGGATTACTAAGTGTTGCGCTAACTGTGCTGCAAGCAGTGGCAGCGATGCTGGCGTCGCTGCCGCTTAAGTCATACCCAATGAGGGCATTGATGAAGTGAGTGGAGTGAGGGCTAAAGGCAAAAGAAGAAGAAAAATAAAGGCACAAAGGAAATTACGAGGAAAAATTCAGTCAAGTCCCTATGGTACTTTTTTTTTTTTTTTGGGTGCGACAGTCAGAGGTCGCATAGATAGAGAGATACATAGATACAACAAGTAGTAGTATAGCCACTCAGACAAAGACAAACAGACAGACAAATATATAGATAGATAGATAGACCGACCGACGCACATTAAGATAGAGAGCAAGTGAGTACGACAGACCGACCGACCGACCGACCGACCGATATATTATAGATGGACGAATTAAATGCCTAAAGGCGGACATTGCATATGTATATAGATTATAGTATTGCCATGCACAATGAGAGAGTAGAGAGATACGAATCCAAGATAGAGATACTCCTCGTATCTCTACTCGTTTCTTTACCTTCTTTAACTTTCAAACAAGGGACTGTAATCGAGACCAGAGACCGACCATACCAATGAGTAAAGGAGAGGGGGGGGAGGAGGATAAACGGCAACATCATCAGTAACAGCAGCAACGGAACAGCAGCAGCAGCATCAGCACTAGCAGCACCAGGGGCAGCATCAGGGGCAATATCAACATTTATACATACATACATATGTATGTATATATATGTATATATGTATACATACATACATACATATACATATATCGAGGGGCAAGCCCCGGACATAATCAAAAAAGGTAATGGAAAAATACTATCGGCGTTGCTTCATCGCCAATTTGGCCGTTGTTCTGTCAAGGAAGGAATATGGGCATCATCATCATCATCATGAAATGGGGGCAAGGACAATGAGGGGTAATGCGGGTCGTCGACGTCGTCATCGTCGTTCTATGGGATTCAGTTCAATATAATACATAACCATAATAAATTCTATGGCTAAATCCCCGGCTATGGCTCTCGCTTTTGGCTCTTTGCTCTGGCTCTGACTCTGGCCCTGGTTCTGTAGAAAAAGGTCATAATAGATGAGCTTTTCTTGAATATAGCGGGGTTAGGTGGTGGGTGGTTAGAGGGGGGGGGATTCGGTTTGGGGTTCAGTAGTTTAGTAGGGGATGCTGTGGAGTGATTGGGAGTAAAACATTTATATTACTGTATGCGTTAATATATATATATATATATATATATGAGTCTGTGTGTGTGTGTGTGTGAATACGTCTATATAGAAAGTGTGTAGCTGTCTGTGTGTGTGTGTGTGTGTAAGATTCTTGGTCCCTCTCGTAGCAATAGCATTCGGTCGGTCGGTCGATTTAGTCGTGAAAAAGGCAAAAGGAAAGGTCATTTTCTTCAATGCTTTTTTTATCTTCTTCTTCTTTCTCAAAAGGTTGCCAAGGGCTTACCAAAACCCGCTAACCGTCTTACCTCTTCCCCCCTCCTCCCTTTTACCGGAATATGACCCCCCCCCCACTCTCTCTTTTTTTTACAACAACCTGGCCACAAAATCATTTGAAAACTTTTACGTTTTAGTTTTGGCTTTGGTCAAGTTAAGATGAGTCAGTATGTCAGTCAGTTAGTCGATTGCTGTTAAAATATATACATACATACATATATACACATAATATAAATATATTATAAGTATAATAATGTCGAGTCATCGAATCACAATCCTCCAGTACCAATACCATTACCAGTATGCCAATGCCAGTCTCAGTGCCCAATCTTAATCCCCTCAAAACCAAAACCCAAACTAAGGAAATTTTGTAGACTCTACGTCTTCTTCTTCTTTCTACACCCAATTTATATATATGTATATATATATAGCAATGTGTGTGTGTGTGTGTGTGTGTGTGTGTATGTATCTGTACACCCATCAATGATGCTGTGGTTTTATACCTTTTCCAATACTTTTGCTTTATATACATATATATATGTACATATACATATACATATATATGCGAGTATTTGTGTGTGGGTATATACATAGAGATATATATCTATATTTATATGTATGTATGTATGTATATTGACCCACCACCAAAAAATCTACACAATTGAACCCGAAAGCTGCACAAAAACCAGCGCCCGAACCCAAACTCTGAGCGTTATCCATTTCTATTTCTCTCTTGTATTAAAACTAATCCATCAAATTGCTTTGGGCGACCCACAACTACAATGATAATGGGTTTAACTACAACACGTTGTAGCTATTGCTATTGCTATAGTTGTTGTTGTTCTTCTTCTTCTTATAGTTGTAGTTTATTGTGTATGTTGTTGTTGTTGTTGTTAATGCTGCTTCTGCCGCCTTTCTTGTTATTTGATGCGAACGAACCCGAACCCGGACAAAAAACAGAGCCAGAGCAATACTTCAATTTACAGATATGTACGTATATATATATATATATATATGTATATACATATAAATATATATAAACACACATCGTATCGTGGTATATCAACTACTCAGCATCTTTTTAGATACAACCACTATATGTATGTATGTATGTATATATGTATTTTTGTAGAAGGTATATAATACATCAGAGTATGAGAGATTGTTGTGCGTGTGTTGTTTTTTGGTCTGTCTATCTTGTCTCTAACTATCTTTTTGTGTATTGCGAATGGATTTTTCTCTATATACACATATATATGTATATATATATATATATATATATATGTATATATATATGTACACACATCGAAGTTTTAGTTGTAGCGGCTTGAAAATGAAATTTTTACTGGATCCAAAAAAGAACTGATTGTGCGACCAAATTTGATGATCAGATACGAATGGAGAATACATATGTATGTATGTATGTATGTATAAATATCGACGCATCTACATATATGGAGTATGTTTGAAAACTTGTTTCAATTGGCTTGATGCCGAACAAAAAAAAATATATATACATATATATAAAAAATAAAAAAATAATTTATGGCGCACACTATATTCAATGTATCAGAGTCAATTGGGATGGACCAAAATCTATTGGAATTAACACATGACTGTCTCTCTATCTTTCTCTCTCTTTATATATATACATAGAATCCCTCACTCCGCCCCTTGGCCCGCCCCTTTTTGTATCAATATGGCAACTTATGAGTCATTATCAATGAGTATATTTTGTGTTGACGTAATAAATGACGAATATATGTACATAGATACATACATACATACATACATATATACTACATTCTAGTAAATAAATTATAATCCAATTTTTAAAGAATTATCCTTGAATAAAATGCGTGTATACAGAAATAGAGATATCATTTAAATAATACTTAACTTGAATATAAAACGAATAATAATATCCAAAAATAGGTAACATTTTGTACATACATATATATTTATATATTGGAATGTCTATGTATGTGTCATTAAATATATATATGTATATGCCTACATACATACATACATACGTACGAATCCCCCGGCGAATAGATACCAAAATTTCAAACGCCCAACATCAGACCCAGTACCAACCACTCACGCACACACAGACACACTCTAATATATATACGCACACAGACACACACGCACACACACACACACCCATAGAACGAGAGCAATGGACAGGGACAATAAACTCACCGTAAGGCTATATATGATGGGCTTTACGATGCCAGAACCCAAAAAACCCATCAAAGAACGACTCTATATATAAATACGAATACAAAACGCCCAGTCCCAATTTTAGTTGAACTGAACTTCGTCGTCGAACTTAACTAACAACCAAAACACCCCAAATGTCGGATAGACTTCGGGTCGTTCGGTTGGTCGGTCGTTCGGTCGGTCGGTCGGTTGTCGTGTGACGAGACCACGACCACGACCACGACCCACAACGCTACCACTACCACTATACCACTAACAACAACAACAACAACAACAACAACAACAACAATAATAATAACAATAACAACACCAGTAACACCACCACCACCACCACCCCCGCAGACATTCTGTCGCTATTGATGATGTTGTTGTTGTTGTTATTGTTATTGTATTTGCTGCTGCTGCGACTACGACGACTGCTTGCTTCTGGTTATTTGCTTAGCACGTCTGACGCCGCCGTTAGCGTCTCTGTTAGTGTCGCAGTCAACGTCGACTTCAAGAGGTGTTCTGCCGTCCTTGCCTTTGCCTTTGCCTGCCTGCCTGCCTGCTTGCCTGCCATGCCTGGCCGGGGCCCTGGGCCTGCGGGCGGGCTCCCCTGCCTTGCCTTGCCTGCTTTACCATTTGCTTGTGCGCTCGGTCGGGTTTTTGGTTTTGGTTTGGTTTGGCTTGGCTTGTTTGGGATTAAATATTTCCTATAGATGGGAAAAACGAGTCGGTCGGGTCGGTCGTCGAGTCGCTTGGGCTTGGCGAGATGTGTATTTTGTACTGTGTGTGTAGCCGCCACTGACGCTGTTGTCGGTAGTTTCGTATATTTCACTCTGTGCTGAACATTCGTACGAAACGGTTCTCGCGCAGCGCGTATTTATTCGCCTTTCGGTTCAATAAAAGAAGAAAAAAAAGTATATTTTTTGGCCCTCGGATTCTTGGCTTGTGGATGGGTCTTAAGTGATTTAGCTCCATCGGTTTATGTATCATTTAAGCATACTTATGCGCATATATATACACATCGATATATATAAATATACTATATACATAGATAGATACATAGATATTCCTATACATATCTAGTATAAAGCGGCATCTTTTGTTCGAATAACTAAATAACTATATCCATAAATATTCACGACTTCAAAGCGGATATACGGTGGCAAATAGTAGAGGCACGTGGATTATAACCAGATAGCCGAACCAAGCATCCTGCCTCTTTGAAGTGAGTACCACTGTGCGAATGTGTAATGTGTTTTTGAATGTAAACAAACGGGGTCTTGAGATTCTGCCGCTGCCTGCCTGGCCTGGCCTGCCTGCCTGTCTGCTTGTCTGGATGTCTGTCTGTCTGTCTGGCTGCTGCTTGCTGTGCCAGTGTTGTGTACGCAATTAAAAAGGCCGCAGCGTCGCAGCATCGGCATTTGCATGCCACAAGCGCAACGGAAGCGGCAAATATCGGAGCCGAGCCGTAGCCGGTGCCGTAGTCTCTCGTTGCCGGTACCAATGTGTGAATTTCATACTACTCTATGTTGGTGTGTGTATGTGTGTGGAGTAGTATTGGTGGTGGCAGTGTAAGGGGGAGGTAAGGTGGAAGGTTACTGGGGTACTGTTGCTGTTTGTTGAGGAGTGAGCCGAGTGGGGGGGGTGTTGTTCATTTTGTGTTTGTGTATTGCGTTTGTTTTTGTTTGACTGATAGACTGCGCGGCAACTGCGACGTCGACGGCGTATTGTTTGGGTTTTGTTTTTGTTTGTTTGTTTTTCGCGGATTGTCTCTGCGTGCGTATCTTTTGCTCTCTTTCTTTTACACTCTCCCTCTCTCTCTCTCTCTCTCTCGCTCACTGTGTCTGTGGATGGGTGTATGATAACAGGACATTGACTGCTGATTTGGCGCCAATTAATGCTTGTGTCTGTATGACCTTGAAGAAGGTGTCTTTTACGAGTGTATATGCATTTCCCTTTTCTTTTTTTGCATCCAGTTAACGGTAAAATCTTCAGATCAAACAGGTCGTATTAACGTCTTATTATGCTTAATTAGGTCTTTTTCATACTTGACGATTTCTTTCCTCAAAAAAAAAATAATAATTCCTCCTTTTGCAATTTTCATTTGAAAGAACTTATATACTTATATTAAGAGTTTGGCGATTAATTATTACATTAATTATTAATTTCTGGTGTAACATAATTTATTGTATAATTTCTCATCTTTTTTTTTTTGTTCTAATAACTTTTTCAACTTTTTTCTTAACAAGAAAGAAAAAGAAAATCCCGGGCAAAGCAAAGGACAATTTTGTCTATATACTTTTCAAGTTTTTCCCTTTATTACCCTCGTAAAAAATAATTTATCTTCTTGTGTACGAGGGTTGATCAATAACTACACACATATGTATGTACATATGTATGTATACATATAACGATGAGGAAAAATAAGCTTAGATCCTGTAAGCTACCGTTATAAATAATATTAGAGATATACATATATGTACATACATATGTATATGTATATTGTTACTCTTGGCAATCTGTGTTTGTATCTGTAACTGTGTGGTTTTTCTTATCAGTTTTATAGATCGTCCCTCGTTTTATGCAATGCCAAATTTTCCTTATTTTCATTCCTCGCATATACATACTCTATTTATGTATGTATAAGTATTCTGAGGATATAAAATCCATTTCATTCTCGCAACGCCCTAAATGAATGCTGAAGATAAATCTCATCAATCAATCTTCAGCCAATAAACTTTTAATCCCCCAAACTGCAACAAAGTATTACGGCAACATATACATACATACATATACATATAGTATATGTATGTATGTATATATGTGTGTGTATGTCTGTTTGTATATGTCCCCCAAACAATGTACTATGTAAGGCCTGCGGTTCAAACGAAGCATCGCAAACATTTTACTATATGTTTGTATACATGTGCATATGTACATACACTTGTTCAAAAGGTGTGACTTTGCCCCTCATGAATACACATGAGGCAAAGTAAACCGATTTCAAGAAATGCAGGAGACTTGCAAAGGGTGTTGTGAGGAGGTCGTCCTTTTATATCCACAACAGAGTCAGACTCTGTGCTAATGGCACATCGATCTCATAGAGATAGTTATAATAAATTGGCGAGATTCAAAGAAGGAAGTTTGCAACTAGCAAAATAACCGGTCGGTCGATCCACAACGGTTTAAACAATTATTCTAGTACACTTTCAACAACATTCTTTTGTGAAGTTGCAACTAAAAATTGTATCTACTGTAAGCTTTAGTAATTTAATTCATTATTTATTGAATGACCATTGTTATAGATAGATACATATTTTCAATGATATATACATATGTACATATGTACATATGTATATATATGTATATACATACATACATACACCTCATTCAGTATGTATAACATTTACTTCAAATATTCTCCAATTCCAAATTAAACCCCAAAAAAAATAATAAAAAATGAAAAAGACCCAAACCAAAGCAAACCACCTTGAACCAAACGTTGTTGAATGCATGAGATATAAGATAAATACCCCTTACTCATACCCATAGCTATTCATGACGAAAACCAATCGCAAAAATTACCTGACATCGTGAACCGAACGAAACCTAAAACTAAAAACCCATTCTCGGCAAAAAGGCGTAGGGCCAGGGCTAAAACCAATTGTGTCAGACAGTACGAGAGAGCGAGATATATATAGACAGAGAGAGAGAGACAGTGAAAAAGAGATGAAAAATATATATATGTATATATGTATGTACATATGTACATGTAAAAGATAGAGAGAAAGATAGACACTGAGACCTAAGACTCTGAGGCTGATGAGGCAGCTGAATATAGTACTTAAGTGAACTGGAATTGGAATTGTGGAATGCTAATGCTTGCTTACCCCCCGGTATCATCTAGAAAGAATGAAAAATCAAAAACCAAAAAGTGCCTCCAGTGGTGGTAATAAGAAATGTTACTTCTAGAACAGAACATTCTCTAGGTAAAGACACAATGGGGAAATATTTTTAGCTATAGAGATATAGAGATACGGAGCACAAAAGATAGAATAATAACAAAGAACTGAACTTAACTGAACTGAACTGAACTGAACTGAACTCAACTCAACTGAACAGAACTAAACAGAATCGAATCCAAACGTCAAGAACTGAGCCCCGGGACCAGAAATTGAAGCTGAAGCCCCAACATCATCATGATTGGTTTGGGTTGCTTGTTGGGGAATGAATGATAATGATGCTGCAGGAAATTTTACAAAGTCTTCGTCGGTCGTCGTCGTCGTCGTCGTCGTCTCTTGACTCAACTGTTGTATAGGGAACCATTTAGGTAGGTAGGTAGTAGGGCGGAGCTGCTAGCAAGGGTGATGAGGATGAGGAATTTAGGGCATAGCGGGTGCGGGATGGATGGATGGATGGATAGATGGGACGTAAAAGACGAGGGACAACTCTCGAGGCGATTAAGATAAAGTGCCAATCGATATAGTATAAGGGAAAGAAAGCCAAACAGGCAAACGACGCGCGCGACTGACGACTATGACTCTGATGCTCTTCGTAGCTCGTAGCTCACATCATCCCAAACCAAGAGGAGAGCTAGCTCTCTGTTGTGTATATATAGAGCCCAAGCCAAGAGCAGCGACATAAAAGGAAATATAAAACCATTTATAAAGCAAGTCAGTCAGGGGAGATTTGAATTGGAATTGATGGTGTAGTGCACTCGACTATGTTATCTCTGTCTCTGTCTCGGTGTCTATATGTTTGCGATTATATATATATATTTATATATCTATATATATAAATGTATGTGTGTGTGTGTGTGTGTGCGAGCTGTATATGTGTGTGCGTGTGTTTCTATCTTCGTACACGAAGCATAGACGAAGCGCAGTCGCGTTATATGTCAAGGTGCGAGTATCTTTAAGATGTCAGTGGAAGGGTTTCGTCTTGAGTTTGGGTTTTTGGCTATGAAACTTTACTTAACTGGGGCTGCTGCTGCTGCTGTTGTTGTTGTTGTTACTGCTGTTGTTGTTGTTCTTGTTGCTGTTGCTGCTGCTGCTGCTGCTGCTGATTCTGCCAAGTTTCCGGCGCAAAAAGTTTTGGCCTCAAAGTTAAGTGAACAGCTGCGAAGAGAACCGAGCAGAACAGAAGGGACACAGTCAACCACCCTTAAACTATTTAAATATGGTAACAAACACCTGAAAGATAATACAGAGAAATCCCCCCTCCACCTATAGCCCCCTTCCCACAACACCCCTTTCTGTTATTATAATCAATTCTCCGTAAATTCCTGTCATCTACATATGTATGTATGTACGTCATACAAAAAGCGAAAAGGGGCCGGGGAAAATACCGGAGATGGATTTGTATTTGCATTTTTTTTTTAATACAGAGCTTGTTTTCTTGTCCCCCGATTTTCGAAAGAAAAACGGACATGCTGGTCGTATTAAGTCATCTTAAAAATGTTGTGCTAACCCAAAGACCGGCTTTGACTCAGGCAGGTGGGTCGTGACTCAGCAGAGAGTTGAATATATATACATATATATATATATTTTTTTTTCTCTTCTCTACCTCTTCCCCTTTATCTATATCATCATTCTATAGAGTTGAAGGCGTAGTACATTGATTATATGGAAGTGCTGGAGGCGCGGTCAAGTGGTTCACCGTTCACTTTAGTGAAGCGTCTCTGTATCTCTATCTATGCATCTATGTATGGATGGATGTAAATGTATGAGTGTGTGTCTGTGTCTGTCTTTCCATTTGTACTCTCCGATATGAGCGTTTGGATGCCTCATAATACAATAATATACATATATGTATATATGTATATAGATGGAGCATTTTGGCTGTATGACTGGTTCTGAAAACGTATCGATTTCTGAAGGCGGTACGCATCGTTGACTGAGCAGCGTTTCAAAAATTTATCAGCATTTTTTATGGCCTGTATGTGTGTGTACTTATGTACTATTATATACGGTCCAAATATATATACATATATATATAAATATGCATACATATGTATTCACCTCTTAGCAGGGGCATTAAAATGGAATGAGTGCTCTGCTTGTCGTATTCCTCTTATGTAGTCAAACTTTCTGAAGTGTCTAGCTGAACCATCCATACATATGTACATATGTATGTACATGTGTTTATATGTATGTACATATGTGTGTGTATTGTGTGCAGATGATATATTTCAGAAGACCTCTGAGGTTCTTCGTATATTAACATACAAATAAATTTATACATACATACATACATGTATATAATTATATATGTACATATAAAGTTGATCGCTAATTTATATAAATTATTTTTGATTTCAAATTGTCGGACGTAAAGTTTGCCTCTGCAAAGGGAGCAAAAAAAAATTTGGCTCATAAACTTTCAGAGTCCAAAATTGTTCTCACAATAGTTAAGAGTT
The DNA here is from genome assembly GCA_018150375.1 of Drosophila sturtevanti. Classification (NCBI taxonomy): domain Eukaryota; kingdom Metazoa; phylum Arthropoda; class Insecta; order Diptera; family Drosophilidae; genus Drosophila; species Drosophila sturtevanti. The sequence continues at coordinate 1,959,828 of JAECWJ010000688.1, read as the reverse complement.
TTCAAAGTGAATGATTTTCATAGTTAATATGTACAATACATACATACATACATATGTATGTATATATTTTTTAAATTTATGGTGTTTTTTTCTATGACGTCAGCTAGCAAAAAAAAAAGAAAAAGTTAAGGGGATTTATTAGAAATAAATAAAAATTATTCAATCAAACCGATTGAACATTGCATGTATGTATGTATGTACATACATATGTATGTAATTCAATGAATTTTTATATTGACGTGGGCTATACTACAAATGTTTAAATATTGAAGGGAAGGGTTAAGTTCAATAGTAGTTGAAGTTTCTTCTCCAAAAATTTACAATTTGAAAACTCATGATTATCAATTAATTTTATATTCAATCATTCTATGTACATATGTACATACATACATATGTATGTAGATACATACATATACATACATATGTATGTACATATATGTATGTATAAATATGCATGTACATACATATGTATGTATATCTGTATGTATGCAATTATATTTAAAATATAATGCGTCATATGCTAAACCCAATTATTCAAATGGGTTTCTATATAAAATTCCAATATTAACAATTGATTTCTGATTTATTGTGCATAATTTATAAAAACAGGAAATGCCTAATTTAGGGACTGAGATTGTGCATACGTATGTATATATGTATGTATGTACATGTATGTACATACATATTACTGTTTAAATGGCACCAGGGCTTCGCACTTTCTTGTTTTTTAAAAATTTTGGGTATACTTTTTTAAACGAAGTTTTTGAATAACTAAAATTTTGATATTGTTATGGATTGGTTCCAAGTTGTATTTATTTTTTTATTCTTCATTTCTCTCATTTAAGCTTACCATTTGATATTATTTTATGAGCTTTTACACATTTATTCCATTCGAAATACATATACATATGTATTTATATGTACATACATACATATGTATGTATGCAATTGTAGATATAAAATTTTCTACGATCTGGCAGCATCCACCCCCCTCTAATGCCAAGGGATGCAGAGAAAACGCAGAAAGAAAAACAAAACAAAACGCAAAAGAAACAAAACAAAAAATAAGAAAGAATATATACATACATAGAATGAATACATTTTTTTAAAAAATTGTCATTAATTAATTTTTATAATTTATTTCTTACAGCAAACTGGATTACTGCCCGGCATTTTATATATAATTTTTTTGATTTCTTGTGATTTCACTTTTTTTTTTTTTTTTTTATTCTAAACGTCGATTTGGCGGGGCATTAAGCAACGCCAAAATTAAGATTTATCCAGAATTCGGAACGTAAACAACCATTTGGCCGAAATGCCGACCATTCGGCGTTGTTGTATCATCGGGTGTCTATCAAATTCGCGACAGCATCCGAGCATGCAATTCTTTGCATTTCCACGTCCCGAGAATCCGTATCACAAGCTATGGAAGGAAGCGTGTCATGCCTCGTTGCGTCGCATAATACCATTCAAGAAGCCAGTGGTGTGTGCTTTGCATTTTGATCCTAGTGTTTTGGGTGGACGACGACTACAATCGAATGCGTTGCCCACATTACGTCTGGAGGTGCCCTCAAATCTGGAAGCCGTGGAACAACAGGCCATGGTTGAGGAAATTGAGCGTAGTCGCAAGTGTGCCTACATCAACGCGGTGGTATATGAGTGGTTGGTGCGAGCCAATATAAATCCACAATTGCGGGGCAGTATTACCCATGGCATGATCAAGGATAAGGCAGATAATGCCCGTCAGGTGATCGGTAGCACATCATTTATAGCGGATAATCGGTGGTTGAATCGATTTCGAGAGACTCACCTGCAAGGATTTGCACAGAAATTGGCTACCAATCAATTGAAACCGATGGGGACTTCCTTATGGATTCCTGATATTGTTCAAGATCTGCAACATCTATTTCCGCCAGCCAGTGCTGAGCGTGTGGCCAAGCTGGAAGAGATGCCGGAACAGTATATGAACTATATGCAACAATATGGTGAATATGAAGAGGATGATGACAGTATGGATATTAAGGAGCAACAGAGCTATCAGGAGCAACAACAGCAGCAACATTTTGCACTGCAACAGCAACATCTACAGCAGCAACAGCAACAGCAGCAACAACAACAACATCAACAGGGACATCCTATGAATCATGCATGGCCACCGTATCCGGGTCATCCACCGCCGCCTCCTCCACATCATCCAGGCTTTTCTGGCTTCAATGATTATTATTTTGAGCGACACCAGCAACAGATGCAGCAGCAAATGCAACAGCAACAGCAGCAGCAACATCACCATCAGCAACAGATGCAACAACAATTCCCCCCAATTACACCAGGACAGAGGGAACCCTTCCAGCCGCAATTGCCACCGAATGTTCCTCCACAGCGGGCAAGTCCCTTTCAGCCCGTACAGTTGGCCAAACGTCCAAAAGTGGAATCACCAGATGATGATGAAGTCCAGGAAATTAATGCCAATGCCAATACTGGTGTCTCGCCCCTGCCATTGGCCGAAACTACATTAACCTCGCAAATTTTACACAATTCCAGTCCAAATGCCAAGGAGCAGAATAACAACAATAGCAACAACAACAACAATAATAACAATAATGGTGGACGGGATAGTGCCAGCAGCAAGGAGAATGCACCGAAAGCAAATGGCGGTATTAGCAGTGGTAAATCCACTCCAGCTCTCTCCAATAAGGGACAAAACTCACCGTCCACACCAATTGTAGTCTCTGCGCCAACCTCACCAAAGAAGACCAACAATGGTGGTGGTGGAAGTCGTGGAGCCAGCACTAGTTCGAATGGACACACCTCACCGGAACCCAATATAAGCCATAATTCCAATGGCGCTCTAGCTATTACGAATGTCCTTAAAGAGCTAGATAGCTATACCCAGGCATTGGAGTATCTTAAGCCTCTGGAAGATTTTGTTCTGTTCAAAGAAAATTTTCGAGCCATTGGCCTTCTTTCACAACTGGAGTTGGTTCTCCGTAAAGGTGACAAAGCGACGCTCATCGAAGGCTAAAGGGACGAGAAATCCAAGGGAAAAAAATATATGTATATATACATATATGTATGTATGAGGGATAATGACAAACACCAATGTGATGAATTATTTTATAGAATAAGTTTAATTAATCAATAATTGCATGAAATAAGGACAGACAAAAGAAAAACAAAAAAAAGAAAAACGAATCTGAACTATAAATGAGATTAAAAATAAAGTATTAATTTATTAACTAAATATAGCATTATATATATATATACATATATAAATATTATAATTATTATTTCGTCTATTCATCTAATCAATTAGTAGACTAAATTTTCTCACTTGCCGGATCTTTTGGCTTTCGGCTTTTTACTCATACATATATCCCGGTTCGCCATTATGAGTCCGGACATGTCGATTAAGTGTACTACTATGTGCATAGTCCTTTGGACAATAGGAACACTTGTATGGCCGTGCACCAGTATGTGTCCTAATATGAGCATTCAAATTGGATACTTTTTTAAAGTTCTTTGGACAATAGGTACACTGATATGGTCTCACTCCCGAATGTGTGCGCAGATGTTGATCAAGTGTACTAGATTGTGCAAATCTTTTCGAGCAATAGGAACACTTGAATGGACGGTCTCCCGTATGGATACGTATATGTACATTGAGTATCCAACTATGGGTAAATTTTTTTGGACAATGTGGGCACTTAAATGTAGGCTCCTGATGGATAAGTGAATGTCTACGTAAATTATAGGGATCTGAGAAAGCTCGAGAGCAATCGGTGCATTTGAATGGCTTTTCACCGGTATGAGTATTTATATGATAATTCATTAGATGCCTTCTAATCGATTTGGAACAATGCGGACATTCGATGCGATGTTCGCGCTTTGATCGCGTTGAATTGTCCACGACGCCAACCAGCATCATCCAGTCTCCATCATTGTCATTGGCTTTAAGTAAATCCTCTCTATCATCATCGTTGGCATCTTCTTCGCTATCACTATTATGTTCCATATAATTTTGTAATTCACTTTGAGTATACTGTGTATTCATATTGTCCTTTGGCTCTACGATATTGTCAATATCGGTTTCCTCTTTTATATAGATTTCATACTCTTGCCGTTCCTCCTGCTCCTGTTCTTGTTCCTGCTCCTTCTCCTCCTCGTCCTTGTCGTCTGTGTAACTGGAGTGCTCTTCCTTTATGTACATGTCACAATGCTCATCCATCATGTCCTTGTGCTTTAACATCTCGCAAAGATATTCATAACTTTTTTCACACATCTCTCTAAACCGAAATGCATTGCCAGCTGATTCCAGGCAAACTGGACAGATCCTTTGTGGGAGTGCATCACCACATTTGATTGGATGTGTGGAACAGTTGTTAATTATGTGGGCCAGATCGACATTTTTATTGCCCACCTTTTGCCGCTCTGTAAATATATCCACCAAGGAATCGGATCTTGCCGCGCAGATACGGCACAGCATTTCCATATTAACAAAATAGATTATTTTAAACTTAATAATTAATAATAATAATAATACATTAATGTGAAAAACAACAGCAATGATAACAAACAGTTTTTGCCAAAACAGCTGATAGCGTGACCAGATTGCGATGTATGGTAACACTTAAAATAATTTTTTCTTAGTTGGTTGGCGACTGGTCACACTATTGATTACTCGCTTATTGTATTGCAATTTCGCTAAAAACAATATGTTAAGTTTTTCCTAAAGGAATCTATTATGTCTCTCCTTGAACAGTATGAGCAGCAATATGCCGCTCTAATTGCTGAAATAACAGCCCATATTGGAAGATTACAACATCAGCAACAGAGCATCAGTGAGTAATTCCTGAGATAAGAAATGCAACCAAATTGTTTTCAATTGAAATTCAATACCCCCCGCCGCACCCTTCTAGATGAACGTCACGAGCTGTGCCGCAAAATCGATGGCAGCCTGCCTGAGGCTCAGGAACTTCTGGAGCAAATGGGTCTGGAAGTACGAGAACTGAATCCAACACAACGTACCAATTTCAATAGTAAATTGCAAGTGGCGCAAGCTGAATTGAAACGACTGCAAGCGGAATATAAACAGACCAAGGAGAAACAACAACAACGGCCTACCAATGCCTTTACCACCTTAGATTTGACATCAGCTGGTGGAGGAGATTACTATGACGAGGATGTGTCGATTAGTAATGATCAGCGACAACGTTTGCTAGACAATTCCGAAAGAATAGAACGTACTAGCAATCGTTTGACTGAGAGCTATCGCGTTGCTTTGGAAACAGAATCACTGGGAGCACAAGTTCTTAATGATCTGCATCATCAGCGCGAAACCCTACAGGGGGCACGAGCCCGTCTTAGAGAGACAAATGCAGATCTTTCTCGAGCCGGACGCACCCTTAATACCATGATGTTACGAGCATTGCGCGAAAAGGTTGTACTTTATGGTGTGGGTGTGTGTTTCGTTTTGGCTGTGGGTGTGAGTCTATATCTAACCTTTGCGCCCAGCTCATCAGCGGCCACATCATAAATTACACCTAAAAGTTTAGAAAAAATTTACGAAGTAAAGAAGAAAAAACAATTGTTAACGCGCATTCCTCCACCATGAATGGGGAATTTGTTTATTTATTTGTTTAAATAGCATACAATAGTTTATTACGTCTACGAGTATTCCATTTGTTGTGTGTAAATGTGTGTATGTGTGAGTGGTGGCCAAGTCTCCTCTAGCCACAATCTTTATTCATCAATGGATGTACGAGTATGATTATAGTTAAGTATTGGCAAAGTTTTACTCAGTCCGATAAAAGAAAGAAAAAGATTTGAACAAGGCTTACAAAGATGAGGGCCAAATTCTTAAACTAGATTATTTTTTTCCTTTTCATAATCTCCCTGAAAAGAATTATTTTGCTTATAGTAGTTAGTTCTTCTGAGATATTTTGATTTATTGTTATAAATGTATATTTTTGTTTTTTTTTTTTTTAAATATGAGATTTTCTTTTTACCAACAACAAAAAAAAAATATTTTTCATTATTCTTAAGGTATTACAAATGGTAGGGTGGGGGGACTATATAAATATGTAAAAATTTCTATTATTCATTGTCGATCTACGTTATTGGATTTGGTATACTAATTTTTTGTGTTATCATTAGTTAGTATACCTATTTTTTTTGGTGTTCATTAATTTGGGACGTTTTCTTTTTCATCAATTTAAAAAGAATATGATAATTATAATAACTACATATACATACATAAATACATATGTATTTAACAAATCATAAAATCTTAATAAATTAAACTTATAAAAGATAACAAAAAAAAATAATAATAATAATGAAAATTCGAAAACAAAATCAGATTCAAAAGGGGGTCATTGAGTTCAGCACTAAATTGTCTAAACGAAGATTCATTATCTAGCCAAACTCAATGTTCCCCAACTGCTAGCAACTACATGAAGAGGCTTCCTCATTGATAGCCTCTAAATCGCTGTGTGCCTTATCAATTTGGAAACTTTTTTGTTCCAAAGCTTGTAGTTCCATTTTGGAGCGGTTGGCATGGACCAGTTGACGGGAAATATCACGAAACATTTCCTCAATACCTTCGCCCGTACGACAGGATGTCTTGTAATTGGCGCTAATTAGTGTATGGCATTGTTCACAAAATGCTTCCACATCCTCGTCACTGACTTCGGATTCACGACCCTCCAAGTCAGTTTTATTGCCACAAATAAATATTTTTGCATTCTCAGCATATGTTACAATATCGAGCAGATGCTGCGATAAAGAATGAAATGAAGCTGCATTATCCAAGGCGAACACTAATATGGCACCTTCGGCAAATTTATAATATGACGATGTAACTGAAGCCACACGTTCCATGCCGCCAGTGTCCCATAATTGCAACTACATACATACATACATACATCAATACATACATATAATGTACATGTGTGTGAAAATAAAATGGAACAAGATGTTATTTGGAATATTCTTGTCTTGTCTGTCCAATCACTTGTTATTTTTTAGTCACTATGTCTTACCTTTATTTGTTTTTCACCCACACTATAATCCCGATCAATGTGATCCAATCCTAAAGTTGATTTTCGATCTGTTTCGGTCACAAATGAGTTATTGGCAAAGCGACGAAATAAGGAACTCTTGCCGACGCCATAATCACCACAAAGTATAACCTTTTGTTTAGGAATACGCACCTTTGCCATTTATATTAGCAAGAGTTTTTACACGAAATTAATTGAATTAATTCGCACCTGATTTTGCATCAGTGTTGCCAACTTTACTAAAAAAAAAAAACAACAAAAGCTAAATGGCTAAAAACAAAAAAATAGCTAAAAATATATAATAAAGGCCAAAAGGTTAAAGGTTATCGAAGCTAATTTATATAGTATTAATTTCTTCAATATACATATGTATACATTGCCAATTTCTTTGAATCTTAAAATATGTATATTCTTTTTGGCCTCAGAGCTGACATTTGTGTCCATAAATGACAATCGATAAAAAAAATGAAAACCTTAATTCTTGGCGCTAGTAACGTATTTTGAAAAATTTAATTTATAATTATTATTATCAGCAGATAAGAATTTTAGTTAAAATCAACTGTCTTGCCATTGGCAACTATTAAATTGTTTTAAACAGTTGAGAACCAAAGATGGGGATGACGATTCAAATGTTTGCAATTTTATTGGCGTGTTTTATAATCTTGGCCGATGGTAAATTTATAATTTACAATCGCTTAATGACAAAACTGACATTATCTATTGTTACATAAAAACCAAGGACGTTCTGGATATGGACCTGGTGAACAGGATTGGGGATTCGTTGATGTTCGTCCTGGAGCACATATGTTTTATTGGCTTTATTATACAACTGCCAATGTGACAAGTTATACGGAACGTCCCCTAACCATTTGGTTGCAAGGAGGACCAGGTGCTTCATCGACCGGTTATGGTAATTTTGAAGAGTTGGGACCCGTTGATCTTTATGGTGATTATCGCAACTGGACATGGGTGAAGGATATGAATGTACTGTTCATTGACAATCCCGTGGGTAGTGGCTATAGCTATGTGGACAATACGGCATATTATACAGCTACAAATAAAGAAATTGCCTTGGATCTAGTGGAACTCATGAAAGGATTCTATGCCCGCCATCCAGAATTCGAGACAGTTCCATTGCATATATTCTGTGAAAGTTATGGAGGTAAAATGGCACCAGAATTCGCTTTGGAGCTTTACTATGCGAAGGAACGTGGTGAAATTGTCAGTAACTTGACTTCGGTGGCCTTGGGAGATCCATGGACATCGCCAATTGACTCAGTTCTGGCATGGGCACCATTGCTCAAGGAGACTGGAATTGTTGATCTTGATGGCTATGAAGCCATAATGGTTGCTGCCAACTTTACGGCGGAATTGGTCGAACAAGAGCGTTGGATTCAAGCAACAGCTCAGTGGGGCAACACCCAATGGGAAGTGATGAAGGCATCCAAGGGTGTTGATTTTTATAATGTGCTAAAAGAGACACGTGGAGATCGATTCCAGAGGCAAGCTCTCATGACACCAGAAGGTATACGGAATAAGATTGGAATGAGAAAGAGTTTTTTTTTTAAAGAGTTTTAAATGCTTTCAGAGCGTATTTATCGTACTATGGTAAAATACGATATTGACGAGGATCGTGATCAAATTCTAGAAGATTTGATGCGTGGCCCAGTTGCTGAAACTTTGGGCATTCCATCCAATGTTATTTGGGGATCTCAAAGTGGCAGCACTTTTGATATACACAGAACCGATTTTATGAAACCTGTCATTCATATTGGTAAGTTTTGATCGTGTTTATTGTCGTCTGGTATTGAAACTTTCATAATACGAGTAATAATCCCCCTTGGTCAATGTAGTCAATGAATTGCTGGATAATACGCCTCTTAAGGTGGGTGTATTTTCTGGTGGTTTGGATTTAATCTGCGCTACCCCAGGCACTGTCAATTGGATAGAGAAATTGGATTGGAGTAGAAAAAGTGAATATGTGAATGCCTCACGAACTGCAATCAGTGTGGATCGTGTATTGGAGGGTTATCAAAAGACTGGTGGCAATTTCACCATGTTCTGGATTAATCGTTCGGGACATATGGCGCCAGCTGACAATCCAGCCGCTTTGAGCCACGTTCTACGGGAATTCACAACCTTCGGTTAGGTTAGATGATTAATATGAAGCTAATAAAAATTAATTGCAAAATAATGCGGAAATGTTAGGTATTTTATTTAAAAATCAATTTAAACAAAGTAATGATAAGCACAACGGGTCATAATCTTTATTTTTCTTCTTTTTTTTTTTTGAGTTAATTATGGACTAGATTTTGCGGTTATTTTTCTCTATCATAATTTATGAAGATGATAGAAGCAAAAATGAAAGAGAAAACTGACAAATGTCGTAAATAGATTGACAAAGCTACCGCGTCACGTCTTTAAATCGATCGTCTGTCGATCACACATCTGTGTTGGGTCATAAATTGTCGATAAACTAACCATCCGTACACGTCCCGCTCCACCACCCACCCACTTAAAGATAGATTAGAAATTCTGCCCACAGTGGCAAAAGGGTTGACAAAACTTACTTTCAATGTTTGCGGTTTGGCCATTGATCAGACATTTGTTGCACTCATCGGTGGACGGTTGGGTTTGGGCTTGGACTTGGTCTATTATTGGGAAGGAGGAATTTAAAAACTAGTGCAAAATGTGTCGTTTACTTATCAGCGGAATCGTGCTCCTCACTCTTATTTGTTATGGAGCTGTTGACGGTGAGTTTCGGAGTTGACCTCAATTGTCATAGACGACATACGAACCAACTGGGCAAAGAAATAAAACCCATATAGAATATTTTATGTATTCTAGTCAGGTGTGGAATATATTAAGGTGTTAATTAACAAACGAGAAAGTGTTTCAGTAGGCTAATCCGAAGGTTTTTATTGGCAAAACTTTTGATCTCATTTCGTTTTTGAATTATTTGCAATTACATTCATTTACTATACCCTTTTGGCAGAAAAGAGTATATTATTTTTTTCTTTTCTTTTTTTTTAAGTATGTATTATAATCTTAATTTACTACATTATAAGTATTAACTTATCGCTAAGTGGATGCTTAAACAATCAGTCAATCGTAACATTCCACTAGAAAACGCGATTTTATTGATAAGATTCGAGTGTATTGTGTGGAAATACTAAGTAATCCAAATAGAAGAAGATCCAACATGTATATGTACACATGTACATACATATATCTATACATATATATATATTTGATTATTCAATTATAATCTTAGCACGCACGGGCTATGGACCTGGTGAACAGGATTGGGGATTTGTTGATGTACGGACTGGAGCTCATATGTTTTATTGGCTATATTATACCACCGCCAATGTGACTGATTATACTGAGCGTCCTTTAGCCATTTGGTTGCAAGGAGGACCAGGTGCTTCATCAACAGGATATGGTAATTTTGAAGAGTTGGGACCTTTGAAACTCGATGGCAGCTATCGCGATTGGACTTGGGTCAAGGATATGAATGTTATTTTTATTGATAATCCAGTGGGTAGTGGTTTCAGTTACGTGGATGGTTCATCGTATTATACAACGACCAATAAACAAATTGCCTTGGATTTGGTTGAATTCATGAAAGGTTTCTATAAACTGCATCCTGAATTCACGACTGTACCATTGCATATATTCTGTGAAAGTTATGGAGGCAAAATGGCTCCAGAATTTGCCCTTGAGCTCTATTATGCCATACAACGCAAAGAGATTGAAAGCAATTTCGTATCCGTAGCCTTGGGTGATCCTTGGACATCTCCCATCGATTCGGTTTTGGAATGGGGACCACTGCTACTACATTTAGGTATTGTCGATCGGCCAGGTTATGAAAATATTCAAGCAGCTGCCTTGAAGACTCAGAGTTATGTTGAAAGGGAGAAATGGACACAGGCCACCTTACAGTGGAGCTCCACCCAATCGGTTGTGTTGCGTGAATCGAAGGGTGTGGATTTCTATAATGTGGAAACCCCAACTCGTGGAGATCAGTATGCATTGAGGGCTTTAGATGTCTTAAGTCAAGAGGGTATGTTCTAATTCTATATTTAAATTGGAATTCTTCCTAGCGAAGCCTTTCCTTGCAGAACTCATGTACCGCACTCTGGTACACTATGACATTGATGAGGATCGTGATAAGTTGCTAGAAGAATTAATGCTTGGACCTGTTACAGAAGCTCTAAATATAACCACAGGCATCAAATGGGGTGCTCAGAGCGGAACAACGTTTACCAAACTGATGGGTGACTTCATGAAACCTGCTGTGCACATTGGTAACGATAAAAAAAAATCAAAAACGAAACAACAAATAAGTCTTATCTAGAATGACAATAATTTATAATACATTTACTTCTATTAGTGGGCGAACTTCTAACAAATACCACGGTTAAGGTTGGTGTCTTCTCAGGTGGCTTGGATTTGATTTGTGCTACTTCGGGAGCTGACAATTGGATTGCCAATATGGAATGGTCTGGTAAAGAGGCGTACCTAGCTGCACCTCGTGTTGGAATCAATGTTGATCGTGTGTTGGAGGGCTATGAGAAAACATCTGGAAACTTCAGCATGTTTTGGGTAAATCGTGCTGGCCATATGGTCCCTGCGGATAACCCAGCTGCCATGTCCTACATATTACGTCAATTCACTAACTTTGGTTAAAAAAATAAATTTGTCAAAAATTAATTGGTTTATTTAACAATGAAATAAACATAATAATAAATGTATGTTTATGTAACTAAGGTGGAAGGAATATCAGCATAAAACATATAAAAATTTAAAAACATCATTCATTCATTCATAAAAACTGGTGAACCACCCATGATGAATGATCCATTTGTTCAAAGTAAAGTCATCTTAAATAAAGCGAAGGATATGATTGGCACACACAAATTACCGAACTGTTCAGAAATATATACATACATATGTATGTGCAAATATTTCTATATTTTAAATATTCTAGTTGGCAGTTATTTGTAATCGTTGCATACTTATCGCTACTCATCTTTATCGATAAGCTCAAACTATCTGTTATCGTTGCATTGCCGCCATTTTTTTTTTTTTTTTTCATTACTAGTGTCCTTTTACATTTCGGTTATGAATTTAGAAATTCCAAAGATTCCACTGACAGGTTGACTTACTGACCATTTAGGAACGAATTAATGCATGGATACATACATACATGTATATGTATATGTATGTATGTATATATATATATCTATACTTGTGGATAAGTGACATACATATGTACATCTATACTTGAAGACAATATAATATTATTAACAGTTGGACTATTTATACAATTAAACCAATAATAGAATATATAATCTGGATTAAGTGACATTTGTACGTATGTACATATGTACATACATATGTAATGTCACAGGTGAGTCTTCGTTAACGAACAAAATCATAATCTGAAGGATTTTGTAAACTTGCAAAGTAAAGATTTTATTCTGTCTAACTTATAACATACTTACATATATATGTATGTATGTATATAATTTGTTTTCGAATGTTTTTGAACCAATTTTAATATTGACCGCGCAGCGGTCTTCAGAGAACCGCTGTTTACAACGTATGCGCAGGTTTTGTTTCACAGGAGCGGTTAGAAGTGCAAACTCTTATTGTTGGCAGTTCTTTTTTTGTACATACGAATGAACCTACCTATAAACAACACATACATATGTATGTATATACATACAACCATACATACATGTGTATACATATATATGTACATTCATTCATTAAAAATCGGATTATAGTCCATAGTTCACTCGATCGAAAGTTAAAGCCAGTAAAGCAAACAACTAACAGTAATATTGTCGCCTGCGCAGTAGAAAATATCACTTCAGTTCATTTCTCTCTCATCGAAGGCACACATACAGTGTAAGAGAGAGAGACACACACACACAGACACACCCCACACTATCGGTCGCTCGATGAAAATTACAACCCTCTCTCCGTGTAGCGGCCTTTTGTTTTATTTTGCTCCTCTCACAAACGCTAGCTGGCTGGCATAGTCCATATACACTTACACATATACATACATGCATATATATATATGTACATACATATGTATGTACGTTTGTATGTAGATACATGGGACACCCACACCCACCTTATCAGCATAAAAACACAGGCCGGCGCAGAAAAGCGCTCTCGCTAACGCTGCGCGCATTCGCGAGAGAGCAAAGCAGCTATTTTTACTATATGCACGTTCTAGTCTACGTTGGGAAATTAAGCCAAACACAACACGTGTGTGCGTGTGCGATTGCTACAATGTACTAAACGAATTATTATCAAATAATAGGGCAAAATTGTGATTGCTTGTGGAGAAAAGCCGACAACTGTGCAAAATAAATGCAATTGAAAGCATTGGAGCAATATCTAAAAAGGAAAAAAATTGCAGAATAATGAAAATGATTGAGGCGACGTTTTGTAGCTCCCAACGCGCATAATCGTAGCCATCTTACACGGATACACTCACACACACGCACGCACACACAGAGATAGACAGACACAGCGGGAGTGAGAGTAATAGAGAGAGAAGGAGAGAGATAGAGAGAGACAGAGTGACCAGGAGAGTAGAGGGAGAGAGTGATAGACGGAGAGGGGGGAGGTTGAATGAGCGCAGCAATTGTAAACTTGCCGTGTGAATTGAGTTTGGCAGCGACATTTACCAAGGGAAAACAACGGGAACAACAACAAAGCAGAATGCGTGTCCGCGAAAAGCGAAAACAACAAAAGGAGCCAAAGGTTCAGTTAGCGAACAACAACAAAGAAGATGACAAAAGCCAAAAGGTAAGTGTATTAAGCAGACATCCAAAACTGTTCCCAGACACATTAATTGAACTCCTAATACTCTGTAAATAGCTGTCAGATGTTGATGCAAGTCGTACAACAACTACTGCAACGCCACCACCTCCAGCTGCGCCTTTAGCCAATGCCACAACAACAACAACAACAACAACAGCAGCAGCAACAGCCACTGCAACAACAACGACAACAACAGCATCAGCAACATCAACATCAACATCAACATCAACATCAACAACAACATCAACAACTACATCAACATCAACATCATCAACTACTACAACAAGTACTTTACCCGCTGCCGAGAAAGTTGCCTTTGACAATCGTATCAAACGTAAAAATGTCCTGGCTCTAAATGAGAAAGTTGCTGCGTTGAGAGAATACGATCGGTTGCCCGTTTATAAGCATGTGGGACGCCTATTCAATTGTAGTCCGGATCAGATCAAACGAATTGTACAACAACGCGAAGAGATTCTGCGTGCCTGGGAGCAACGAACTAGACGCAGTCAGGATGCTCGGACAATGGAAACGAAAACGGTGCGAGTATCGATGCTGGGAAAAGCTGTATACGATTGGATCAGACGCATGATGTATTATAAGGATTTTGCGATAACTGATGGGCTAATACAGAAGATGGCACTACAGTTTAAGAGTTCTATGGGACTGAATCACTTCTTTCCGCATCAGGAGTGGTGCGATAAATTTCGTCACACATACAAGATACCACAGAGTTATACGAAACTGTTGAAGATTGGCTACACGCAGGGTTATTCCGTGCAGATCAAGGATATTGTCAAGGATGTTATGTCAGAGTGCACACCAGAGAGCACACATGAGGACGAGGAAGATAACGGTGAGGATATCAGTCTAGGCAGCACTGTGAGCAGTCATGCTGGCGATGATGAGGACGCTGAGGTAGATGTCGATGGTGGTGGTGATATCAGTGAAAAGGATGAAAAGGAAGAGGATAAGGATGTTAAACCAACATTAACTGAATTAAATCTAGCTCGAGCTCTTCAAACGCAATTGGTAAAGCTGCCTCTGCAGGCAAATACTCCTCCAGGCACATACCAGAAGGTTCTACTAGCCACACCAATTGTTCCGCCTGCTGCTGCTGCTTCAGCGGTTGCTACTGGTGCTCAACCTATGACTATGACAATTATTCCATTGGCCACACTTGCACAAAGCATCACTCCGCGTACGGCGAGCACAGCTCCGACGCAACCGCAGCAACAGCATGAGAAAATTCCATCGGTTCCACCACCAATGGTGGATATAAAGCAGGAGAAGGAAATTAAAACGGAACCCAAGGACGCTGAAGAGGTGACGGAGGTGCCTCCAGCGTCGAAACCAGCACCACAAGAACCAGTGGTACGTATCAAGGAGGAAATAGAAAGCGAGGATGAACTGGATGACGATGCCAATGGTGGACGATCGAGTGTCACTTCACTTGCGGAGGTTTTGGCAGCCAATGTGGAAAATGAAAAAGAATATATTGAGCATATGCGCCAAAGAAAAGAGAGTCCAGCACCAACTGGACCAAATCTACCGCCCATGCCCCCATTAACCAAGGCCCCAAATGTCGTAAGTCGACAAGCTGTTAAACGACGCCATCAGCCGGATCATGATGATAACAATAATGCCGATCTTAATCAACGTGAAATAGGATCCGGTGAAACGAATGTCATCAGCTGTGCTCAGGCTCGCAAGTACCTGAAACTGCTAGAGGAGTTTGCCCTATATAAGGAAAATTATCGCCTTATTGGACTGATCACTCGAGCCGATGAAGTAATGCGAGAAATGGGCGATGATTCGCCCTAAACGATGAACGGGGGATATATGGTGATGGGGTCGCGGGCAATTGGGGGTATGGGGGGATTATTGTAATATGCTTTCAGCCAAATAGTGTGCTAGTCGTAAGTTCTTAGCTATTAGCGTATATTATTATATACACAGATACACACACACACACACATATATATATATATATACACATCTCGAAGATGCAAATCAATCATAGAATTAAAATCTAATTTTTGACCTAAACCAAATATATGAAACCAAATGCAGTTCTGCGTCATTGCTATAATCTTGATGTGGAATCCGTCGCCATAATATAAATATTTTTTATACTTACATATATATGTACATATGTATGTACATATATAATTTTATATACACAAATATATACATATGTACGTACATATGTATATATACATACATATCTATATATATATGTAGATATGTACATACATATATACGATGTCTATCAGCTATTGTAGTCATTCATGGCCAGCACAAAAAGTCATCTAAATATACGCGCTGGTTTCTAGTGCGCATGTCTGCCCTTAGTTGTTGGCCGGGCCAGACCAAAACAGTTGTTCTCTCTCTCTAGCTCTCTCCAACTCTCACCTACTCTCTTTCTGTCTGTTTGTCTGCCTGTCTCTTGTGCTCTCTTTTTCCCTTGTTCTCTATCTGTGTCTGTGGCGCGCTCTCTCCAACGCCAACACACACACACACACTCAGACGTGCAACGGTTTGGTTGCTGTCTGTTGATGTGTGTGAGCAAGAAATGGACACCCGCCCACTGTGGGTGGCATGTTTGGCGCATGGCGTTGTAGCACAACACATCAATTACAACTATACATACATACATATGTATATATGTATGTTGGGTATGTTTGTTTAAGTGTATGTGTTACAATTTTCATTATAATGGAAATGATTAACTTAACTAGTATGAGTTGTTGTCGTCAATCATTTAAACAATTTTTCCCCTTCTGTTAATCAATACTAGTTTTCTAAATGCAATTTGTGATAATCTTTTGCAGTCGAGATCAGCTTATTTGTCTGATTAAGAAAACAAAGAGATAATCATTCAACTTGAAATGCTAAGTGGTCAATCATAAAGATTTTTCTATATACATACATATGTATGTGTGTATACTATATGTACATGATCAGCTTTGGCTATATGTACATACATACATATATGTGCATACTATGTACATATGTGCATACGTATGTATGTATATACATATCTTTATGTGAACTACCAAATTATGAGAATTAACTCATTACTTGTATTATTTTTGCAATATAAATCTACTGAAAAAATCAAAAATAGTATTATTAAATAGTGCGCATGTCTGCCCTTAGTTGATGCCAGCTCTTGGTCTCGTTTAATCTGAATGATGACGGTGCACGTTTCTCACCCACAATGAGACGTACATACATATGTATGTATGTATGTACATACATATTTGAGTGCACGAAAACATTGCAGTAAGTGTAGTGCTTGATTGTAGGAATGGGCAGTAGGGGGAGTGGGGGTAGGGTTGATTGTGAAATGAGAGCGGCATTGGTTGGGGCTAAAATATTTTAAACATTAACATATGTATGCATATTAATATATATGTACATATGCATATATGTAAATATACAATTAAAACTACAGATTATATACATATGTATGTATATGAAAACAAAAATACGTAAACATATATTACTATGTATGTACATATCTACATACATATGTATGTACATACATATATATATCAACATTGCGCATTTTCAGCAATTTATAAAGAGACGAGACGTATGTATGTATAAACGGTTTTCGCAGTTGATTGATTGAATTGAGTATATCTATATATCTACATATGGATGTACATATGTATATACATGTATATATGTACATATATATATACATATGTACACATGTCTGTATTTATATGGATACAGCTGGTACATATATATACATACATACATACCTCACAATCGAACAATGCCAGCAGAAAACTAATCAATCATTCAATCGAATGCGCTCACACACAAGCATACACAGACGCACACACACACACCCAACAGGCACACACACACATGGCTGCTACGTCTACATCTACAAAACATCAGGTTTTTAGTTCATGATTGTCGTTTGCCGGGTGAGGTTGCCTGGTCTTACAATCAGTCCCAGTCCAAGTTTCCCATTCCAAGTCCAATCAATTTTGCTTGTTTTTTGCTGCTTCTATTTTCATTTTGCCAGAGAAAGGGAGAGAAAGAGTGTGTGTGTGTGTGTTTGTGTGTGGAACTGACCGGCATGGCGTACAATCATTCACTCCGAGATTCAGAACGTTTCAGTATACGAAAATTTTGGCGTGAATTTTTAGCGGTATATCAGGAAATGCCAGAACTATGGGATGTTGATCACGCCAATTATCGAAATAAAGAATTAAAGAATAAGGCCTATAATATTCTAGAACTTAAATTGAGGGAAGTACAGCCAAATGCCACACGAAGCGATGTCGGACGAAGGATTAATATTTTCCGGACGAATTATCGACGAGAACAATTGCGTATTTTAAAACAGAAAGAATTGGGATTGCATGAAGATCTTTGTAAACCATCATTATGGTTTTACCATGATATGGAATTCCTTTCCCAAGGATCAACAGTATTGCAGCGTAGAGCGAGACGTAATCGTTGCAAAGGAAAGGCAGGTTTTGACCATGCCAAAGATGTGAGTACAGTACGGATACGCTATGCGTGAGTAGTGTCTGACAAAACTGTCCCTGCTTACTTTTTAGAATACATTGGATCCAATGGATACTATGTGTCATTGGGCAGTAAACGAAACGGCAACGAATAGTCCCAATGCTCAGTCAGAAGATAGTTCCCTGCTCAGTCCAAAAATCGAAATTATAGAGGACGATATAATCGAGAAGGAAGAGTCAATGACAATTGACATAAATGACAAGGATAATGTGATACAAGGTAGATCAGGAACAGGAACAGCGTCAGGAATTGCAGGAAATAATGGAAATGTATCGTCCATTTTTAATGAGGCTCCCGAACACCCATCTAAATTATGGGATATGCAATACGTTGCTGTGAAGCAACGTAGCTTAATCCATAAGACTAGTAGTCATCCGCCTGCAAATGAAATAAAAGCAAGCAAACGTGTCAGATTGCCCAATCCTCCGATGGAGGAGACTTCCTTGATTAACCCAAAAATGGAAATTTTAGAACTGGATGTCGACAAAGAGTCAGAGTCGTTGCCAATTGATGATATCCCAAAAAGTAATGGTTTGCATTCATTAAATGAAAATGAGCCACCGGATGGCTCCAACACGTTGACTGTGATAAAAGGTGGATCAGAATCGGGTAGTCCATCAAGTAAAGGCAAACCAGTAAGTCTTTTAAGCGAGGCTTCTGAATTTCTAGCCAAATCCTGGGCTATTCAATACGAAGAAATGGCCCCAACACAACGAATATTAGCCCGTAAAGCTATAGCCGATATTCTATTTGAAGGATGTATGGGTAACTTGCGTATAAATCGTGGTGAACAGCGTAATACCGTTGGCAATCAGTAATATTTGGATAAATATTTTAATGAAAATTGTAAATGTAAATGCAAATAAATTGAAATGAAATTTACCTGAAAAATTAATTTATATCATATTTAATATTTAATTTTAATTCAATTTCGATATAAACGTAAATGATTTAGTTGTAATATATTCAAATTGACTTTTCAATATTCCGCATTTTTCGAGTTATCGATATTTATTGCAACTGCTTGTTTGTGTATATCGCGTAAGGGTGAACATATCGATATCGATAGTTTATTTATTAAAAACAACGCAAGCAAGCGCATTTCGTTGTAAATTCCAAAACAGAATTTAATTATTTCACTTTCTCATGTTGATTTTGAAATCGGTAAAACTGGTAAGTGACCACTACATGGTGCTTCTATATAATATCATCTAACAATTAACATATTTTGCTTGTAGTTTCCGTTGGATCTCCGTTTGTGATGCAAAAGTGCAGCGAACTGGGCAACAATTTGGAGTGAGTTTTTTTTTCGTTATTTATTGTACACACAGTGTGTCACAAATGTATTCGACGCAAATTTAGAAACTTTAATGTAGCCAACTGAAGAGATGTTATATTTAAAATATAATATATCAGTTTAAATGTAGAAAAAATCCCTTAAAAGTATTTATCAATTAGGCAAAAAGAAATACTTGTATGTATGTACATATGTATATGTGTGAGTATTTATGTTTAAAATGAATACTTTCATGATACAGTGTGTGTGTGGGGCTTTTTTTAAATGATTACCTAATATAAAATTGGATTTCTTTTAAATCAGAGTATTGAGCCGCTACGGACTACCTGCATTGAGAGTTAACAAGGGTCCCGAGGGTCATCGTCTGGTGCAGGACTGTCATGATCAGATAAAGAAAGTATTACCTGCCGATTCATACGATAAACTAATGATCTGGGTAAACCGTTGGCTAAAAAGCTTAGATGAGAAGGATAAAATGACGAGATTACGTACGAAATCAAATCAAAAACAGAGCAAAACAGATGTTGCATTACCTGTTCAGTCCAAATCGAACACAACCGAGCAGGTCAAGAAAGATATAACGAAAACAGATAATTCCATCGTTGATCTATGCAGCGATGATGAAATTAGTGATAAACAATCAGATAATTTATTAGATTGTAATACTGCAGTAGCAAAATCCAAATTGGTCATCCATGATGATGAATATGGCGATATAAACTTAAAGGATTATGCTGCCCATATCGATGGGAAGCAAATAAAAGGAACGGAAAATGAAGAAAATGATCAAGGAACACTGAATATGAGTTCTAAACACATAAATGGCGATGAGGCTAATTCTCAGACAACCAGCGAAAAGAATCTGGAACTAACAGTAGGATCAAGCTTAAAAACCTATGTAAATACCAATAATAATAAACCAAAACCAAAAGAGGGTCTTATACGTGTACGGACAGATCTGAAAGCGATTACAATACCATCTAATGCTATAAAGATAGTAGTTCTGCAGAAAGACAAGATTCAAAGCCTTCTAAATACTCCAACTGCTGCTGCTGCTGCATCTAAACGAAAATTATCGATTGAGACGGAGCAGCAACCGGGAAAGCAATGCGATTCGACCACAGAAGGTGAGAAAAGTTGCTCAAAAAAACAGAAAGAGGATTCGGATAAGAATTCAAGTGTTCCTCCCAATCAAAATAGTATTGCAAAAACATCACCAGATACCACATCCCCATTAAAAGTGAATATTAATGAACCAAATGCCGTTTTGGGTTTGAGTCACATTTTGGGTTTATTGGACTGTGTGGAAAGTTATGCCACATGGCATCATAATAAAGAGGCCATCGATTTGCTAGTTCAACTTCGCGATACTTTGAAGCATAAAAGCCAAATGAATAATAAATAAAAACAATGATATACTGATCGAAGAAACTGACCAATACATGTGAATGGATGGAGGATCATTGGGATGGGTGGAAACCCATTACATAGTCCCCAAGACATTAGTTGTATTGTATTTAAAGACTTATTCATAACGTCTCTCAATTACTGCCGTACCACAGTTTATTTTTTTATTCTTTTTTTTTTTATGTAATCCTTAAGGATTCTACCACATAAATGTCTAAGCCATTAATATATTTTTTTGTCCTAATTTTTACTATTTAATTTGAAACATGTACAAATTATGTGAATGTGAATAAATCTTTATAATTTTCTATGCATCTTAAAAATGATGGCCATAGGCGATTTATTTCTGGATGGCCATATATGTAGAAAAGTATAAGTGAATCTTTCTTTTAAAATCTTTCTTTTAAATTTTGCAAAAGCTCCAAGTGATTTGATTGCCAAGGAGGCAGTTATCGGAGATTTAGGGTTTGTTTGTTAAATGCTGTGAAATGTACTGGCCGGGAAGGAAAACAAACAAAGATTACAATATCCTTAAAGAATTAGCGAACTATATTAAAGAGAATATCGTCCTGTTTGACTAAAATTTGTTTATAATTATATATCTTCGCCATTTTCAAAGGATTTAGGATATGGGAGAGATTTGTTTTCTCTAAGTGAAAGAGTTTATTTAAAGGACTTTTCTTTTGGTTAAGGGAAAACGCAAACATCCTGTGAAACAATAGAGTTACGATTTGTTTCTCTCTTTGTTTAAAATTGAAAAACATTTTATTTTCCCCCAAAAGCTTTCAAAATATTTAATATATTTCTTGAATTATCTACAAATGCTGCGTGTCTAGTGGAAATTAACTAAGATCCTGCTGAGTGATTGGAATCGCAAGAAACTTTATTTCTGCAAATGAATTTTAACAAATTTTAACAAATTTTTATGCTATTAAGAGTAGCGAAGAATTGAATTATTGTAATGTGTAATCAATGCGTTTAGTAAGTTAGATTAACTGATAAATATCTTAGCATATTGTTTATGTTCAGTTTGAAATCTGTGCCGCGGCCACCTGTCAAATGATCAAAGTTGGATGTAGCGCTAAATATTGCTTCTGCAATTGGTATGGGTAAGAGGGGCAGGCTGGCTGGCTGGCTTGCTGGCTGGCTGTCTATCTTACAATATGTTCTGGTTCTGGCCACCGCCCATCCGGTGATGCACTTAACGCGTTTGCAAATGATTTGGCCAGCTGTTGCCACTGCACCTGTGCGTCTATGTATAGGAATGTATGTATGTATGTATACATACATACATATATATACTGTGCGTTTAAAAGTCTCAGTCTAGACCAGGGCTTGTGTCCCCCAGTTGGGTTTTTTTTTTTTTGTATGTATTTTGTGTTTTGTAATTTTGCTTGGCCCAACCGCATGGAAAAATTCAAATCATTGAAACTGTTGTGGGGATTGTGGATTGGGGCTGAGCTGAGCTGAGCTGTTGTAACATTTTGCACCTGTCGTCCGCCCTACGCATGTGAAAATCAAGCGCAGCTTTAATTGATACAACAACAATAACAACAACTGCAGCAACAAATGGTCTAGAGAAGTGGTTTGGGGGGGGAGGGGGATGGCGGGTGATGTGGGGTAGGGCAGTAGGTAGTGTTGCAAGACTAGGGCTAGTCGTGCACGTGTTTTTGATTCAAGCACTAGCAGGGAGTCCGGTAGGGTGGGGGAGGGGGGGGGGGGTGTGTGTGTGATTTAGCCTGGGATGGTAACTAGTCGCCGCGGCAAAAATGTTGTAAAAAATGCGTGTGGATTGGGGCAAAGGCGCGCAACAGCTGCCACATAGTCAGGAGTCAGAGTCAGAGTGTGGTTGCAATGCCTCAAGAGGAAAAGCGGCCCTTGAAGCAGAAACTTTTTCAGCCCAAGACCATTTAAGGGCATTGAAATTAAATGCAGCTGCTTTAATGATGATGCAGTTGTACTTGCTCCCCTCTCTTTTTTGCTCCTTCTTCTCCCCCTCCTCCTCTTTCTCCTATCGATGTGTGGAAAGGGGTGGTAGATGAGAGGTGATATTTGCGGGGTGAATTGAGGTGGTGGAGGCGTATCAAAACAATCCTAAGCAAATCTGAGAATATGTGGCACACACACATATATACAAAAAAATGTTTCTCTTGTTCTTGGCTAGTGGGCGGTCTATATGGGCGTGGCGCCAGTAAGCAAAGCAAAGCGATATACATGAGAGACTGCCCCGGTGGCCACTAGCAACATATATGTAAGTATAAATGTATATATATATACATATCTATATGTACATATATAATGCAAAAGCAACAACAACAACAACTACAACTGCTGCGCCATAGCGCATTTTTCATTGCTGCTGCCTTGCCACACGGCGCCTTTTTACCTTTTTGGGCCATTTAATGGGAGTTGCCGTTGCCTTTTTTGGTGCAACGAAATCATGAAACAGAAATCTCTTTATCGCATGTTGCTGATGATGATGTTGTTGTCGTTTGTTTGTTTGGCTTTTTTTTTTTTTTATTTTATTTGTATGTTGTTTTACTTGGGTTTTTGGTTTGGCTTTGCGCTTTGCGATTTGGTTATGTTTGTATTGTGTTGCATCTCACCAGCACATAAAAATAAATGCGATTTCAAATGAAGCATTTTTCCTCTCTTCTTCTTCTTCTTCTTCTACTAGTACTTTATTTTTTTTCTTTAGTTTTTTTCATTCTCGCAACAAAAAAAAAGAAGAAGCAAAACGAAAGACTTAGGCGAGCAACTTGTATCTGGCATTTAAGTTTAAACTGCTGGTAAAATGATTGCAATTTTTGTGTTTGGTCCGTTGCCTAGCCCTTGTGGCACGACTTGATCATAAGGTACTCAGCGATAAACTGCAATTTGAGGTCTACATTTTCCTCCACGTCCAACGGGTCAATTGGATTGTACTTGAGATGCTACCACCACTGCGCTTACATTAAAGATTTGAGCATCGAAATTGATTGCTCAAAAGTTTATGTGAAATTTCCAATTTAATATTGAGGCAAAGTCATTGCAATTTTTTTCTTTTTTTTTTTTGCCTCCTGAAATGAAAATGTATTCAATTGGTTGTGGATGGATGGATAGTCTTTTGTAATTTATAGATGTAGGTAGATGTAGATATATATATATATATATATATATATATATATGTATATGTTTATTGAACAGATGTTGCACTTTTTGTATACTTTGTTAATCTGCACATAAAAATAGATTGGTTTCCCATTTTAGCAACTCAATGATGGATAAAAAGAAAGATTGATATTTGGGGGATATATTTATATATGTATACATATATGTATATCTTATTCCTCTTATACCCATGAACATGTTTACTATAATAAATGTATGCCATAATGTTTGCTATAAATATGTTTAAATATTTCTTTTATACTTTACTGTTTATATGTAGATGAAATCTAGGCCAGAGGGGGGGGGGAAGAATAGATATAGCAGCCTAACTTTACATATAGCAGCGGCGAGTTTTAAGCTTTCCTTTCCTTAAGTTTTAATTTATTGATTTTTTATTATTTATGAAATTCTTGTAGTTAATTTTAATAATGTTTTAAATTCATTTGGTTTTTTATCGCCGACTTTAAATTAAATTGTTATTTATACATTATTAATTTTTAATGAAAATAATTAATAATTTCCTAAATTCTTTTACAAATTTATATTTAATTTAAAATAAATGAATGTTAGTTATATTAATATAATATATAATAATAATATAAATATAAATATAATATAATGTAATATAATATAATATAATAAAATATAATATTTTATAATATAATATAAAAAAATATATTAATATCAATATACATTCATATATACAAATATGTATGTATATATATATTATTATTTAATATAACTTTTAACTATTACGGTGCCTGTTTATATAATATATAAATGATATATATACATATTATATTTAATAATTTTATAAAATTTTCATTGTCTTGAAAAAAAAAATGATTATTAATTTAAAAGAAGATTACTAACTTTGCCTTAATTAAGATATTTAATCATTTTCTGTTAGTTTATCAGATAGAATTCAAATTAGTTATATAATTTAGATTATGATTATATATCTTAATACCTAAAGACTTGTTAATTACATGAAAATTAGATCCTTAATCATATATACATAAGTATTATATTCCTTTTTATATATATGAAAAATAGAATCTTAATCATATATACATAAGTATTATATTCCTTTTTCATACTTTTATTTGATTCATTGCTTATTCATTTATCATAATATTAAAAGTATATCTAATTAGTTAAACTTAGTTTACAAATATCTAAATTAGTTAGTGTCAGAACTATGCGAATAGAATGAGAACCCTTTCATATACGAAATAATCAAACAATAACAAATTACATTTCTCACGCGGCACGCGTCAAAAACCACCCCCCAAATATTGCATTCAGGTGCACACACTGTAAGTCTGCTTGTGTGTGCAAGAGTGTGTGTGTGGTATATATGTATAATCATACAAATTTTTAGGGGTGTAAATGTGGACGCGTTCGCGTCATAATATCGATGGCAAAGCCTCTTCTTTTCCATTCATTTTGGCCGCTTATCAACAATGTCCCACGGACACGCTGTTGCTTCTTTAACAAAATCACACGAGAACCACAGCAACTGGCCATGGGAATGGTAAGAGGAGACAGAGTGGGGTGTAATTGTGTGTGTGTGTGTGTGTTTGTGCCAGTGGTAAGAGCAACTAAATATCGAGTCGTGTGAACTGTTTGTGGCAGCACTAAAATGAGGGATTATTTGTTGTTGAACGTTTTTGGCTAATGAGACTTTTGCCAGGGCGGGAGCATAATAGAGGAAAGAGAGAGAGAGAGAGAGAGAGGGAGTGAGAGGAAGGGACAGAGAGCGATAGAGAAAAATATACACATACAATATACGGGCGACGAACCTCTAAAAATAATTTTCAATTAAATGAAGATTAAAATTTGTTGCTTTTGTTTTTGTTTTTGGTTTTTGTTTCGATTTGCTAATAAAATTTCGCCAACCTCGAAAATCGCAGTGTGATCGCTGTTGGAATGATGAGAACTTTATTTCACTTTAACGCAATTACATTATCAAAAATTCTCTTCGCATTTTTTCATGTTGTTGTACTTTTAGCATTTCGAATTTCAAAAAAGAAAAAAAAAATTGCTGACATGCTTTTCACACGGCCCTCACACCACCAAACACCAAACCGAAAAAGTGTGGGACTGAGAAAATCATCAGAGGTGCAAAACTAAAAAAAAAAAGAACCATGAAGACTGAGAATTGTGAATTGAGAAAGGAGTTGGGGGGGAGGAGAATAAGAATTGTATCATCGGTTGGTGAAATAAAGAACTCGATTCTTATATGCATGTTAATGAATTGAGGGCCCATTTGGGGCAGCGCTGCTAAACGGCGTATTACCTACAATTAAAATTAAACCATAAACCCCATAAATGTTGACAACCTGAGCGAGCAATTTAAAGCCCCAAGCAGCTGAAAATTATTTTTTGGCCTGGCCGAGATCAAAAAAAGAAAATGAAGCGTTAATTATAAAACCAAAATGTAGAAGGAAGGATACGGCTCCTCACACTCTACGGCGCCTTTTGATTATTTTTTTTTTTGGGCGAAAAATTTTACGAGCGAATGAATATCCAAAAACCAAAAAAAAAAAAAAAATAAAACAATATATATGGTGAGAGGGAGAGAAGGAGAGAGAGAGAGAGAGAGAGGATGAGAGAGACTTAAGTCTAAAAGAATAAGTTAACCATTTTGGTTAAGAACCGGCGACACCTTTTAAGAGCGCCAATCGAATCAATGTTTTAACACGAGAATACCATTTCCAAAACGAGCGCTCATTAAAGACTGCCGAATAAGTGTATATATATATATATATATATATATATATATATACATATAACCCCAGGGACTCTGACTCTGACTCTGTTGGAAGGATGTCAAAAATGAAAACGACTAAAATCGAAATGAGACAAACCAAAATTCTACGAATGTTAAATTTTTGTTAAAGAGTCGTCGTTGCCGTCATCGTCGTCTTGGGCAGCTGCAAATTGGAATTGGGAAACGGAATTCATATTCATTTGATTTCACAATGATGCGAAAGTGAAACCAAGCGCAACAAAACACACAGGCCAAAAATCCAAAAAAAAAATCCAAAAAAAAAAAGCGTCCAAAAAGGAATATACTACACATATCCATGATGTGACAGGTGAACAGGAACGAAGAGGGAGGAGGGGATGAGGAATCGACAAGACAAAATACGGTTGAAACATTTTCTGGCTTCCAGATCACGACCTCCTTTTTGGTATTGTTTCCGTTTTTTTTCCTTTTTTTTTTTTTGGATTTTTTTGTTTTTTTAGTCAACAAGTTTTGGCAATTTGAAAATCTCTGCGCTAATTACTTACCTGGGTCTGGGATTGGAGTAAAAGGATGTGATGTGCAGCTGCCTGACAACAAGACGCAAGACGGGGACAACTTTTGCCTTGCTTGCTGCCTAATTGAACTCATCAATTTGGGCTTAATGAAGTGGCAGGCCCCAGAGATGAGATGAAATGAAATTGTATGGAGTATGGAGTATGATGATGCTATGGAGAGGAGGGATGAAGTGGGTGGGGGGGGGGGGGCATCACAAAATGTCGCCTTGCATTTTCAAGTCCAGCGACATTGCGATTCATGAGGCGTGCTCTTCCTCCTGGTCAGATTGCCGTGGCCTGATAACGGGGCATAAAACACAAAATGCCAGACCAATGAGTGCTTCCTGCACAGCAGCCAACTGCTGGAGCAACAAAATCCTAAAAGAAATTGCATCGAAGATGGCTACTGGCGACCATTTAATTAGCAGGTTAATTGCCCATGAGGCGGCGGCAACTTGGCTTGGCTACTTGGCCAAAACCAAACCAAAAAAAAAAAAAAAAAAAAAAGAAAACCCCCAACCAAAAG
The DNA here is from genome assembly GCA_018150375.1 of Drosophila sturtevanti. Lineage (NCBI taxonomy): Eukaryota > Metazoa > Arthropoda > Insecta > Diptera > Drosophilidae > Drosophila > Drosophila sturtevanti. Next base: position 1,931,678 of record JAECWJ010000688.1, on the reverse strand, counting down.
ATTTAGCATGTTGTTGTTGTTGTTGTTGTTGTTGTCGTCGATGGCAACTTCATTAATATTATCGATAGAGTATTGGCTAAAACAGGCGGCAGCATCCATGTCCAAATGCTGTGGCATTTGTCATAGATACCAACTGGCTTTTGCCTTACCAGTTGCAGTTAAAGATGGAGTTTGGAGTTTGGAGCTTTGGAGTTGCTATCGACTCCTAAATGACAAATGATATGTGTTGACAACAGGCGGCAGTTGCAAAATTTTGACACTGCTTATCGTCAGGTAAGGGGAAGATAGTGGGAGAGGGAGAGGGAGATGGAAAGATGGAAGTTATTGCCTTTGCGAAATCTTTTGCAAATTTATGATAACTTCTCAATGGATGAGCTACAGATGAGAAATAATGATGCATCTTACTGTCTCACACGCCTCCTCTCTCTCTCTCTCTCTCTCCCTCTCTCTCTCTCCCTCTCTCTCTCTCCCTCTCTCCCTCTCTCTCTACATTATATTTCATTGTTATCTGAATCTTAATGAAGGATTTATCAAAAGGTAGCCCTTAAGTACCTGCATCGATCATCATTCACTTATCAAGATGACAATTTTGAGAAGATTTAATTTTAACTATTAATTGCATATACATATTGCTTTAAATTGTTGATTTTATTTTTATAAAATTTATATTTTATAGTAGAATTTATAGTAATAATAATTTAAAAAAAAAGTATCGATGAAATAGGTTTTTGAACTTTAGAAAAAAAAAATGAAAAAAAAAACACAAAAATTTTTCTATTTCTAATATTTTCTTTTTTTTTCTTAAAGTTACTTAAGTTAAACTTAGTATAAAATAGTGCATAAAACATAAAATAAACTAAACTAAACTAAACTTTCTAAGCTAATTGAAACTACTTAACATAGCATAACTTAAACTAAACTGAACTGATTAAAAAGTGTTTACAAAATTTCTTTTAAATTACAATAAAAGAAAAAATGATGTAATAGTTCCTGTATATATAATAATTGCATATGTATGTATGTATAACTAAATATATATAGTCATGTAAAAATAATGATATATTTAATAGTATAATACATAATTAATAATCCCTTTGATTCTTCACATATCGGCGGGGTAATTTAGTGTAGACTTTATGCCCCTTTATGATAAACAAAAATCCACCACCAAATTCTCCTGCTAGCCAAAAAGCAACCCCTGCTTTTGAAATTGTGGAAACAAGTTCCACAGTGAAAACCCCTCCAGTAGTTCATGTATACCCCTCATTTCCCCTGAATTACCCCAGGCATCATTGCCCCTACTTTAGAGCGCATGCGTGACGTTTGGCTCAGAGATCGGAGTGGAGACTTGTTTTACCTTACCAAATAAACGTTAAACGAGAGAGTTAGATTTAGTAGTAGTCTTTGGATTTTCTGATCTCTGAGTCACAGACTCAGTCAGACTCCGTATCCGAGTCCATGGTATGCTGAGGAGAGTACAGATGTTGAAGATGATGATGATGATGATGATGATGATGCCCCACGAGCAATATAACCAACGGATTGCATTTGTAATCATGCGGAAATGATCGCGTTGACCTTTCGGCAAGTTAGCCGATTCTGTTTTCTGTCTGGATGTCTGCATTCTGCGGTTGCAAAACTTATGATGGCTTTTATGACGACTGCTGCTGGGTGAAGGCAGCAGCATTGGCACTATCATTGCCAGCAACTCATCTTTATGCTTCTGCTCCAGTGTCTGGAATTCGTTCGCATTATATTTGCATGACGTAGCGACCTTTTGATCTTTATATATTTTTTATATTCTCTTGTGGCGGTTGTTGTTGTTGTTGTTGTTCTTGTTGTTGTTGTTGCTGTAACTGATGTTCAGTCAATACAATTATTGATTTGCCAAGCCTTTCTCTCCTTGCCAGAGATTTGTGATATTTTTTTATACTTGCGCCTGACAATTCAAGGTGAACTTATAACTGAACCCTATCTGTAATGTGGCCACAATTTGTGGCTACGTGCCTTCAACTTCAACTTTTAGTTGCAATCAGTTTGAACTATAGAAACAACAACAAAAACAACAAAAAAAAAAAATATATAAGTAAAGAAAGAAAGAAGATGGACCATGACCAGAGATGGAAGCTGTTGAATTGATCATCATCTACGTTCCAGTATTGTCAGGTTCAATATCGCGAATATCTAACAAGAAATAGGAAGAAAGAAGAGGGTATCAATAATGTCACAGTTATAGAGATATATCCTCTAGATTATGTCTATAGCAGAATTCTAATAGATTACTCTTTGACATGAAACACAGATTATTAATATGTTCTCCCTCGGCTGCTGCTGCTTCTTATATAAATGCCATTTTAATCAAAAAATTGTCGCCTCTGGGGGGGAAATTAATATTGGGAGGGAGGGAGGTGTGTGTAAAAAACAAATTGCCTTTACATCGGTGTTGATGGCCGGCCATGGCAACAAATTAAAGTTTTGCCTAAATGTTAAACAATTTACACCGGACCGATCTTCATTTGGTCGATCGTCCGATCATCATTGTCAAGCATTAGTCAAAGATCTTATAGCCAGCACCAGCACCAGATCCTCCTCAGTCAGGGTTAAGTTTAAGTTGTTTGGTTGTTCGAGTTTCGGTTTGTTTTTTGTTTTTTTTTTTTCTTTCTTCTTTTGATCCGTAAAAACTCGTCATCTTGTCGTCATCGTTCGTTGCGCTTCTGGTGGCTTGGTCAAGTGGGAGGGGATTGGGTTGCCCAGTTGTCTGGCTTTTGGCTTACTATGTGGCTTTTGGCTTGTTTGTTGTTGTTTCGTCTCTAGTCTAGTTAATTTAATTTCAACGTCACGTCGTCACAGTTGCCGACGCCGTCATCACGGGTCTCAAGTCGCAAGTCGCATGTTGCTAGTTGCTAGTTGCAAGTTGCAAGACTCACAATGTCTTGCAAGGCGACTGATTTGAATGCATTTTTGTGGCCAGCGTCTGAAATTACCAGACTGCGTCGTCGTGGCACTGCCATTTCGAGGTCATGGGAAAACAGTTTTTATAGTAACATACACACACACACACAACCACCAACACCAACACCAATACATACACACACACACCACCAACAACTGATTCGAGGATTTTATTTATTTTCATTTTGCATGCAATTTTCAAGTTGAACGGGAAATGAAAGCTAAAATCATTGAACTAAAATTCACCCACAATTTAAATTAAATTTAAAATGGGATGAGAAAATTTAATAAAAATAAAAAAAAAATTAAAGGAACTTAGTATTAAAAGAAATACTAAAAACTATTTATAAAATTGTGACTAAGAAAAACTATATAGAAACTAGAGGGATGGGTTTATTATGGGAGCAATATATGATATAGTCGTGCGATCGGGATGATTCTAAGGTATGTAATGCCTGTAGTAAAAAGATTAGAAGCTATTAAACCAGTCGTCTTTTTATGCTGATCAAGAATATATATACTTTATATGGTCAGAGATGCTTCCTTCTGTTTGTTGCAGCAGACTTCTGACCCAAAATTGATATACCCTCTGCAAGGGTGTATAAAAATTACAAATGATATCAATTATGAATGCAATAATCGATCATGAACAATTACATAAATGAAAGTAATCTAAAATGCAATACTTTTTAACCTTTAAATAACTTCATTAAATAGTTAAAAGTTTATATTCAATTTAATTAATAAATTGGTAAGACAAACAATGATTTGAGACTTTATTTATTTTTAATAATATTCATTAATGTTTCCAAGAATTTAAATCGTTTAATATTACTTTAACCACCCCTTACATGGTATCTACAAAATGGAAGGCTCTGTTGCTCCTTTTATTAAATTGTTTTTAAGCTTTAATTAATGTCAGTTCCATACCTCTCGCCTCAACCCTCCCTTCCTCCCTCTACCACCCTGCCCTATTCCATGTCTCTAAATACAAGCATAAATCTTATCAGCTGAACTTAGTTGACAGTTTATCGCCATTTGGCTCCAAATTTTAACGATCAAGTAAAGCCACAAAGACTATCTCATTGAGAGGGAGAGAGAGATAGAGAGAGAGAAATAGCTAGAGCGAGAGGGAGACACAAAATCAATTTAATGACTCAATTTCATTTAATTAAACATCAAACTGGCAATTACATTCAACCATTTAGCTGCATTTAATGCGACCACTTGACCGTCTTAAAACACACACACACACACGCAGATATATGTATAAAGTAGATATGTGTGTGTATTTGCATTCTTTCTGGTTTTCCTTTTGTTGTTTTTTTCTCTCTCGCTCTCTCTTTCTCTCTCTCCACATAATTAAAATGGCTAGAGAATCTCTCTAATTGGCTTATATGCGTATGCAACAAAAAATGTGTCAGTGAGCATTTAGAGGGGCATTCATTTATGTTAAATGCCACAACATGTCCCCCATGTCTCTCAGCTGTGGCAATCTCAACTCGCTGCCCGTTGCCTGCCAATTCGCGCCAAGTGTGCAAATGACAAACGACTTGAACTTGCGACTGCCAAAACGCAAAGTAAAAAAAAAACGTAAAAAAAAAACGTAAAAAAGAAACTTGGCAGAAAAAAAAAAAGCGAAAAGCCAAAATCAACGGAAAACTAAATGAAATTCGCAAAATTTAATAAAGTTTGTCGGTCGCCATAAATTGCGTTAAATGTTTATAATTTACATGTGTGCAACACACGCTGCGAGGGGTCCGAAGGTGAACTGCACGCAGCAGCTTACTCAAGTTTGTGCCTTAAGTCTTTCGTTTTATATTATTTTTTTTTTTCTCATAATATTTTTTGCGATTTTTTTTAATGGTTGTTGTTGTTGTTGTTATTATTTTTATTGCCATTGCAGCAGTGCGTGAGCATTTGCATAAGGCTGTGGCTGATGTTGTTGTTGCTGTTGTTGCTGTTGCAGTTGCAGCAGCAGCAGCAATTTTTTAATTGATATTTAATTGCAGACATGATTCTGCTGTGTGTGTGTGTGTGTGTGTGTGTGTGCGTTGCTTTTATGACACCAAAGTGCGCTATGTCGCCAAGTATTTATATCAGGGACTCAAACTGAAAATGACCGATCGTATATTAAACTATATATATAACTATAAATGATTAGTTAATAAACAGTTGAAACCTTCTTTTTTTTTTTTTTTTGTATACTTGAGTTAACTATGAGCATATATAGAACATTTTTAGTTCAAGGGGCTAAAGTATGATTAGATTAAATGCGAGTTATTTGTGTAATCGTTGACAAATAATTAAAGATGATCGAATAGATTTTGATTAATGCCCCACAGACGATATGATTAATGATTGATTCACATTGAGATCTATAATTATTTGAATTTGGAATAAGAAATGTAATTTACTAATGCCAATCCATTTGGATATGTATCCCTGGCTTATACATATATACATATATTTATACATATTTATATTTATGTATATGTGTATATATGTATTAACATATTTACATATGCATATATTGTATATTAAATTTGATTTTATTGATTTTTAATGGCAACAGCTGCAAAAACATATTTAATATTGTGTCTCAATGCAGTTTGATTTTATTATTTGCATATAAATTTTATTGCTAAACACTTTTTAATTATGTCTATAACATCCTGTTGCCGATTGCCCAAAATTGTATAACTGGGTATATTCAATATATGCATTAAGAAAAAGCTTTAATAAAAACTATCTATGTATAATAATAATCACAATCTTTATCTTTATATTTCTGTATGTTTTGTGCCTCTAATTCGGTGATAATTTAAAAAATCATACCTTCAAATCGGCATTAACTTTTATCATATTTATGCTAGGTAAATATCATCGAATGATCCAAAATCTTTTAGAATTTTCTGAAAATTTTTCAAATTTTTACATGTGATTTAAGAAAGGAATAGTTGGAGCCTAAAAACAGATAATCCTCTTTAAAATTGGTCTAAAATATGTCCAGCTGATAATCTATAAAAGATATTTATATATAGAATTCAATTTAACATTAACTATTATTCCATTTATACAAATAATGCATACATAAATCTCGGATAAAAAGAGTATAATCCATTTATAAGGGTATAAAATTATTGGCTACTTCCTAGAAATATATATATTTTTTTATTTCAAATTAATATCATTTAAATTGCTTGAGCAGCTGCTGGAACAAAAGATCGAAGGACCTATAAAAAAGTTGGCGAGATCATTCTATAGGTATTTACATACATATACATACATATATAGTATATATATAAATATGTATGTCTGCATATGTATTTGCGTATATGCAGGTGTCTCCGTAAGTGGCAGAAAATAAAAGATATGCTTATCTATCTAAAAAAAAAAAAAAAAACCCATTGTATTCGTTGTTAAGGGTATCCCGAGACCCTTGTCTAACACTTTTCAAGTTCAATTCAAGTTCTCACGTTCTGGCATTTGTTTGGCTAATTTGAATTTTTGGCCTCGGAAAGTTCTGTTGAAACAGGAAACCCATTCAAATGTCTCGTTTACTAAACAAAACATAAAAAAAAAAAAGTTTCCACACTCGATAATTGTGTGTGGGAATGACAATTTGCGGGGTGGAGGAGAAGAAAAAGGGATAAGAAAAGAAAAGGCCAATTCAATGCGGAGGGGTGGGGGTGGGGGGTAAAGACATGAGGCAAAAAACAATGGAATATTTCCTCCTCCTCTAATTGTGATTAACTGCGTAAAAATTGATTTTGGTAATCAAATTAATATATTATGAAACATTAAATTACTAAATTATGAAAGGAGTATATATATATATGGATATATGAATTCTAAAACAAAGGATTATAAAATCTTCAATATTCTATAATTATGAATAAAATGTGCATATATATGTATGTAGATATATACATCATCAGTATATATGTATGAAGTTGGTTGGTCGTTTGTCCGATAGCCAAGTTCAAGTTTTTTTTCTTTTTTGTCTTTTGTATCTATAAATTTCTGCCAACTTGCAACAACAGCAACAATAACAAGAACAACAAAACTACAACAACAAAGCCGATTTGAACAAGCAAAGCCAAGGATTTTGCATTTTGTTGCGTCCCACGGCAAAGATTTGGCGCCATTCAAACTGAATAACATGCAAAAATAAAAAGAAAAAGAATTGGAGCTGCAGCAGCAACAACAACAACAACAACAACAACAACAACAACAACAACAACAACATCTTACCAGAGACCACGCACCTCTCCTAGGCCCAGATCTCAGGCCTAGACATTGTGGGCACGATTTGCTTTTATTTTTATTTTTATTTATTTTTTTTTTTTTTTGTTTGCCTGACTGACGCTTTATTTGGTAGTGAAAACGATTTGCCAGTTTGGTGCCAAGTTATGCGTCGCCCATGAACAAACAAATGAAGAAAAAAACGAAGCAACGAATGAACCAATGAACGAACGGACAAAAAAAAAAATATAATAATAAAAACTGATCCAAAAAGGTGCCCCCAGGTTGAGGTTGAGGTTGAGATTGTTGTGGGTAATGGTTAATGGTTTATGCAAGTTATTTTTTGAGTTCGATTGAATTAGCAATGCAATTTGCAATCAATATTTTATATTGTTAAATTTTCGGGAGAATAAAAAATTATATATAAATTTTCGATAATTTAATATAGATCGTTGGCCGTATAATAAATTTAAAATTATATTTTCATAAAAAGTTCACAAAATATTTAATGGAAAGTTATGATTTGCAAAGATTGTTTAATAATAATTATTATTATTATTTAATTATTATTTAACCTAAATAAGCTATAGGCTAAGGAACTGTAATCATTATAAGTGTTTGATTCTTTTTAATTTACTTAATGATATTTATATTTAATTTTTATTTGATTAGCTTAAAAAATAATAAATAATTTTGAGTTATACATATTTCACAATTTGAGTAGAGAAAAATAAAGAATGAAAACTTTTTTAATAATAGAATAATAACTTATACAAATTGTAGGAAAAAAAAAAATTTTTTTTTTAATAATCTTATGTTTTAAATTGTAATTTATTTGTGTTTGTGGTTGATTAGTTGCTTTAAGCATTGACTTGACCAGCTGTTGCTGCTGCTGTTACTGTTATTGTTGTTCCTGATGGTATTACTGTTGTTATTGTTGTTGTTGTTCTTGTTGTTAATAATGTTTTATTAGAAATGTCATTGAACTAGCTCTGCTAATGTAATGTAATGTAATGTTAATGAAAGGAAATGTTATAGCAGCTGTTACTGTAACTGTTGCTGCTGTTGGGATTGTCAATGCCAATGCGTTTGTCATTTCAAAGAGACAATAACAACAACAACAACAACTGCAATAGCAACCAAACAACTGCAACAAGTCTTGTCAACATTTTTTGGACAACTTACATTATCAAAAGATGCCGCATTTGCTTCCGCCATCATTAATAATATGAATTGGCCATATGCTGATATATATATATATATATATACATACGATATATATCCCTGCTGATCCCCCCCAAGCCCAATGCTCTTATTCTGACAGAGTGCAACAACGAGAGGAAGAGAGAGAGATAGATGGATGAAGAGTAAGAATATTGGTGGGGAGGGAGGGAGGGGAGGGGGGATAGAAGAGGGGATTCATTCCATTGGCAACATGTTGGCAATGTTGCCTCTGCCTGATCTTGTTGCTGTCATTTTACTTCGACTTTTAATTTATTTATGGCCGCACGACGATGACTTGCCAACTGTTTGCATTGAAATGCCAATGCCGCCGCCAATCTCAGGGCAAGCACAGTTCCAAACTGATGATGATCCAGGTCCAGGGATATAACTATAGCTTCCATTTACCATTTACCAGTTGCCAGTTACCAGCTTACCAATCTACCTACCTACCTACCTACCTACCTACCTACCTACATACATACCTACCTACCAAGATTTGAGCCCAACGCGCCTAAATGGCAATTAAGCAAACAATTTATAGCAAAAATGTTCAATTTAATTAATGTTCGAATTGCACGCAGAAATTAGCAAACACATGTGAGAAAGGAAAAACAAGTCCGTCCATACCCCCCCACCCCACCCCTTTTTGCCTTTTTGGAAATGGTAATGAAAATTGTTACTGCAAACTGCAAACAAAACAAGAAAATCATGAAGATTGCTGCTGGCAGCAGCTGAATCACCAGCAGAAAGACTTACAGGCCATAAACACGATACAAAGAAAATAAAACAAACCTATATATACATACATATATATATATATATACTTATATATATATATGTATATATATACTTATATTTACTTTTTTTTTTGTTTTGTTTTGTGCGCCAGCGCCAGCAATTTAAATAAAACTTTTGCTTAATTGCATTGGGAACTGGGAATCGGTTGCATGTTGTTGTTGCATGATCCTCCACCCGCCCTTCCCCTTCCCCTACTCGCAAAGATATCCCACCCGATTCTCTTTAATCGTCCCCCCACTCAGGTTTTTTTTTTTTTTTGGGATAACTGCCGTTTGTGATTTTGCACTGATCGTTAATTTAAATTGAACACATTTAGGACATGGACATGGTATGGTAGGTGAAGCTGAAGCTGAAGCTGAAGCTGCGCCGCTGAGCAGTTGGTCGGTTTAATTGCCATCGAATCTCTTACAGCAGCAGCGCCCCGGAGGATAAAGTCAACCCATAACCCTCCTATCCCGTTCCTCTTTCCTCTCTCTTCACTAAATACCACCACCCTGAAATCCCTATCTTTAGCTTTAGTCGAGGTAAACTTAAACGATTTCGTTTAATGCAAGTGCCCATCATTTTGGCCTCTGCTCCACGTGCTGAAAGTGATTTCAGTTTTCTGCCTGCCGGACATTTTGGTTGGTCATGGCAAAAACCGGCAATTAAATCTGCCTCTCCTTTATTATTTTAGGTGTGGGGAAGAAGGTGGTGGTGGGTTATATGTATGTGTATACATAGAGAGAAAGAGAGAGACACAGCAGAGATTAGGGTAAGCTTTAAAGCCTTTTTTTTCTTCTTCTTTTGCCTAATGACTTTTTAATTGGGTTTTGGACGGGGCTATTTTTTTTCTCTTCTTTTCCTTTTTGTTGTCTTTTCTTTTCTTATTGTTAATTTGTCGATCATATAAAATCTCCACCCCTTTCTCCCCCCCCCATTATCCCACTTCTCAAAGACTTTCTTTCGTGCAGATACGGGAATCCGTGCAAAGGTAATCCGAGCTGATTGAGCCATCAGCCCATATGCCAAAGTAATTTGAGCACATTTTACTTTATTCCTTAATAAAAATTTTTAATTTTTCTAAGCATCCCATTCGCACCTTTAATGGCCATGGCCAGACTAAAAATACAAAAAAAAAAAAAAAAAAAAAAACGAATACAGTAGCCAAAATCTTTGGGGAAAAAAAAAGGAAATCTCAAATTACTTTTTAGACACGTTCTTGTCTTGCTTTTATTTTTGTTTTTTGGTTTTGAAAACTTTGAAGAAGAAAAATTCAATTATAGAACTGTCCTTTTGGGCAACTGGGTAACTGGCATAACTTACAACTAGATGCGGTTGCTGACCACAAATCAATGTGAAACTGCCACAGTTTTGCTCCCACTCGTCCAGCAGGCACTCGTAACAGCAGGGTGTGGCGCCTGGTCAGGACATGATTCAGTCCAGGGTCCAAGCGCGCATGCTCAGCGGGTCTTATGAATTTTAATGCTCTACCCCCAATGCAAAAGCCAACGCCAACCACCCCCGCCAACCCCCAAACCTCTCCAATACTCCATATCAAGTGCTTGGAACTTTGGTTTGGTTTGGTTTTCAGATTGGACTTGAACTTGTAGGTTGCTCGCTGTCATTTGTTGTTTATGTTGGTGTTATTTTCATTGCAAACAAATGATGAGGAACACGCAAACGCACTCAGGAGGATGCCCAGACGAAGACCCAGACCCAGACCCAGACCCAGACCGAAACGGAGACAGAGGAGACCCAGTCGCAAGTTGCAATCGCAATCGCCGCCGAGACACAGAAAATTGAAATTGAAATCACAATAACCTGAATAAAGGCATTTTGGCTTTCAGACTGGCCAACAAACAGTTGGCTAACAGAGGGCAACAGGCAGCAGCAGCCATTCAGACAGCGGGCAGGCAGAGGCCCATACAAAGCACATAAACTTTAAAAACTGGCAATGAAATTTGGAAAATATATTGGTTGATTTTTATGGAACTTGAAATGGTTTTTTATGGCCAACACACAGCATATATGTATACATACATATATGTGTATGAGGTGGCCATGACAAGTAAGAGAAAGAGTGAGAGAGAGAGAGACAGAGAAGGAGAAACATTCAAGTTAACACAAAAAGAATATTTTCTCATACAAAAAATCAATTAAATGTACATTCAATATCAACCTTTTGTTGTTATTAAACTATTATTATGCAAACCTTTTTTTATATAGCTACATTTATTTTTAATATATAGATTTAGAATCTTATAAATGTATGCATATGCCATTTTGAGATATTTTGTAATCGAATTTGAGAATACTATAAAAATTAACAATCCCATTCCGGAATAATCAATAGAAATTCTTATATCAACTTGTTTTTCGTCTTTAAATTTAAATACTTATATAATAAATAATTCCGAAAGAAAGCATCATAAACTAAAACTATTGTTAATCAATGCTTAATAATTGTTATCTATAAAACAGTTTGTTGTTTAATTAAAATTTCTATCATATTAATCAAAATATCTATTCAAACTTCGGCAAAAAAAAAAAAAAAAAGTGTAAAAGTTGAATATTGAAACTCTTTTAACTCAAAAACTGGTTCAAAATTTTTTGAAATTTATTACATATGTTAAATTTTAGTTATAATACTTTAAAATAAAATGTATTCAGATTAAGTTATTAACTAATTTGAGTCATTATTATACCCTTGCAGAGGGTATATTAATTTTGGTCAGAAGTTTGCAACGCACAGAAGGAAGCATCTCCGACTATATAAAGTATATATATTCTTGATCAGCATGAATAGCCGAGTCGATATGACCATGTCCGTCTGTCCGTCTGTCTGGATCAACAGCTTCTCCTCCGAGACCATAAGAGCTACAGAGCTGAGATTTTCAGCATAGGCTCCTTTTTGCTGCAGGCATTGTATATCTCGGAATCATCCCGATCGGACGACTATATCATATAGCTCCCATAGGAACGATCGGTCAGGAATAAGCTTTATCCTCAATAATTCTGTTGTTTTTTAACCGAATGCCACGAAATTTGATATTTATGAGTTTAATATGCTTCTTGATACTTCAACCAAGTTTGATCAGAATCGGACGACTATATCATATAGCTCCCATAGGAACGATCGGTCATGAATAAGGCTTATCCTCAATAACTCTGTTGTTTTTCAACCGAATGCCACGAAATTTGATATTTATGAGTTTAATATGCTTCTTGATACTTCAACCAAGTCTGATCAGAATCGGTTGGCTATATCATATAGCTGCTATAGGAACAATCGGTACAAAAAAAAATTTTGTATGAAAAATTTTTTTCCTCAAGCTCAAAATATTGAATTTGTAAATTTGGTATGTTTAATTTACAATAATGCTTCTGGTGAATTATATAGAAAAAATCTGCAAGGGTATACGAACTTCGGCACGGCCGAAGTTAGTCCATCTTTCTAGTTGTATTTAGATAAGGTTATTAACCAATTTTATATACTAGGTTGTCGATTGATTGTCTGTACTTTTTTATTCTCCTTTTAATTTTTGCAGCTGAATATTAAATTCTTCTCTTATCGCATATCCCAAAAAAAAAAAAAAAAAAAAAAAGAGGAAGAATATTTGCAGTTTATTAACGTTGATTGAAATTTATGCGACCCAAAAAAGGACCAGAACCATATTCAGAACCCAAAAATTCCATCAGAGTGCTAATGCATGTTTGATGCGATGGGATGCGATCCAATCCGATCCGATCCGTTGCAATGCTCTGCTTGCAGGTGTTGGAAGCAACTGCATTTTTTATGATAAGATAGCGCCCCGAAAACAAAAAATATATATATATATATATGTATGTACATATATATATATATGTATGTATGTATATAAATAAAAAGGCGCAATTTTAATGAGGAGCCAAAAAGGGAGTCCAGGACCCAGCGTGGAGCTTTCTTTTCTTCAATCATCTTCTTCATTCTTGCTTCTGCTTGCTGAATTTTGTGGCCTGTGGCGAGGCCATAAAGATTATAACGAAAAAAAGGAAAAAAAGGAAAAAACAAAAACTCCGTTGGAATTGAGACGATGAATTATATAATCAAGGTGAAGGTGCTCACTTATACACACATATATCCTGCAGATATATACATATATAGGTGCATATATGAAATTGCTACAATTTTTGTTAGTCCAAGAACTGATCAAAGCAGATGAAGCATATAGTAGAGGAGGAGATGGCGGCGGTATCGTGACTTGGCCAACGCCCTGGCAAAGAAAAAACAGAAATATTGTATATACACACACACGCACACACAATCCCCTTTTTCTATCTCTTTCTTAAATATTTACACCCACGCATGGGCAACATTGTAGACCACAAATTGAGTTTTGCTTTTATTTACCAACAAAAAAAAAGAAAAGAAAAAAAAAGCCTAGACAAGTGCGTGGGCCATGTTTGGGCTATACGAGTGTGTGGCTAAAACCGCAGCTGCCTAAAGGGTTACAACTGGCTGGCTGGCTGGCAGGCAAGAAGGCAGGCAGTCTCTTGGGGTATGATGCCCAGGCTCAATTCCTGGCGACATCTGCGCCAGCAATCTATGGCAATTGCTCTTACAACTTTAAAAGTAACCAACAATAACAACAACAACAACAACAACAACAATGACGACGACGACGACGAGTTGCTTTATAAGGCAAACAAGCCGCCAAGTAAACTACAACAACTGCTTTCCACCTCCTCCTTCTTCGGCTCCTCCCTTCTCCACCTTCTATTTCTCCTTCTCTTGCTCCTGCTCCTGCTCCATCATATAGTCTTCCTCTTACTTCTCCTGCTATCATCCTCCTATCACTTGCACCTTCTCCTCTCCTAGTTTATGGCCTGTTGTTGTGCAGCTGCACTTACTACTAGCCTAGCCGATCACTAAAATGTTCTGCTTTGCCTCATTTTGTGGCAATGTCTGGGAAATTGTTGTGTCTCGAGAGGATCAAGTGGGGCGGTATATCTATACACATATAAACGTATCTATCTATGTACATATATATATATATATAAATGATGTAAGTATGTGTGCGTGGGTTAACTGCAGGTGTTCTTAAGACTGACGGGCGCCATTAGAAATCAATGTGAGCTGTACAGCCACGCCCAATTAAATAAAAAGGCGCCAGCCATAAAACCTAAAGCTCAAAAGAAAAAAAGAAAAGGAAAACAAAAACAACAACAACAACAACAACATTAAGCGGCAGCGGCAGCGGCAGCATCACATGAGAAATCACTGTAAACCTGTATGCAAATGATCCACATGTGAGAAACATTAACCACAATGGTGACACATAAAATGCAGCCAAAAGGTTGTCCATCTGTCCTCTGTCCCCTGTCCCCTGTCCTCTGTCCTCCGTCCCGTCCGTCTGTCCATTTAGTAGCTGGCTTGTTGGCCGCTTCTCAACTAGCCGAATGGCCCGATCTGGTCTGGCCTGGCCTGGCCAACTTAGCCAAGTCAAAAGGGGAGACAGAGGCGCGTTTTAACTGACAGACAATTACGCTAATGGGACACAAATGGCAAATTAATTAGCCGCAGGCCATGCACCCAAAACATTATCAACCCAATGAGTCTAAAGACAACAACAACCGCACACACACACACACACACACACACACATTTGAAGCTACAACAAAATACAAGCTGAACTTGTGTGTAGTTTTTTTTTTCGGCTTGCGGGCATATAAATTTTCTTTTGTTTAGATGTGCGACAGAACCCAGAGAAATTGTACATGTATGAGTGTATATACATATATATGTATATGTAAAGGTAGAAGGATAAAATGTTTATCATTACGATACCAAGAATTTTTAATTCAACACAAAATTTTTAGTGAAAAAAAATAAGAAAATTTCCGTTGGAATGTCTGCAATATTTATATAAATTATATATATTTCTTCACTTTGATTAAAATTAAAAAAAAAAAAAAAAAAAAAAAAAACTATTAATTCTTCTTTTTAAGATTTTAATACAATTATTTAGATTATTATTTTTATATATAAATAAAGTTAATTTTCCTTTTTTACTATAATATATTTTTTTTTATTATAATAAAATTAGTTTTGTAAATTAAAAATATTTAAAGCTAATTACTTAACAAAGATTGGTTTCAAATTTAAAGTTTAACATAAATTAGACCAATTTAATACAAATTTAAGTTAAGTTAGAATATTTAAAGCTAATTACAAATTAATTTTGGTTTAAAATTTATAGCTTAACTTAAATTATAAATATTTAAATTAAATTAAAATTAAGTTAGAATATTAACCTATAATTACTATAATTAGTTAAAAGACTAATAGCTTAACTTAAATTAGATAACTTTAAATTAAATTAAATACTTATTTAAGTTAAAATATTTTCAAATAATTCTCTAATAAAGAATTAATTGATTTGAAAGGTTAAGCTTAACTTATATTAGATATATATTAAAACTATATAAATAACTGACAAAGAATAGTTTAAATTGGATAAATAAAAACTAAATAAATAACTAATGGTTTAATTTAAATTTAACTAAATATTTAAACATACATATATATATGCTTATTTATATGTATATATGTATAAACATCATATATTCCTTTATATATTTGCAATATAAATCTCAGGAATAAATAGAATAAAGCACTTGATCTATACACAGACTTAATTGTGTATTTTTATATCTATTAATTAATGAATTAACCAACTTCTAATTTATCTTGTTTAGCATTATTTTTTAACTTAATCGCAATTATTTTTTTTTTAAGGATTAAACTTATTTTCATTGGTATGTTTATTGATTTATTTATTGATTATATGTATATAGATATTAACAAGGATCGAATAGTAAATAGTATAAATTATATATTATTAAATGTATATATTAAATAAAAAGATTTTTTTAATGTTTTTTCTTTTTTTGATTTAACTTCAAATATAATTATCACTTTTCTTATTTCATAGTTCATTAATAGGAAGATTAATATACGGATTTTCTTTTCTTTTTCTCATTATTAGGAATTCTTATATTATATATACGTATGTATGTATGTACGAGGTGTGTTCAAAAAGTAAGGTGACTTTTCAAATTTGGCGGGCAACGTACTTTCGATTATCGATTTTTTTATTTTGTTATGTTGGTACACTCTTCCCGAACATCTGTACCAAGTTTCAAGTGTATAGCATTTTTTGTTTGGTTGGGAGAGGCGTAAAGGTTATAAGTGTTTTGCGTGCTCGGCGATTTCTTGCTATCGAAAAATATGGATCAAAGGATTTGCATCAAATTTTGTGTAAAAAATAAAATAAAGTGCTCCGAAACACTTAAAATGTTGACAGTGGCATACGGTGAAACTGTTCTGAGTAAAAAAAATGTTTACAAGTGGTACAAACTCTTCCAAGATGGCCGGGAAGATGCCAATGACGAGCCTCAATTCATGGCTTTTGCATCACGATAATGCCCCTGCTCACTCATCTTTGCTTGTGAGAGATTTTTTGGCCAAAAACAACACCACAATCATGCCTCAGCCACCATATTCACCGGATTTGGCCCCATGTGACTTTTTCTTGTTCCCAAAACTAAAGAGACCTATGAAAGGACGGAGATTTGCAACGATTGAAGAGATAAAGACTGCATCGCTGGAAGAGCTCAAGGCTATACCGAAAAGTGCTTATGAGAAGTGCTTTGACGATTGGAAAAACCGTTGGCATAAGTGTATTGTATCTGAGGGGGGATTACTTTGAAGGGGACAACATAAATATTGATAAATAAATAAATATTTTTCTTAAAAATACAAAGTCACCTTACTTTTTGAACACACCTCGTATATATGTAATACATATTATGTATGTAGGTACCTATATACTTATTTAGTGTTTCATTGATAAATATAAATAAATTGTTTAAATTTTCTTAATTACAATTTGTAGTTATTAATTGCGAGGCAGTTACAAAATTATTTAACAGGTGTCGATCCAAAAGATGAAAAATGAAGGAAATGGCTAGGAGGGGGCGGAGGTTTCTCTTATTTTTCTTTTTTTTTTATCGGTAGCTAGGCGAATTATGTAAACGCCTTTTTGATTGTTAAGGCGATCGATCTCCAAGCTGTAGGCGCCATGGAGGCATGTAAATTTGTTGTTACCTTGCTCGGGGGTAGGGCTATGCAACAATAATAACAACAAGAACAACAACAACAACAATAACAATAACACTAACACTAACACTAACACCAACATCAACAAGAACAACAACAATAATAATAATAATGTCCATAATTACATACAAATCGAGGCAAAGTCAACGAACAAGCGGCGACAACAATGCCAGACAACAGCAGCAACAACAACAATAGCAACAATAACAACAACAGCAACAATAACAACAACAATGTTAAAGTTCTTATCGCTTACAACTTGTTTCCATTTCATTGACCAACTATGGTCAGAGTCCAAGCCAGAGCCACAGTAAGAGTCAGAGTCAGAGTCAGAGTCAGAGTCAGATGCTTAATTTGGCCAACAGGCGCATTGTTGTTGCGAATTGTTTAATTGCCGGCTTATGCGGCGCCATAAATGCTTCACAATGCAGACGAAGGCGATCCATAATTGCTGCAGCAGCATCTTAGCCACTTATTGATGAGCGAATCTGACCATGTTCATGTCCATGTCCATGTCCAATTCTGGCCAGTTAATGATATAGTCCCCTCCTCCCCCCCCAACTCCAACTCCCATATAAAAGTGAAAAGAATATAAAGGCTAAAAGCGCTACTCACCAGACATTTAGCGGGCCAAAGAAACAAAACAAAAATTAAAAAAAAAAAAAAAAAACCTCTTTCTTGGCTCTGATGGCTCATCCTTTTGGCTAAGACTTTAAGAATTGGAATTGGTGTGAAATTGGCCAGGTTGAAAGTTTCCTGGAAACAGGTTGCAAGTTACCTTTGTGTGTATGTGTGTGTGTGTGTGTGTGTGTATGTGTGTGTAATTAGGAGCATTCTCATTCCATTTTGGAACCAAAGGTGTTGGCCACATCGCGTTGCGCATTTATCAGTGCAAACAAGCGTTAAACTCTGAACGGGTAAAGAATATATATATATATATATATATGCGAGTCCCTTTTCGATATAGGACTCTTTTGCGATGCGTTATTTTATGCCACAACTAATAAGGATAATTGTGCCGCCGACTGGGCGTTAAGTGAGGTGGAGATATCAGAGTCATCTACCAGCTGTGTGTGTGTGTGTGCCCTGTACTTTCTGCAGCTCCAATTTCGATGCGGAAATTTGACAAATTGCCATCGTTGTTGTGTTTTGGATGAGCGGTTGCCGCTCATCGTGTAAACGGTTGCAGGTGTTTTAACTGGGCGTGGCTGAAGCCCAAGCTCTCAACTCGAAGTCAACTGAAACTCTCTTACTCCGATTTGTATCGCTGTCCAATTAAGCCAGGGAACATGCGGCGGCAGCAGCAGCAACAGCAACAACAGCAACAACAGCAACATGTTGCCAATGCGAGATATTGCTAACGAAGCACTGACAATGCATTCATTGCCGTCACTTTGACACTCCCGCAAAATATAAAAAGAAACAAAATGAGAGAATAACGAAAAAATTCATTACGATTTCGATTTAAGTTGAATAATTATTTATCTAGATAATGCTACTCAACTCTCAATGCTCGTATATCTCGTGTGTGTGTGTGTGTGTGTGTGTGTGTGTGTGCCTGTTTCCATAGTCGGGGTGATTCATATCAGTGCAATTGCAGGCGTGTCAGCAGCACCAATACAACAACCACCAGCAACTGTTGCTGCCTGAACGCCTGCCACAGTTGCCGGCAACAGTTGCAATCTCCAAAAGCAAATGGCAATGGCCGCTTGACATAAAACAAATAGACTGTCAGTTTATGTAGCATTTTGGGTATGACTAAATGCGGCAGTGATTGGTTTTTTGCATGGGTTTTGTTCATTAGATTAGGTGAGGATAATTGCAAAATTGTAACCAGTAGCAGCAAAAAAAGAAAAACCACACAACAACAACAGCAGCAGCACTAATTGGAAAATTGCATGAAGCAAATGGATTATGCAAAAAACCAAAAAAAAAAAAAAAAACAAGAAGAAGGGAATCAAAGTGAATGAGATAATCCTGTCATATTTATCAATTTCCATCTCAAAAACAAAATGAAAAAAGAAAGAGATATACATAAAGAGAGAGAGAGAGAGAGAGAGAGAGAGAGAGAGAGAGAAAGAGAGAGAGAGAGAGAGAGAGAGAGAGAGAGACATATAGGGAGATAATTAATTGAATTAAATTTATTAAACACAAGTATTATTATTTTTATCTATATAGAGATCTATATTGATTCTCTCAATATCAATCAATTGAAAATATCCTAAACCAATTTAAAATATATATTTCATAGATCTTTATTAAATAAAAAACATGTTAATTTCATCTGGAAAAGAAGAAAATTTTAAAAATTATTTAAAAATCAACACAAAGTGACAGGAATCAGTTTACTATAATTTATATACATATACTTATTTATACGTATATATATCAATTATATTAACTAACAGAAGCCAAGATATTTTGTAGCTGATGTAATGCTAATATTAATGTCATACAGTTGAGATCATATCTAATTGAACTCTTTTTAATAATTGCAAACGCAATTGCAGATTTCTATAGCCATAATATAGATACTATATGTAAGTATATGTATATTTGCACCTGTCACCTGACGGCCACCTTGGGCGTGCTCATATTTAGCATATTTCTCAGGCAAAAAAAAAAGCAATTCAATTACAACATGAACAAGACATGGATATGGACTCAGATTATACCAAAGACAACACCAACTGCTATGTATATGTATGTATATGTGCTACCACAGCTCATTCTCATCCGATCAGATAAAATCTATGGGAAATTAAAAATGCGTGAAAGCGCGTTGCAATGTTGTTATCGTTATCGGCTTTTCAAGTATTTCATTTTTTTCCTTTTTTTTTTTGAATGATTTTTATGTTTTTTATTTTTTTCGTGGCCAAGATGCCATAAATAAATCAAAGTGTGGACCAGTTTTTTTTTTTTTTTGTTTTTGTGGTTTAAGTGATATAGAAAATAAATAGAAAAGGCCCAATCACTACTAGCAACTAGCAACAAGCAACTAGCAACAATAACAACAACACTGTTGGGCAACGGCAAATTTTAGCCAAGATTTATGTGGCCATAAAGGCGATTAGAGAGAACCAAGCGAAACGTCAAAAGACAAAATACGCCAGCTGGAATAGCAAACTGAATAAACCAATGCACATTGGTCCAAGTCCAGTTTACACTTTACACGGTTTTTTAATTTATTTCTGAAGCTTCGATTGGCGGCGGCATTCTAATGGCAAGTGCAACCGACGACGACGCCACGCCAACTCGGCGGCATAATTCACGGATGTGTGGATATTGGATATAGTATGGATGTGTTGCTGTTGTTGCTGCTGTTGTTGTTGCTGTTGCCACTGGCGGCGTTCACACTTCACACCAATTGCCAATTTGCATATTTTTGGCATACGTAATGCGGATTGCTTTGCCTTGTAACGTTGCAACCAACAACAGCAACAACAACAGCAACAACAACAGCAACAACAGCAACAACAACAGCAACACCAACTGCTGCCACATGGCGCATAAATCAGCATCTGCGTCGGCGCATTTTCGGTTCGTTTCTTTATCGACCGCCTGCATCTTTGACTGGCAATTCATCTCACACTCATTTCCATTCGTTTTGTATTTGCACAAATAATTAATTCTATTTGCACATGCAAACAAATATTGCACATACGCCATGTATAACCATTAAAATAAAAACAAAAGGAAAAAATTACTACGAGTATTCAATAGGGATGGGCATTTCATCATTTTTCAAAAATGTTGTGAGAATTAAAAACCAAATTGATCTATACATAGATTCATTATAAGCATACATATATATCTAGTTAAAGGATTTATAACCAAATATTTTAAAGAAAGAATAAGGAAACTATATACATATGTACAAATATGACAAACAATTATAAGCTATTATAAGTACATATATAATAAACAAATAAAATAAAACATATAAAAATAATAATAATATAAACATTATACAAATTATTGCTCAATCTATATTTCTTACAACTTATACATAAGATATTCATTATATATCTATAATTCTTTAAGTACTACTAAAAGAACCAATCGTTAGCCATTCATATACGATTTATAGGAATATTAAAGAAAATATATAACCAAAGTGTTCAATCTTATATTTCTGATTTAATGTCCTGATATTGATAACCTTGATATCCTAATATTAGGATGGAAATAATTAATAATCAAGCAAATAATTAATAATCAATAAATAATCAATAAAAACTTCAGAAAAGAACTTGAAAAAAGTTCCATAATTTACTTGGATTTTTTTGTAAATTTTTGTCTATTTTAAGTAAGACTTAAAATTAAATTGACACGTTTTGCAATTAATTAAAAAATAAGACAATTGTGTTTCCAGGAAATTTTTTTGCTTTTTTTTTAAATTGAGTTTTCCAATTTAAATTTGAAGTTATTTGTTTAAACATATCTAACTAAATGGACTAGAAAATGCCATTCAATAAATATATTACATATATTAACATATATCTTCCTTATTACCTAATTTTCCTTAAAAATATTATTTGTTTTGTGCGCTAATTAAATGACCATAACTTTAATATATCATATTTTAATATTCTGATATAAGGATGAAAATAAGAATTTTCCAAAAATATTAAGCCAGTAAACAAATTGAAGAAACAAAAACTTTAGAAAAGTTTCGAGATTTACTTGTATTTCCATTTAATTTTTAGTCATAATATGTCATATTCTAATATCCTGATATAAGCATAGGCATAATCATGTTCCGGAAATAATGCCTATTTTAAGTATATGGTCAGTATATATAGTGTATATAGCATATAGTATATATAGTATATATAGCCGAAAATTATTAATCGGAAAATATAAAGCCAATAATCAAATTGGATATATATATAGTAGGTATATATTTCTATAAATAGTAATATATCGTATTTGATTTGTTAGCCACGATTTTGATCACGCTACCATCTATGGATTTTAGGTTTTGATCGATATATGAAACGCCCCATTTGAAAATTGCTCTAACCTTGTATGTGTGTGTGTGTGTGTGAGTGTGTGGGTGTTGCAGATGTGAAGTTTGGGAGTTTGAAAAAGAAAAAGTGACTGAAAACAGAGACCACAAACTATTGATGCTGCTGATGTATTTTGACTTGTGCATTGATTTACGGCCAAGCGGCAATTTGTTTGGCTGCCAGACGAAGCCAAGGCCAGTCGCAAATTAACGCGGCAGTCGCCACATAACTTGCCGTACGCATAAAACATGTTAAGTAATCAATTGCTGGCAGCAGCAGCAGCAGCAGCAGCATAGATGATCCCACTCCAATGGCAACAGCAACAGCTTCAGGAACTCCAATAGCAATTCTGACTTAAGACATGGAATCGGAACTTGTGGAGGTGAGTTGGTCCAAGTGTTCATTGCCAATGCCAACGCCAATGGGCAGTTGTTGTTGTTGTTGCTTTAACATTTTTAAGGGCTTCAAACACGTGCAAGAAAGATGCTGCTGCTGCTGTTGATGTTGCTGTTGCTGCTGTTGTTACTGTTGCACTAGCAACTTCAAAAGTATCCTGCGGCATAATGCGCTTAATAAACCATGAATCACTGTCCAAGAGGAGGCTGTCAGAGTTAACATTGCGACCGGCAGCTACGACGACGACGACCACTAAGAAGGCAGGCGACTGCAACTACAGACGGGGCAACATTGATTTTGTCACGACGCAAACACTTTAAAGGCAATTGCTGAAGTGCTCTACTCTGCTCTGCTCTGGCCTGCTCTGGTCTGGTCTGCTCTGCTGAATTCAATGTCGGAGTAAATGATGTGCGCATGTGATAAAGGGCCCGCAAACGAGACACAAGGCTCAAGTTCAACTACAACTCCAACTCCAACTCCAACTTGCAAGTCGCAAGTCCCAGTCCAGTCCCTTGTTTTGCTTGCCGTTGTCGCTATTTGAGTGGCATAAAAAACGGCTTGCACTTGGACTTGAGCATGCCTCCCCTCCCCTCCCTTACATTTTACCCGTTTCTTCTGCTTATTGGACTCCGTGGGGGCTATCAACATTCTCAGGTGCGCCTGAGCGGCCTTTGTTTTTGGCCCTGACCATTGGGCAATGGTAAAGTTTTGTCAGCTACTTACTCAGTTGGCCCAAAAAATTGTCTCTAACCTACACAGAAAGAAATCTATAATAAATATATTGTAGAAATTAAATGTGTTAAAAATCAATTTTGAATTCTTAAAATCAATCAATTACAAGTGATATTTATGGGAAATTGATATCTATATCTATATATAATTTGTTTAATTCTATATAGATATCAATTAATTCGTATAGAAAGCATTTATTGAAGGTTATACTTTCAAATTTCTCTAAGTGCCATTGTTTTGTTGGTGTTGGGGGGTTTAATTTTTTTTTCTTTTCTTTTTTTTTTTTGAATTTTATTGGCCAACCCTAAGCCCCACATTGAGCTAGTTAAGTTGTTAGCTGAGCCTCAGGGAACGGTATTGGGTATGTAACCACAGCAACAGCTAGTCCCTCATCGCATTTTGCAGTTTTGCTGTTGCTGTTGCTGTTGTTGTTGTTGTTGTTGCTGTTGCCGTTGTAGTGCCTCATCCCACTTTTAGTCCCAAGCCAAGTCCGGGGATCATTAATCAGCTTGGGTTCATCAGCGGCAACATGGTTCATTAGCTTTGGTTAGTTGCGGTTGCTCCTGCTGCTGCTGCTGCTGCTGCCGTTGATGCTGCTGTTGCCGTTGCTGTTGCTGTTGCTGCCGTGCTCGTTTGGCGGCCTGCTGTAGACGATTCTAATCATAAGGCACCGCACTAGGTACGGGTACACGAGTACGGGTTTGGTTACTACTACTACTACTACTACTAGTACCACAGTTACTACCCGTTGCCATAGCTCGCCAAGTTAATTGGCTAGAAGTTCTCTTTTGCATAGACGCAACAGCAACAGCAACAGCAGCAACCTCAACCTCAACATCAACTTATGCTTTTGGCGGCAAAATCTGAATTAGCAAGAGCCACGTCTGATGCTGCTGCTGTTGTTGTTGTTGTTGTTGTTGTTGTCGTCGCTGGCTTATTTGGCAGCGACAACAAACAACTAACGTAACGTAACCCATTATTATCAACATGAAATCCCGCTGCTTACCATTTTGGCCTGTGTTGCGCCTTATGCATATTTACATACATGTGACTAAGGTACGTTCGTTCGTTCGTTCTTTCGTTTCATTTTGGATTTGGTTAGGGCTTTGGCAGTGATCTTGTCTTAGTTGAGTCACGTCTGATAATGTTGACAGTTTCTAGCAGCCGCCGTTACCGCTGCCACTTTGCCAACAGCTACTGTTGGGGATTTTCAACACAAATTCAAATACTACATACATATGCTGGAAAATCTATAAACTGATTGCGCCAAAGCGTGGGAAAAGTTCGTCTTTTGAACTCTAATATATGTACATAAGTATGTATGTATATACCCAAAGAATAGAATGGCATTAGATAGATGATTGGTTATCAAGTAAAAACAATCGTTACATAAGTGAAATTTAGTTATTTTAACTAAAAACTGAACTTTGTTGTCTTGCCATTATTTTATTGCATGGAGTTATAATTTTCAACTAGTTGCCGCCAATCTTTTGGTGCATTCCATTATAATTCTCAACTAGTCAAGGTGTCGTTGTTGTTGACAGCAACACCAATGTGTGTTGCTATGTATGTACATATGTACATAGTAAAAGAATCAAGAGTACGCATATGAATGTACATATATATATATTTAGCGTGATGGTTTTAAATTTCCTGTAGAGTATATAATCTGGCATTACCGATTTGGACTTCCTTTATAAGTATAAAATCAGAACAATTTGTTATGCATCTCTCTGTGTCCTCTGTGTGGAAAATTGTTGACGCCCTGTTGACAAATACTGTTTGCAACCATTTGGTAGTTGCTGCCAACAAGTCTATCAAGACTTGACAACATTTGCCTATCTACAGCCAGGTGGGCCACTTTCAGAGGTTCGTTCTAACCATTATTTGTTGTTGTTTTCTCTCTTTCCCAGCTACCGTATTTCGCGGACAGGACAGGATAGGACAGGACAGGACAGGACAAGTAGAGTACAGGATGTATAAAATTTATGAGACAACGACGCCTTTTGCTCACATAATTAAATCAGACAAAGCGCAACTCATGTAAATCTAGAATCTGGATGCATGAGTGGTGAACTGAGAATAGTGGACCCAGCCCACAGCGACACTATCTCTCTCTCCCTCTCTCTATCTCTCTCGCTCTGCCTCCCCCTCTACATCTCTTGGGCAGGCATCACCGGATGCTGTACAAGAAATGCAGCTTGACTATTTTTAATTACCAGGCAAAAGGCAACAGCTGAAGCTGAATCTATAGCAAAAGCTAAAGAGTTTGTAGCAGCAGCTGCCATCCAAACGTTTGTGGGGTTGGGGTTTACCTGGCGCTGTAATTGTTATGCTTTGTCAAGTGGGAGCTGCGACTACGACTGCAACTGCAACTGGGGCTGGGGAGTTGGGGGTAGCTAAGGTAGTAGGCATGCGAATCAATTACATATTACAGCCGGGCTCAGCAGTCCAAGTCAAAGTCGTAGCGATTAACTGCAGTGACTTTATAGAATTGTTCAACACTAACCTGTTCGGACGTCGTCGTCGTCGTCGTCGTCGCCACCGCCGCCGCTTTCATTAAAGTGCAAATTATGACTTGCCAGTTCCGCCAGGTGTTGTGGCCGCCTGGCCTATTTGTCTTTAGTGGTTTTGGTATCGAGTGGGAATAAAAGAAGGAAAAAAAAAAGAGCCACTGGGGCGTTTAAGCTGCTCACTAAATCGTGCCCATTCCTGATGATGCTGTTGTTGTTGCTGTTGCTGTTGCTGTTGTGCCGCCCAACAGTGCCCTTTTATGCATGTATAAAGTTATCAACACCATCGTTTCACCATCTCCCAGTAGTGGCAACAGCGGCATACCTCTGTTGCAACATTAATTGCTACTCTGCGGCTTTTCGAATTGCAAATAAATTTTCTGCCATTTTTTTGCACAGCATCCCAAAGTGCATGAAAATATATACCCCACACCCAACCGGCCCCACTCCCTTTCTTTTTCTTTAACATTCGAATTGCTATTAATAAATAAAACTAAAATTAAATAAAAAGACAAACTACCAATACCTTATATATGCTACATTCATACATATATATATATATATATATATATATATATATATGTCTGTATATGGATTGAATCAGAATGAATTTCTAATTTAGCCAAAGATTTGAAAAGTTATAAGAAAATAACTAGGTTCCATACAAAAAATATATAAATAAATTATTTATGGTCTTAAGCAGGATAAATTGAAAACTATTATAATTTGTGAATTCTAAATTAAAAATCCTTCTTTGAATATTTAAATTTAATTAGACAACAAAATTCTATTTCCCATAAAATTAAATAAATCAAAATATGCAAAATTGTTGCCAAGTTATTATTCTTTTTTTTTTAAATATTCGAAGAAAAAACACTTTGCCAAACTCTCTCAAATGGCTAACAATTTAAAACTGTCGAACCTGTATCTAATATACTTGTCTCTTGATAGTGATCAAGAAGATATATATTCATGTATTTTTTATCACATGGTAAATGATTGTGGTGCCAGACGAAGCTCTCGAATACGTTAGCTTAATTCGTACTCGATTAAATCATGGCTATTTAATAGACTCTTTTGACAAATGCGGTTATCTGAAATTTATACATTTTTTCCGATAGTTGTTTTATAAGTTTGCCCACATATATAAAACATATTATATAAAATAATAATCATAACATTGAATAATTAAACATATCTGAAAAGATATTTATATATTTACTTTTAACACTTTTTTTTGTATCACAATGAGCACTGGGAACAGTTGATGCTCTGAGGTAGGAAAATATTATGACCCTTAATTTCTTGCATTAAGTCCTGGACATCCCTCTCAATGTAACAGAAGGCCAGATGCCAGCCGCAGGAATTTGTACGTTTTGTTTTTATGATCCTGTGGCATTGGGAAAAAATAATTATTTTTATACATACATATATTTCGAATTATAAAATGAATATTTTAAAAGATGTGCATACCAGCAGAGATATTTCATAACTTCATAGACACGGTGGGTATTATCGGCTCTAACTAAATCACAAATTTGCTCATGCATCATATCCAAATCGGCTGGTTTAGGAATTATTTCATTACTAACCCAATCTGCCAATATGGCCTTATAGTTATGATTGAGCAATCCAGCTGGCATCGGAGGTGAAAGTTGTGGCGAAGGATGAGCAGTTGTTGGTGGAGGAGAGGGAGGTAATGCCGCAGTATTCTCGACGGTGTCGGGAATAAGAGCCAAATGCGTATGCTGATCCTTAACATGATCCTTTTTGCGTGTGGAACGTTGCAATTGCTTGATCCGTGCTGCCTTTGATGTCGAGGGTAATAGATCACTAACACTCAAGGGACTGATGGCCATTTCTGAAGATATATCTGTCATTTTTATTGGCGGGGGCGAGGGTGGCGGAGTGGACGGACTAGAACGTTTTCTTGCATTATTTTTATTGCTATTGGTCATGTTCAAGTATTGATCTTTAAATGCCAAAACTTCACGTCGTAATTCTTCCGGAAGTTGAGCCAAGACTTCCGGATCAAATTGATTGTTGTCAGAAATCACTGATGATGGTATTGCCACAGTATCGTCATCTGAAATTATCTGTACATCCGCATCCCGTATAACTTTCCTAGATGATGCCGCTGCATTCTTAAGCATATTAAATACGTTAACCTCTGGCTTAATTTTCCCTTTGGATTGTTGCGTAGGTAGTTGTCGCTGCTCTTGCTTCGGCTGCTGCTGCTGCTGCTCTTGGCATGTAGTGACCACAGATTTATCTGCCTGAGTGTCTATAGACAATTAAATATTAATAATTAGATCAACCTACAATGCAATATTTTCATATATCGTATATATACCCTTCTTCTTTTCAGAGATTTTGACAAACATTTGCTTCAGTACATTCTCCCGCTTCATCTCGATTAATCCATCCAGCTTATTTAAATGAATGCCAATTCCTCGCAGCTCATTTGGTGGTAACTTGGACTGCTTCCATAAGCCAAGAACCTGATCGGTTATAAGATTAACATCGGCAGTTGCTGTTTTAAGCATTACAGATTTGGCCCAAATGTCGCATACACCGTGACCCATAAATTTAGATGTTTCAATTGGCGCATCAGGCGCACGAACCATAATCTTTAGAGTGATTGATTTTGTTGTCCGTTTAATTTCCATAAGTCGGATGTGAACTTCGGTACTTAGCTGCCGTAAAAATGTTTCGCATTCGCTGATCTTGGTGAAACGTATGCCATAGTTAACCTCCGCAGAGACGGATTTGCGTTGCTATTTAAATTATTGAAAAAATTAGATTACTTTTTAGCATCTTTATTTAAAATTAAGATTCCTTCTTACCTGTTCATAGACCAAGGGACGTGGATCAATACCACGACAATTCTGATACAGAGTCTGGGCCATTTTTTTGCCCAAAACCAGTTCCAACTGTTCCACTGTTGTTCTCTGTACATCTCCACAATTATTTAGGCCAGCCTGTTTGAGTTTATGGCTAATACTGCTGCCAATACCTGGCAATGATTCCAAAGCGGTTGGACCCATATATGATAAAATATCGCCGCCAGCATCCAACAAAAACTGACCATTCGGCTTGGCTTCCTTGGTAGCCATACGGGCCAATAATCTAAAAAATAATAATATAGAGATTACAAATGGTTTATTGTTAAGACATTTCATTTCACGTACTTGTTGGCTCCAACTCCAGCTGAAGAAGGACAACCTGTCTTCAATCGGACTTCCTCTCTAAGATGTCGCACAAATTCCATTACGTCCACTTGCAATTCATCCACTAAATCGGTCAATTCCACAAACATCTCATCACAACTGACAGCCTCAATGTTTAATGTGTATTGGGCCACCGTGTCATATAGTGCAAAGGCCACCTCTCGGTAACCCTCAAAATCATATGGAATAGTCTTCAATTCTGGACATAATTCCAGAGCCCGGCCCACAAACATGCCATTGCGAATGCCCTTGGCACGTGCCTCATAGCTACATGATGCAATCTCTGAGAGCGACATTTTCTTTTCAAATCCAGTTCGCACCTTATCCGCTCGAATATTGTCATGTAGATGCTGCTCAAACCGTTGAGCGAATAGCTCCTGTTCAGCTTGACGATCCGCTTGAGGATGAACGGGCACATCGGTGGCGGCAGTACCACCCTTTGAGTGTGTCACAGCCACAGGCTGACCGCGCAATTCCGGATGCATTCGTAGGCCAACAGAGACAAAGAAGCAATCCATGTCAATGTGCATTACATATCGGTTAGATTTTACAGGAAATTGGCCACATTTCAATAACGATCGGAGTTCGGCACGTTTTGGAAATGGTGAGTTACCATGAGATTGACGCAAAGTGCACACGTATTGTTTGAAACCCGCTCCGAGTGTGGCGATATGATGCAGCCGTGAGTTTTTATAAAACTCACTTAAAAACGCAGGATCGACAGCGGTGCGTGCTGGTTGATTATTTGATGTGACCGACAAATTGTTCACCTTGGAATCAAGTGATCCTTTTTTGGGTGAAACAACTGCAGCCTGTTGCAGTTCCTTAAGAATGCCACCCAAATCCAAATCAACTTTTTCAACTGTCGTTATCACTGGAATATCCGTCTTCGGAACAGCCGTCGTTGCATCATTCTCTAGCTTGCTGGCTTTACCCTTACCAAAATTAATACGCGGTTGTGTTGTCTTCTGATTGGTATATAATATATATGGCTTGTGGTCTATCAGTCGCGACTTCTCCAGACAATCCACCACCCATTGGGCACTGATTATTTTCGTGGTGTCCATATTACGAACTTTGACATCGGGCAAATTTGAGGCAATGATGAATGTCGTGTGTGACCGCTCATAATGATGAAATGTGCCACCGTGAACCATCATGATGCGCTTTAGTTCATCAGCCGATGGATTGGTTCGACCATTGACAAAAATTGAAATGCCAGCAAAAAGATTCGATTTACGGAAAGGATCGCTTGCCGCTGCAAATTGTTCTTCAAGCTTTGATTTCTTTGCCTCGAAGTAACCGCCCTAGAAATAAAAATTTGTTTTTAGATAGCAATAATGTGAAATTGTTTTCATTAAAAAGAAAAAACTCACCCATTCTGAAAAGCCATTTGCCTCGTCCATTTAGTTTGCTGTTAAAATCCTGATACCCATAAGTGTCATGAGGATCCAGTTAACATACCGGGGAAATGCATTAATAATAGGTTTCTAGCTTAAATATATATTTTATTTATGTTGTTTGCGCTGCTGATACATTCTGTTTATAAGTGTTAGTAAACGTAACCTTTTTCTTTTGTGCTGCCAGAAGCATTTTATTGCCGGACTGTTTCTCGCCGTCTGGCATCGCCTGTCAATATTTTCTTTTGCTAACAGAAAGGTGTCTTCTTCACCCGGTTTAAGTTTTAAAACTATGAACATGTGGAAATATGGGCAAAATCAAGGAAATCAAGGATCCGGTACTGGAGGCCCACCAAATATGATGGGTGTCGGTGGCTTCATGCAAGGAGGTATGCAGCAAATGCACATGTCACCGCAGCATCAACAGCAGCAACAAATGAACATGATGGGAGCGCCGGGAGCAATGCAAATGAATCCCAATGCTGGTGGACCGCCTGGGCTAATGCCAGGAATGTCACCGCAACATCAAATGCAACAGCAACAAATGATGCAAGGTGTGCCGATGTCAATGGGAATGGGACCACAGCAGACGCCGCAACAAGGTGTCGGTGTTGGGGTTGGTGTGGGTGTTGGTGTAGGTGTTGGCGTAGGTGTCGGGTTGGGCAGTGGTCCTCAGCCACACCAGCAACAACAACAGCAGCAGCAAACTAACAATCAACAACAGCAACACAATCCATTGACAGGAGCTCCTGCTGGAGGTAGCGGCAATAATATGCTTGCCATTTCCCAGCCAAATCCGCACAAAGAAATAAACATTGTTCAGCTATCCCGCCTTGGCCAAGAGACTGTGCAGGACATAGCTTCGCGCTTCCAGGAGGTATTCGCCTCTCTTAAAAACATCCAACCTACCTCGCATCGGGACAACAACACAGAGAAGAAGGTCCAGGAATATTTTCGCACAATACGGTTACTCTTCAAACGCGTCCGTATTATCTATGAGAAGTGCAATGATGCCGGTATGGATTATATGAATGCTGAGACTTTAATTCCCTACAAGGACGAACCAGATTTGTGCAAGGAGCCCTCACAGTGTGACGAATATCGCAAAGTGTTACAGGAGAATCAAGAGCTAATCGAGACTGTAAAACTAAAGAATCGTCAATTGCGCGAAATAATCGACAGAACAAGAATCATCATATGGGAAATAAACACCATGTTGGCCATGAGGCGATCTTAGT
Source organism: Drosophila sturtevanti (assembly GCA_018150375.1). Classification (NCBI taxonomy): domain Eukaryota; kingdom Metazoa; phylum Arthropoda; class Insecta; order Diptera; family Drosophilidae; genus Drosophila; species Drosophila sturtevanti. The sequence goes on along the minus strand of JAECWJ010000688.1, from coordinate 1,899,792 downwards.
TAATAAATATGTATATGTAAACAAAAAAATATATAATTCCATCATTGTTTCAATAAAATGTAGAATATATTAACATTAAAAATTTCACAGAGATGTGTCCGTTGACTCTTCCAAAATCACTGTTTTAACATTTACCAACACTTTAAATCAATCAGCGTAGAAAAAGAAGAAGAGTAATTTTGTTGTAAATCGACGGGCAACAGAAAGGAACTCTGAATTTCTATTAGAAAACAATTAATTGTTTACTTTATATTGACAACGAATTTCAATAATTAACTGCAATCATGGCGAAAATGGCATTTCAACATCAGGCTGGCACGGCCATGGAGTGTTTGAGCGTAAGTTGTGGGCGGAAATTCTCAGAGATAGGCCACAAACAGACACAAATCGTTTTGTATGCTCGTGTATGCGTGTATGTGTATGTGTGTGTGTGTGCGCCTGTGCCTGAGTGTTAATGAAATTAGGTCGAAATAATCTTGCCAACTTTAACTATTACAATCACAACCTAGATACCCATTACGCTGCACAAAGAAAAGGATTACGATCAAGAAGGACGAGAAATATTAAAATGTGGCTTCAAAATCGGCGGAGGCATTGACCAGGACTATAAAAAGAGTCCACAAGGCTATACGGACTATGTGAGTTAATGCAACAATTTAAAGTGGTGAAAATATTCAGTTATGAAATTAACTAAATAACTTTGGAACTGAACACTGGAAATAGTTCTTAATGATCGTTTTCTACCTGAATATTTGCCAATTGGTGATCGGTCCAATTCGATATGATTTATTGATTCATTGTTCATTGACAATCATTTGTTATTTAGGGTATCTACGTCACTGAGGTCCACGAAGGAAGTCCAGCAGCCCGTGCTGGCCTGCGTATACACGATAAGATACTGCAATGTAATGGCTATGATTTTACAATGGTCACTCATAAAAAGGCCGTTAGTTACATTAGAAAAAACCCAATCCTTAATATGCTAGTGGCACGCAAAGGTGTTACTTCCACATAAATGTTTGGAGGATTAACGGAATTGAGCCGGACCTCGATGGGTAGCAGGAAGAGGTTAATTAACTAAATCGACTTTACTGCCTCTCAAAACATTCTAACTTTCTTTGCTAAGGATCTCTTCAAACTCCGAATACTTACAATTAGATATACAATACCATAAATATATATATATAGCTTATACATACTTATATATATACAAACATAACTTATGCATATCGCACAACATCTATATATATATATATATATATATAGAAAAAGATACATACAATATGTTTATGTATTTGTACCATGTAGCAATGCTTCTTGTTAAATTCAATTTCTTTGCCTTGGTTTTAAGTAGCCATTCACCCACCTCCCCCTGCTCTCCCCCTAGGTTGTTATATTGTATGTGCGGCTCATCAGTTTGCCAAGACAATGTCATAAACAAGATGCCAAAACCGAGAAACGAAAAGTAAAAAAAAAACGACAAAACGAAAAAGAAAACAAATACTACTACTTGTAGAAATGCCAGAATTGATATATACATATATATATATATATAAACAATTTTTGTACAGCTTTTGTACTTTTATACATACCAAGTACATATATATATATATATATATATATATGTGTGTGTATTTATATATATGTATATGTGCAACAAGTGTGTTCAACTAGCCCAATCATCCAGAAAAGCATTCCAAAACGCAAAAGAGGGAAAAAACCATCGCAAAAATTGTTAAGACATTCACATAATACATACATACAAACAAATAATAATACATAAATCAGTACATACATACATACATACATATATACTTGTGATAAATGCCGTTAATTGTGCAGAACAGAGATGTGTATACAAAATACATTTTTTAAGTTTTTAATTGCGTTTTTTTTTAAATGTTAAATTGCATTGAATAAATGTTTGCCTAGATAAACTAATCATTTTAGTTTTATTTCGACAAAGTTGCAACAAAATCTATTATCTATAATCTACTTAATAATCTCACACATTATTAACTAATAACTACATATGAATATCTCCTATATAAATTCTTGGTTTTTTATACTTACATATGTATGTATATATTTTCTTACCATGAAATTCCCATGCCTGAAAAAGCATTTCAAAGGAAAAACCTGAGTAAAAGCCCCCATTTCAATTAACTATATATTTAAATTGATTACTCATATACATAGATGAATAATGCATATTGGATTTTACCTTTGAAAAAGAATGACCAAAGAACATGAATCTTTAAAGACTAAAGAACAATTTGTTCGCAAAAAGTGGCGAAACATTTCTTACATGATTTATTACAACGATGGTTAACCTTGAAATTTGACCTTCATTTGGCCCTCATTTACGTTGTGCTGATTGCTGATGATTCATTTTGCAAAAAAAAAGTTAATGGAAAATTCTGATGTAAGCAGCATCAGAGCAACAGCGTAAAATTTATATAAATATCAAATATTGACAACAGGTATTCCGGTTTTTGTTTCATTTGTTCTTTTTTTTTAATTACAAATTACTTTGGGGGGTTTACGTACAAATACATACATTATACAATACAATACATACATACATACATTAATTTTCCATAACTTTTCTCTTTTTTTTTTTTGTGTTTAAATAAACAATTTGCACTTTAAATTTGGACACAATAAAAATGACACAAATAGTTATAACTAGATGTGGAACACATTCGCTAATTAGATAAATATAGTAATTGAAATTGGAATAGCGAGTGTGCGAGGAACTGGCACACAGAAAAAAATAACCGATAACAGAGCTCAGATTTATATATAAAGACAGAGGCAAGAGACACAACTAATTATAAATGATATATATATATAGACTTTGGCAACTATTTGTTGGCATAGCCATTTGGATTTTGGCTCTGCCAACGCCACGTATCCTCGCACATCTTGTCAATGCCTCTAGTGGCCTTCCAGCCCAATTTCTGTTCCGCGAGCTTGGCATCTGCATAACAGGTGGCCACATCACCGGAACGACGATCTACCATATTGTAGGTGATTTTCTTGCCAGATGCTTTCTCAAAGCCATGTACCATATCCAGTACAGAGTAACCAACACCAGTGCCTAGATTATAGGCAAAGAAACCGGTCTCAGCAATGTTACGCAACTTGTCCAGGGCCTTGACATGACCCTCGGCCAGATCTACAATATGTATATAATCGCGCACACCGGTACCATCCTTTGTGGGAAAGTCACTGCCATAGACATTAAGATGGGAACGACGTCCAACGGCCACCTGGGCAATGTATGGCATCAAATTGTTGGGCTCACCATTGGGATCCTCACCAATGCGTCCACTAATGTGAGCACCAACAGGATTAAAGTAACGCAATGAGACAACAGCCCAGCGCTGCAAAATGAAACGAAAAAAGGAGAAACCATTTAAAATAATTAGATTTTAGAATTAGGATAATCTATTTCCATTCTTACCTTATCTGACTTGCACAAGTCCTTAAGAATTTCTTCTGTAAAATATTTGGTCTTGCCATAGGGCGATGTACAATTGCCAGTTGGATGCTCCTCGGTTACAGGCAAAGATTTTGGTTCACCATAAACAGTTGCACTCGAACTGTAAACAAATTTGAATACATTGTTGTCAGCCATGGCCTCCAAGAGGACATTTGTTCCGGTCATGTTGTTATGGTAATATTGCAATGGAATCCGACAGGATTCGCCAACAGCTTTAAGGGCAGCAAAATGAGCAACCATATCGATTTTATGCTGGAATATCATAAATATATGTATATATAAGAATCTTATTATTATGTATATATTAGTTCATGGCCAAAAAGCATATTCCTCCGTATCATCAATTTAGAATTAAATCTTTAACTTTGAAATCAAAATCGAGATTGTGATTTCATAACGTTGAACTTTGAAAAGATCTCTCGAATAGTTACATATTGTAGATAGCCCCAATCGGAACATATTTGTACATAGCTCCCCCTCCTCCATCTCTCTCCCACCACAACTCTCTTTCATAATGCATTGGTTATCTAGGTATGTCATTTCTAGACCGCGTGGTGGAGTCAGTTGCAATTGGTATACGTGTTCATAAGCATCAGCATTTGGATGCCAGCACACCAAGTTATGCGACCTCGGTCGGTTTTGTGGGTATGGTCACGCGTCAGGGTCGTCGGAAGTGCGTGGCGGCACTTGAATCAACAAACTTAAGTAAAACAGAGACAGTTGTCATGAAATAAAGTAACAGAAACACAGATAGAGAGACGGAGAGAGCCAGAGAGAGAGAGAGAGAGAGAGAGAGAGGAAGTGGAAGAGGAAGAGGAAAAGAGAGCGAGTGACTGAGAGATATCAACGGAGTCCCACTGGAAGTGGATACTGATAGCAATATTTGCTGCCGCAGAGAGGGGGAAAAAACCAATAACGTTAAGATAAGACATGACGGAATGTTCTTAATGGCCCAAAAAGATATATTATAGATATTTGCTGACGTGCACTATGCACTTACCTCCTGGAATACAGCGCGAACTTGCTCACGATCTGTAATATCCACACGATAGAAATTGACCTTTTTGCCGGTTATTTCCTGTACTCGACTCAATGCTTCGGGTAATTTAGAAGCTCCACTGCTGTAGGCATTGCACAAATTATCCATACAGATGACATTGTAGCCAGCGTCAAGCATCTCTAGCACTGTGTGCGAGCCAATATAACCAGCACCGCCGGTGACCAAGACAGTGGGTGGTGGTGCCATTGCCAATTCTGATTCTGATACTGATTCTGCAACTGTTATTGATATGGATCGAGAAAGTGAAAATTAGGGCAATTCAAGCGCAAAAAATTCTTATTGACGTCATCAAAAAAATTTTGGAACACGCGCAGACGTTGCCGCCGCCGATCCACTCAAGAGGCATGTGTGTGCGCGAAATAACGGCATTTGCCTACGTGTTGGTGTCTAGCTAATCACCTGCGTCTCACCTGTGTGTACACGCAAAATGCGGCTGCTTCTTCTGTTGTTGCTGCTTCTGTTGTTGTTGCTGCTTCTGCTGCTGCTGACCCCCGCTCTGAATCACTAAATAGCCTAAAATACCCTTGGAAATCTTAATTATTGTTAAGTATTCAAAAAAAAAAAAAAAGAAAACAACACGCACAATTCTATTGCTCTGAATGCTACTGCTGCTGCTGTTGATGTTTATGGCCAAAGATCGCTGACCGCTCTGCGTCGGATAGTGGGGAGCTTCTTCAATCTGTGTGTGGTGCTAACCAGTTTCTTGCACTTGTCGTTTGCTGTTCGCAGTTTGCCTTGCCTTGCCTCGTTTATTGTTCATTCATTCATTTGTACCTTCTTTTCCTACTTTGGCGATTTCTGTGTTTGTAAATACACACACAAACACACATACACAATTACGCACACAATAATACGTCTGTTTTGCTGGGCGGTTGACTGGCAACTGATTTCGATAATGATGACTGTTTTTCGCTCTCCCCCAAAGCCCCAAGACCCAAAAAGCACAAACAATTCTGCAGTGAGTGGCAGAGCGATGTGCCTTATCAGCTGCAGTTGTTGGAGGCGACGTCAACGTCGTTCTTCTCTGCTTCTCAATGTCAACTTGTCATATACATACATATGTAAGTATGTTTGATCATCTGTTGTTCGAAGTTAAATCGTTGCCTAGCTGCAAAATATTTTGTATTGGCCTTGTTTATGCATTGTTATCAGTAGCGCTATATTAACCCATTTTCACCTGCGATTACAGATTATAGCATACGATCACATAGAAAGAGCGAGAGAAAATTAATTCTCATTATCTTCTCGTTTGGTCCTAAGTTACATTGGTACAAAGTATCGCAGAAAAGGCGAAATTCAATATCATTTGAATTAAACAGTCAAGTTCACTGATGGAGGGCGGTGGTCTCTTTCCAAATAGTATGTATATTTTGTGTAAAATCTATGCTTACATATGTTAGGACTAGTGATTCAATATATTTAATTTACTGTTAACTTATTTTCATGTATGCAATTTATGTTTATGTGCCATTTGTTAAAGATATTGGCAAACATTCGTATGCCAGAGTGTACAGCGATCGCGAATTCTACCGTAATTGTTTCCTTCCGGCTTTAGGTGGAAGTTATTTTTATTAAACGATGGTGTAAATACGGAAATACGCAGAACTTTGCAGAACTGCCGGTTGTCAGCTGTGTAAATTAGGCGTTAGGCAGCACTGAGAATTACCGCTTGGAGTTGCCATATGTGTTCGATTTATCGATACAGTGCGATATACAGCTACGCAGGCAAAGGAAAACAACAACAACTTATATAGAAAATGCATTAAGAAATTGTTTGCTTTTAGCTTAATAATTTATTTAACCTATTTAAAAAGTTAGTCAATCCCAAAGCACAATCTAAGCATGGCATCCGCAACGGTAAGAAATGTATGTATTGCCAAACTAACACCTAACACGCAGTAAGACAACATGAGCTAAAATCTGCCACCTACAAGACAACGCGTCAGGGAGCGCAAGAAAAGAGCGATAAAGTCCAGGGGAATTGGTAAATGAGCATTACTCACTAATATTTGCATTTGCGCAGGTGCCACTGCTGGATGATGACACGATACCTTTTGGCGAAGAGGACGAGATGCGTGATCCCAGCTCTGCTGCCAAAAAATACACGTAAGACCCCAATGAAATATTCTAACCAATAACTGGATTCTAAAATTGTGCTCCTCTGATATGATAGGCATCCATATGTTACGTTTTTCCATTTGTTCTTCCGGGGAGCTGCTATTGCCATTTATATGTTCTGCGGTTGGTTCAGTGAGTCCTTTATTACTAGCTTTGTGTTCGTGGTGCTTTTCCTATCAGCTGATTTCTGGACAGTGAAGAATATTTCTGGTAGACTATTGGTCGGATTGCGCTGGTGGAACTACGTGGATGACGACGGCAAATCACACTGGGTGTTTGAGTCAAAAAATGTGAGTGAATGGGAATTACGAAACAGAATCTATTTGATCATCTGCTAATGAAACGCAGTCTGAATCCTACCAGAGTCGCATCAACAAGCACGAACAGCGGATTTTCTGGCTGGGACTGATACTATGCCCAGTGTTCTGGAGTCTATTTTTTCTGGTGGCACTTTTTGGATTAAAGTTCAAATGGTTGCTCCTAGTAATGATTGCCATTGCACTGAATGCGGCCAATCTATATGGATACATCAAATGCAGTTATGGCGCTGGCAAGGATTTGAATAGTGCTGCCACAGACTTTGTCAAGACGCAGCTCTTCAAGAATGCCGTCGATATGATGACAAAACAAAGTGCAGCAGCTCCACCACCGACGAATGTGCGTCCAACGGGTGTTGTTTAAACATGAACATGGAATGCCCTACACGATAAAAAAAAAGTCAGCTTGCCAATCATTGCTGCAGCGCATTCCAAAGAGTATTTGATGCTAACATTAGGACGACATCTGAATGGCATTTGGCCTGTCATTACTATCTGTGTAACATATGTAAAACTTAATTAAGCCATACTGCAATCTATCATAAATTTTCTTACTTTACGTCGATTAAACTACGTATATATAACTATTTTTATGTGTGTGTGTGAGAACTGAATAACTGTTATAATTTACCACTGCTATAATTTAACTGTTAGCCGGGGAAACAAAATTTAATCTGGCGGAAAGAGGAATAAGATTCACAATTAATCGCTTTTAACGGGACGTAATGGATTTAAATATCGATTAGCATTATTTGTCGGCGCGTCTTTGGAACTAGTACCCACTCATCATTATCGATAATTTTTTTCATTATCGAATCGAATTTGAAATGGTTCGAAAAACCGTTGCTACCATCAATTTGCAAATCTTTAAATAGACAATGTTTCTTGTATTTCTTTTGCCTGATTTTGCCGTACTCAGCCATTCGGTAGCCCTTCCGTCCGTTTATTGCTTTATTTCCAAAAATTATTGCAATAATTTAGGACTTTTACCTGTTACCTCTTAAGTTTAAAAAAAAAGAAGAATTACACAAGATTATGTTTTTTTTTTTTTTGTTTTGGTTGTTTCTCAGTGTTTTGTATTTTTTTTTTTTTTTATTTTATTATTTTATTTTATTTATATGTATGCCATATTACACATTGAATTATGTTTAATTGATTTTTTGTTGTTTTGTTTCGTTTTTCTTGTTCTGCGCGTAGAGTGGGGGAAGGGGGCTTCGATTGGGGGTTTTGGGATTATTGGGGATGATATTGTAAGTTACAGTTAGTTTATAGTTATAATCATATGCAATTTGTCACATTATAAACCATTTTTCACTTTACAGTTATCAATTTTGGTACAATTACAATGATTATATATATATATATGTATATATATATATATATATATATATATATATTAGCAATTATATATATATAGTTCAATTATTATGCATATTACATAGTTTAGTTTTTTGTTTCGTTTTTCTTTTGCTTTTTATTTAACAGACGTTTTTTGTTTCTTTTTCATTAATGTATATAGTGATAACAATGTGTGTGTGGCTGTGGTTGTGTGTGTGTGTGTGTGAATGTGTGCGTAAGCATTTTTTATTAACAGAAAAAAAATGTTGAAATATATATATATATATATGTATATATATATATTTGAAAAAAAAAAAATAATAATAATAATAATAAAGAAACAACGCATGATCTTATCATCTCTTTGTAGACAAAAAAAGAAGAAAAAAAAAACAAGTTAATTATCGCTTCTATTTAAAATATTTAATGTCCTTCATTCCTCCCTCCTTCACAAGATGTCCCGAATATGTTTTAAAGATTAATTATATAGCTAACAATTGTATGGAAAATTAATGGCAGTGCCAAAAGACAAATGTGGAAATGAGACGAAAAGCGGAAAAAAGGGCCCGAGACAATGGAGTGATGATCATATAGAAATTTTAGGAATAATGAAATCGTGTTTCCAATTTTAGTTATCAAAAGGAGAAAGCCAAAATTAATTGAAAAAATAATAGAATATATATATTTGGTATTTTAAGTTTAATATTGAATAGAAATGATATGAAATTAAAGAATATGTGATATTTCTCTATACAGATATATATATATATATACTCTCTCCGTGCTTAAGGTTAGGGGAAAAGGTAAAATATATATTTATAAACTGTTCTGAATCCCAATTTGTAGGAAAAGCGTTCAATATAGATTTCAAAAGATATGAACTTGTCAAAGTCTGGTTAATAGAATTCAGAACAAATACAAAAAAAAAATTTAAAAAATAATAATTGGAGAAAAGAGAAATTGTTAGATTTTTCACTACAAGGTGGTTATATGCTGCTCCTATGCTAAGGGAAAATTATATAGTTTTTCTTTTCCATATGCTGCCCCATAACAATTTTACATTAAAAATTAGGTTTAGGTGTTGGTGTTGGTTAATGCCATTAATCAAGATTTGAAATAAACAAACTTAAGACAATTTTTAACCGATTCTATATCGATTCCATGTATGTATGTATGAATATGAACATAATTAAGAAGCCAGCAGGCGCAGGCAGGCGGGCGCGTATGTTAATATTGGAAAAAATGATATGAAATAGTATCAGTATCGTTACGATATGGAAAATAGGATGGGAGATTTTTCTCTAAAGAATTATAATATACAGTACTTTATATACTTGCTAAGATTTATCGTTCGTTTTCATAAGATTTCATATTTATTTACATGGGAGGGAAGGAGGTGGGTGGTGTGGGATTAGTTTTTGCCTTTATCACTTTATAGGCGGGGGGGGTTAGATTAAGGTTAGGGAAAGGTTAGAAGGGGGTGGTGGGGGTCTCTCTCTTTCTATCTCTCTCTTGTGAAGGCATCTTTTTTGTGTATTTTAGTTATTAATAAATAAATATATATGTATATATATATATATATAAGTGTATATGTGTTGTGTTTGGAAATCTATGACTGCTTTTTTGACAATACATTTTAATGAACAAACAAACAAACAAAAAAAAAAACCGGAACACAACAACCAACAATGAGTAGGTGTGTATGAATGGGTGTGTTGGTGTGTGTGTATGTGTGTGAGGGACCTGGGTTTTAGGTGTCTGCAGAATTATTCATATTATTCGTAATTATAACAAGGTGTCATATGCGCACTGCTCTTGCTTCTGCTGCTGCTGCTTAAACATACAAAATAAATAACTTAAGAACTGAGGTTTTACAATAACAATTTAATTTAATTTCCTTTTGTTTTTGTTTGTTTTTTTTTTTTTTTTGTAATTGTCTTAAAATTATTTAACATCAACAATGTTCTTTTCATTTATTTCGTTTACTTTTCTCACGTTTTTTATTTTGTTTCACTAACTTTCCATCTGGTTTTTCTTCATACTCGCGTTCTGTCCTCTCCTTTCATTATGATCAAAAAAAAAAGTCCTAGGCAAACCTCTTCTATGGATATCTCACGGTCTCATGCGTATGTAACTTGTTTTCTCTCCCACTTGCACTCACTCTCTCTCTCTCAATTTCTTTTTCTATGCATCTATCTCGTTTCTATTGGTTTATCTTTTTCTTTCCTTCCCCCCGTGTCCTCCCTTAACTTCTTTCATTTTGCGTGTCGCCCCCTACAATTGATTTTGATTTGTCATCAATTGCATTAAATATCACATTGCAATGTTGCGTTTTTATCTTTCTCTACATCATTTTTTGTTTTTCGTTTTGCTTAAATTGTTTTTTGTTTTTTTCCTCTTATTTTGTTTCATTTAGGATTTGAATGGGAGATTGATGTGGAAGGAAATATTGAGGTTTGCCTAGTTTTTTTATCTTCTTCATTTTTATTTGCATTCACTCTTAAAGCAGTCCAAAGTCAGTGTGAGCACAAAAACTATTTGAGAACTTTCAAAAACAAATTTATGTAAGTGTAAATATGAACGTGTGTGTGTAAAATGAGTGTTTGTTTGTATTTGTCAGTGTATGTGTGTGTGTGTGTCTGTATATATGTATGGAAGGGCAGGGAGTGGGGAGATGAATGCATACAACTATAACTAGAGGCTTTAAACTTTAAACTTACACTTCGTTTACTTCGTCTACTTATATTCTCCTTGGTGTTAAATTTGTTGTTGCTGTTGATTGCTGCGCGTATACAGGAAGGAGAAAGAGGGGTGAAGGGAGGGGGCCCGGCAATGACAGTGGGGAGAATAAATCACTCTAAGCAAGGATTAATTCCCACCCACCCCCAATCCCATTATTCGTTTGTGCATTGAATTTTTAGCAAGTTAGAAGAAGAAAAAATAGTGGGAAAGTGATTGATGATCGGGGGGAAAACAGAGAGATTAAGATCCGATTAATATAACATATGTGGGAATGAGTTTTTCCGAAATTTCCTTGTTTATCTGTATCTATATCAATTATCCTCCTTGGTGTTCTTTCTTCTAACAATGTACGCTCTGGTCCCAAATATCTTTGAAAATCTTTTATCATTTAGGAAAAAAAAAAAATATATATATATATATATAATTATACAACAACCTCTGCCGCATATTAATTGTTCCACTATTAATTTATATCGGGACTATCTCTCCTTTTCCCCTCTTTCTACTATAACTTCTTATTCTTCTTAACTCTTGTCCTGGGGATTTGGGATTTTTGTCTGGCTTTGTGGCCTCTGATTGCCAACAGCAACAACAATCGCACACCTATCAGTGGGGAGCAAAACTGTACAACTTGTAGCATATGTATTTATAGTGTTTATATATATATATATATATGTATATATATATATTATGTATTTAGTATAGGCACTTATAGCATATTCGATTGTTTTCATAGAAACAAAAATCTATATATATATATATTTATATATACCTAATTTTTCCTTAGTATTTTGTTTTGTTTTATAATTTATTTCCTTCGTTTTGTTTTTTTTTTCCTTACTCATTTTGGTTGGAAGTCTTGCTTAGGGTTTGATTTCTTTTGATTTCTCTTTAAGGATGTGTGTATGTGTGTCACAAGTGTGAATATGTGTGTGTGTGTGTGTGTGTGTGTGTGTGTGTGAGGGATTGTTAGAGTAACGAGGAACTTGACTTGCTGCCTTGGAAGTAGTGAAAGGTCGTAGGCTGTTAGCAAATACAAGTTCTTTAAATTATATCTGAATATATATATATATATATATTTACACATATACACAAAAAAAAAATGGGGGGTGGGGTGGGGCAGTGGGATAAACGACATTTATAATAAGATATATGTATAAAATTTGTAAGGGACATGTATATGAGTGTGTGAGTGTGTGTGTGTGTGAATATCTCTCGCTCTCTACGATTGCGGTATTTAAACTTTTTACTTATAACTCTAGCATAGCTTTTCTTTCTTTCTTTCGTTTGCGTTTTATTATTTTTCCTATCTTTTTGTATTATATATATATACGTATACATATATGCATTTATATATATATACATATATATATATATATATATACATATATATGTATATGTATCTTCTTCCTTATTTTTGTCGTGCATGCGCCCTTACAGTCTACTATAGATTATTTTCAACATCTTCTTCGAGTTTTTGCATTTTTTTGCCAATTTGGCTTAAAATTATTTTACATTTACATTTTTCTTACATCTTATCAAATTATCAATTTCTTTATTATTTTCATTTTTTTTTTGTAATTTTTCTTTCTTCTTTTTTTCTTCTTGTTAATCTTGTCATTGTTTTGTGCGTGGAAATCAAAACATAACAAAACAAAATATGATTAAAATATAATGTATACGTATGTATATATATTTATATATATATATATATATATATATATATATATATGATAAACACCAAGAATTATTATCATATTAAAAATTATGATAAATGAGCATCAATTAAAAGTGATATCAAATTATTTTTCAATGGGGAAGAAAATAGAAAAAATTGAGAGGAAGGAGTAGGGGAAGCGGTTTATAGTTTTTCGATTAAAATATATATATGTACGATTTAGTCATATTCTTTAAATGCCTATGTATTGTTTGTGGTATCTGTGTGTGTGTGTGTGTATGTGGGTGTATAGAAAAAAACCCTATTAGAATTTCGTTTACGCTTCTTTTTTGAATGTGTTGTGTGTTTATGGCACCTTTGTCTCTGTGTGTAAGTGTATTGGTGATGAAATTACATATATACAGAAATATGCATAACATTTTAGATAGTAGTAGTTTCGTTTTTTTTTTGTTTTTGTTTAGTTTTTGTTGCTTTTGTCCTACGCTTTATAAAGTTTGTTTAGTAGTATTTTAGTTTTTTTCTTAGCAATGCATAGGCTTTCGTTTTTTGTTATAAACTTGTTTTTCTTTTTCATTTTCATTTTCACTTTCATTTTCGTTTTCGTTTTGTTTGTTTGTTTGTTTGTAGTTGTTGAAATACATATGAAACCATCAAACTGAGAGAAATTGCTTTTATGTAGGAAAAAATGCAATTTGTAAAATGTAAGTATTTCTCCTTGATACGATTTTAACGATACGATATACATATATAAGTATGAAATTAAGGATATACTCAAGAGTGTGTGGGCATTTCTATGTCTGTGTGTGTGTGTGTTTTTTTTTGGCTGGGTCTAAGTACAAAAATCCCCATTAAATAATAAATCAATATCCAAAAATAATATCTAAAATACAAAGAACAAAAGAAAAAGAATAGACAAAAACAAAAGAAAGAAAGTTATAAAAAGAGAAGAAGGAAAAGAAAAACCACCCTAAATTCTTGTGGACTAGCGACTATAGCCGAAATATACAGTATACATATATATACATATATATTAATTATATATATATATATCCATATATGCAACTTTTCTTTTTTTTTTTTTTTTTGTTGTTTATCTATATACTCTCATTGTCTATAATATAGATGCTGTATATATGTACTTCTTTTTGTTTTGACTATTAATATTAAAAATTATTAAGTTATCTTGTAGAAGCAAATGAACAAATTGTTGTCTCATATGATGATAATGATCTAATATGGAGTCTGATGATATAATGGATTTATATATATATATATATATATATATATATATAGGTGTTGCTGCTGTTGCTGCAACTTGGCTAACTACAATCAAACTTTAGACTTATTCACTCGTATGTGTGTGTGTGTGTGTGTTATCGCGTAATTGTTACCATTAGTTCTATATACATATGTATATATGTATATATAGATATATAGATATATATATATATATATATATGTATTTATCTTGGGGGATATTGTTCATACTCTCCGTACTCCATTTAACTGCTGCACATTCTCTCTATATCATTCTCGTTCTTGTCCATTCATTTATCATTATCTTTTTGTGTTGTTGCGTTAATCCTCAAGCTTCAATGTAAATTTGTTGATTAACATTTACTGATAATATATATATTTATATATGTATATACATATATATATATATATATATGTAGTTATGTGTCTCGAGTTATATACATATATATATATACATATACATATATATATATATATATACATAAGTGTATATAGCAGGAGAAACATTTTATGCACCATTCATTATTCCTTTTGCCTACTAAATATGATAACTGGTCCAAGCTATGACAGCTGTAAAAATGAAAGAAAATTCTTAATTAATATACTAAGAAAGGTGTAAAAGGGGGGTGTGTCTCTATCATCAGACATGTCAATTGTGTTTATTTAAAAACATATAGACCAATTGACAGAAAGATGTTTATAGTGAAACTTAATTTAAATAGATAGACGACTCACCTTAAATATGCCTCCTTAGTTAGGTCATTAATATCTATATCTATATAGCGCTTATAGATATATAAAAAAAAAATGTGGCTCACGTATTTACACATGGAATATTCATTTATATACAGACGGCTGACGATGATAATGCAATGCTGTTTTTAGGGCGTTGGGGGGCGGGCGGGGGATAGTCTGGCTTTGCGGGTGGTGCAGGCATTCTCATCTTTTCAAAAAAATGTTATCTTTCTCTTTCGCACATTGCCATATGCGCGGTTTGGCAACGAACTTAAGGATTTGTATTGTTGGCCCTGGATTTGCGGTTACCGCCATTTCCAGTGGCCTGATTGGCATTGGTGTTGTGCTCTGATCCAGAGCTGAAATGCTGTTGCTGCTGCTGATGAAGCTGTTGTTGATGCTTTTCCTTGCTCTGATGGCGCACAGAGCCACCACTAATGGGCGAGGCAATCAACGAGCTATTGGAACGCGAATCTGCAATGAATGATGCATAAAAAATGATTTAAGATATGAATGGATTGATTGGCGTGGGGAATATATATATGGTTTGTGTTCCCGCTATCTATTTTGTTATTCCATACCTTTCTCCTTGGCACTGACAACATTATTGCTTGGAGTGGCACCACCACCCACTGTCGTAGTGGTTGTAGTAGTCGGTGTAACGCTGACAGCTTTGCCAGCCAGCGGAGCACTTGCACTTGGTGCCGCTCCTCGTTTATCGGTGGTGGTTGTGGTTATGGTTGTGGCACTACTAACCACTCCAGCGGGTGGTATTGAACATTTTTCGCCAGCGACGACAGCAGTAGATGGAGCAGTGGAATCACCAAACACTAACTCCATTTTATGACTACCGGTTGGTGATAATGTGCCACCGGTAGAGCCGGCACCGCCGCCACCACCACCACCACCACCACCACCGCTAACACCGCCAGCGCCATCACGGTTCTCAGCGGCAGCCTTATGATGCTGGGCCACCTGGGCATAGCTCAGTTTGCTGGCTGTGGCAGCGGCAATATTTTCAGTCGAAACGGAATTCGTTGAGGTGGCCACACTCTTGTGATGTTTACCGGTATCTCTGCCCAAGCTACTGGTGCCTCCTCCTAGGTTACCTGCTCCTGCTGCCTCCTTTTTGGCATGCAGGGCAGCTACTGCTGCCGGCTTTTTGTGCTGACTCAGACTGCACTCGGCCAGGCTGACAGTTAAACTAGATGTTGATGATATTCCTCCTCCTCCCACTCCTGTTCCAGTCAGATTGCTAGCGCCAGCGCCGGCAGGGACGCCCCTTACGTAATCATTATTGTGGACAACAAAGCCATCCACCAGACGTTGTTGTTGTTGCTGCTGCTGTGGCTGTTTTGGATGTATTTCATCCTCAGTCTTAATTGATTTATCCAACTGCTGGGTAATAGCAGCAGCAGAAGCACCAGAACTTTGCCCGATTCCTCCGGCTGCCTCATCTGTGGCTGTGGCTGTTGTGGCGGCTGCTATTGCCAAATTGCTGCTGGCATTGATATTTGGTGTTAGACACTTTATCACATGGATCGAATTATTACTAGAGCTCTGCTTAGTAAAGTTTTTAGTATTGTTGCCCTCGATGTGGGCATATTCCACGGCGGGTGTGGGGCTCAAGGGCAGATTTCGTTGCTGCTGCTGCTGTTGATGCTGTTGTGAGTAGAGATGGGACAAATGTTGTTGCTGCTGTTGATGACGACCGCTTTCCTTGCGTCCTTGCTTTCCCTTGCCACCACCACCTCCGCCCGTACGTACAACATCCGAGAGACGATTCTCAGCCCAATTGTGGGCAACAGAGGAACTATTGGCCAGTTGAGAATTGGTATCGCTATGTGGATGATTGCTTGAACGTTGTTGTTGATGTTGTTGTTGTTGTTGTTGTTGTGGCTGCTGATGCTGTTGCTGCTGCTGCTGATCCTCATTGCTGCCAGAATCCACACCAATATTGGCCACGTGCTGCTGTTGATTATGATGATGGTGATGGCTCTGATGGGACTGTTGTTTATGTGACAGCCCACTGGATGAGGAGGAGGAAGTCGTGGAGGTTGAGGTTGTGGCACCAGCAGCAGCAGCAGCCGAAGCAGCAGAAGCTGACGAATTGGACGTGTTGTGTACAGAAGCGTTGCTACTACCCTGAGGTGTGTGTGGTGTGGCAGCCGAGGCTGATGTGGCTGGCAGTGGTGGAAAGGCGGCTGCCTCTAAATCAAATTGTGGCGGTTGAACTGAAGCTGATGGTTGTTGTTGTTGTGATTGTTGTTGCTGCTGTTGGTGGTGCTGCTGTTGCTGCTGATGATGATGACCCTGATAGCCAAGCGAGCCATGCGATCCATGATGCAGGCCACGTTCATTACTACCACTGCCGCCACCACCACCAATACCACCACCACCACCGCCGCCGCCACCACCGCTACCAATATTGCTCGTCATGTTGTTGTTGTTATTGGTGTTGTTGTTGCTATTACCGCCGCCGCCACCTCCACTTCCACCACCGCCGCTATTATTGCTGCTCATACCCAATCCACCGCTATTGCCCACATTGCTGCCAATAGAATTGTGATGATGATGATGATGGTTGTGATAATGATGGCCCGAGCTCTGCTGGCCACTTGATAAATGTTGCTGATGCTGTTGCGAGGACAGCGTACTATGATGATGATGATGCGAGCTACTCGACATGGACGAGTGCTGGGCATGATAATGAGGATTAAAATTATTTCCCTTGTAATTGCCACGATTCTGAGGCGGTGCTGGATTATCATGGATGCCACTGCTATTATAGTGGCTATCACGATCACCACCACGATGTGATGATCCGCCACCGCCGCCACCAGTTTGCACATTGCTTGCCGATGAAGAGGATGAGGATAGCAATTGTTGTGATTGATGAAGTGTTACCGGAGCACTGCCATAGAGCTACAGAAATCAAGAATCTGTTTTTAGCAAGGTTAATTAATTAATTTCTTTTTTATTTATAACTTACCCCTACACGTCCACCAGGTGAATAATTGATACTGCTCTCTTCATCACGACGACGACGACGTGGACGCGTTTGCCAGTGCAATGGCTCCTTGCTAATTGATGTTGTTATCGATGAGGAGGAGCTGTTGGCCAGATTGCTATTGCGACTATTGCCAGAACCATGGGAGCTGCTATGCTCCACAACTGTCTCATTAGAGTCCTGCAGATCAACAACTTGTTGCTGTTGCTGCTGATGTGTGGACACTAGATGTTGTTGTTGTTGATGCTGATGTTGCTGCTGGCTACTGTTGCTGCTGCTCGCTTGTGGTTGTGGGGCTGCCGACAATGTTATTGTGGCTGTTGCCTGGGAGGTAGTTGCATAGGATCCATGCGGCGTGCTAGCGGCACTGGAGGAAGGCAATTGATAATGTTGTTGCTGCTGTTGTTGTTGCTGTTGCTGCTGCTGAGATTGCGAAGTCTGCTGCTGCTGTTGCTGTTGCAAATGGTGGCCATGACTGGGCAGAACCTGCAACTGGGTGCTATAGTGATGATGATTAGTCACACTACCACCACCATAACTCTTGTCTAGATTTTTTTGCATGCCGCCTGTAAAAAAAAATTGAAAAAACAAAAAGAAACATATAAGAGCCGAGACCGGAAAAAAAAAGAGATTGCAATTGATGGATCATTTTTAATCTTATCTTTGTTTACCTTTCCAATTACTCTTGGCATAATGACGGGTGGAGTTGCTACCCTGGCCACCGCCACCTGATTGCTGTTGCTGTTGGGTTTGACCTTGGGCAGTTGATTGTTGCAACTGTTGTTGATGCACTTGCTGTTGCTGCTGCTGTTGTTGTTGTTGTTGGGCTTGCTGCTGGGCCTGCTGCAACGGATCCACAATGGTGGCCGGCACCATACTAACCATACCGCTTGGTATGGCACCCGATAGCTGTATTGGCACAATGCTGCCACCTTGGATATGTGCTCCAGTTTGAGCATTTCGTGGCGGTTTGCTACGCGGTTCGCCACGTGGTCCTGAATTGCCACCACCGCCACTTAAACTATTGGGATTGCCGCGATGCGTATTACTATTATAACGACCACCGGCGCCTCCGCCACCACCACCCTGCGGCTTAGCCGTAACAATTGTTTGTGCGGTGGGCGGAGCAGTTGTGAAACTGGCAGCAACAGCCTGTGGTGCCAGCGGATTGGCGGCAAAGAGACCGCCACCAATCTCAAAGAAATTTTGTCCATGAGCAGTGGTAGCAGTTATTGTGGCTGGTTGCCAAGGAGCTGCCACCAGGCTGGGATAAAATTGATTTTGTTGAAAGGGCTATCAAACAGACAGAGATAGAGAGATAAGCCACAGACAGATAGATAGAGAATGAGAGAGGAAGAGAGAGAGATGGATAAAATTAGTTTTATATTTGAATTTCCTTTATACTAAATATCGGATCACTTACAATCAACATCTGATTACTGTAGGGCACCGAAGCTGGTCCAGCTATAGCACCATTGGCTGCATATAAATACCGTTGCTGTGCTTGATAGCTAACAGTTGCCGCTCCAGCGGCTGGATCAAATACAGTCGCTGTCGGTGGCGATGTCAGACGATAGCCATTCTTTAAATTTGGTACAGCTGCTATTCTATTGATAAACGATTTTGGCTTAATACGGGCCATAATCGGTTTACCCTGAAACTCTTTGACCTCTTCGCGCAGATATTTAAAGGCCTTTTGCGCATCCTCATCCGATTCGAATGTAATATACCACGAATTGTTGGCAGCAAATTCACAAGAAATTGGACGAGGGCAACTCTCATTGATAAACAATGCCTAAAATGAAAGGAACGAAAATATATGACGCATTAGAAATGGATAAAAAAAAAAACAAAAACACAAACAAATAAAATAAAAATAAAGTGGGGTTGGTGGTGGTGGTCTCCTTACATTGACATCATCCGGGGGTGTATTGTCCGATATCTCACGTAAAATGATGATGCAACGCTTGTGATTGGGACGCACGCGCAGGCCCTCGTCATCCACCTGAACATTGGGCGATTCACGCAGCACATTGGTAATCAGTTTAATGTCCTTGGTTAATTTCTTAACAAGATTAAAATTAGCCACAGTCCATATGGGCACATATTGATCGCTGTCCATTTGTGACAGCAAATAAGTATCATTAGCCAGATTCTCTCTGTAAAGAAAAAGAAAAAAAAAAACAAAAAAAAAGGAAAGTAAATGATACATATGTAATATTAACAATTATATTGGATCAAAGGCTTAACCAAAATAAGGTAAAGATTGATTTTCTTGAATGAACCGTAGAGTAAACTGATAGATAGATCCCTTCCTTATTTGCAAACTAGACCGGACTATATCTACCGGATATGGAAAAGAAGTTTTGAAAAAACCTTTATATATTCTTTATTAAAACACAACAACCAGTTTAAGTTTAGTTTCTTCTCTCTTTTTGAGTTGTTTTTTTTTTTTTTTTTTTTTGATAAGCCAGAAGAGGAGCAGAGCATCTCAATCCGATCTAGAAGACCTTAAAAGCCAATGCCATAATATGTGTGGTATTCACTCATTTAGTATGTAGGCCAGGCCAACAACTAAGCATAGCAGCAACACATCCATCGTGTGTTGGAAAGTTAGTTAAAAAGTGGATTTTCACTAAGAGTCAACTTCACAAGAACGAGCGAGATAGCATGATGTTGCTGCTGTTATTGTGTTGTTGTAGCAAATGTAAGTTAACACAAAGAATTGACTGATTGATTGACTTATTGTTCAATACATTTGAGTGAAGTTTAGGATTATTGAGCGAGAGAGTATACTAGATCCGGGGAAACGCAAAAACAATGCGCAAGAAATATAGTTTAAATATATATATATATATATATTTTGATAGGAAGATCTATCGGAATACACTAGGGAGAGGCAGAGAGAGAGAGAGAGAGATGGAGATGGAGATGAACAGGAAAAGAGAGGCGAAAACTATTTACATGCACAATTTTAATAAACGAGCAAAAATTGCATTGTTTGTTTTGTTTTTTTTTTTTTCTCACCTGGAAAAATAGTACTCAAGCTGTGTGGCCAGCATTTGCTTAAGCTTGTCCAGCGGCAGTCCGCCATCTTCAACATTTCCACCACCAGCAACGGCTGCTGCTTGATTATGATTACCCTGTTGCAGTTGTTGTTGTTGTGGTTGATGTGAATGATGCTGTTGCTGTTGTTGTTGTTGCGGTTGTTGCTGCTCTGTTGGCGGCAATTGTTGAGCCTGGGCTACGGCGGGCAATGATGGTCCATTGGCCGGAACAGCTGTAACCGGCACCTGAACGGGAACGGGAACTGGAACTTGAACTGGAACAACAATATGTTGTGTTTGCGGCTCAAGAGCAACTAAATTCGTATTATTAACACCAGGTACCAGAGCAGCAGCATCGGTTGTATAGCAGACGACATTGCCATCTTGGGTCTGGGCAATGGCTCCATTCATGATGGCGGCAGCAAATTCAGGATTATCAATGCTATCAGCAGATGTGGCAGCTGCTACACCTCCTCCTCCTCCTCCTCCAGCTGCTACTGCTGCTGTTGCGCCAGCTCCTCCACCAGCACCAGCTACAGTATTGGCCACGCCCTGTTGTGACTGTTGTGACGATTGGGCCTGAGTTGGCGGCGGATGGCCGTATGCCAAATGTGTGGCCTGAATGGTCTGAGGCGACTGTTGTTGCTGCTGCTGCTGCTGCTGTTGTTGTTGTTGTTGTTGATGATGATGATGGGCGGCAGCGGCGTGCGAAATGATCTGATGATGGTGAGAATGCTGTTGCTGCTGTTGTTGTTGTTGTTGCTGCTGCTGTGCTGATGTCTGCGGCGTTACTGCTGCCACTTGTGTTGCGGGGGGAGCTGCTCCGGCTGCTGCACTAGTTACTCCGGCAGCTGTGATCAACGGTATAGTGTGGGTGTGGTGATGATGATGATGATGATGATGATGGTGGGCTGCTGCTGCTGCTGTGTGAGCTGCTGTTGGGGCTGCTGCGATTTGTGTTGTCGTGCTAAACAAATTGGTAGCTAACATTGCCGTTTCAACAGGAACATTCGTATAGACAGGCGGCTGGATTTTGACTGCATCTCCGTTCATGTAGACATATCCTCCTATAACACCAGGCGTACACACATAAAATAGAGAGAAAGAGACGTAAGTCGAAACTCTTGAAATTAGAGGACAATTTAAATAAGCAAAAAATATAAAAATAAAAACAAAAAAAAAAAACAAAAACAGCAACAACGGAAACCGAAACGAACGAACAAACCACAAATCTAAACAGAGGGGAAGAGAGAACAAGAAGTATGAAACCTTTTCTTTTCATTCTTCAATGCTTTTTCAATGGATGAATTTCTGTTTCTTTGCAAGATCAGCGGATTTTTGTTTCGATTGTTTATAATCCCCTACACTAAATAAAAACTAACAAGAAAGTCTTTCCATGTTACAGTACAGTCCAGCAGTCTGTGGAAATCCCCAGACCCAGATCTTACATGACATGAGACTATGAATAATAAACTAGAGTTATCAACAAATTTACTATATGCATACATATAATTAGAGACATTTCCGGTATCGAATTCTTTTGACCCCTTAAAAGACTTTGGTTATGCATATGTGTACATATATTCAATCATTAAATAGTCGTTAAATAAATAATAATTTTAAAATACCGTAAAAATCAAAAAGTCTGTAACTAAATTTAGTCACAAAATACTAAACAATATACAAATTGATGAATTTTAAACAAAGTTATGGTACTAAACCGATCTATATCTATTGATTTGGCTATAACATCTGTGTATCATATAATTGATATTGGACGTATGTATGTGCATATGTTTGTGAGAACCCAAGGCCGGCCAACCAAAAAAGAGTGTGAGTTGTGACGCCATGCCTTTGTTATTGTGTCTAGTGGTTAAAGCAAAAAGAGAGAAAGGGGAGGGAGGTATGGGGGTGGGTATGGGTGAGTTTTGGGGAGGTGCCTTTTGAAATATTTAACAAACGCATTTAATTATTTTAGGAATGCAAACGTCCAGCGGCCATATTTTATATAGAGTATATCGATATCGGTACAATAATTTATCATAACATCTATTTATTTTCCTTCTTCTTTTTTTTGTTTTTTTTGGTTGAGTTTCTAAAGAACAGGAGCGGATTATTGGTTAAATATTTCCCTTTTCTTTCGTATTTTTCACGCTAGAATTTTCACCAAAATGTTAGTATATTCTATAGTACTTGTAATCGTACAAATCATCCTAAGTAATTAATTGTTCCGAAAATTTTTCAATGTAAAGAATGAAATCTTGATATGTATTTTTTTTTTAAATGTCTTTAATCAAATACATTTTCATCATGTTTTCCTGTTCATCTGGGAGAGAAAACCCTATTTTAAATGGCCCCATGAAATTGTTTTGTGTTTCTATTAGTTACGGAATATTATTTTGTATTTTAACGGAACATTGATAAACTTGAAAAGATTTAATTCATATCCAAAATAACTGTTTGAGTTTGTCGTGTAAATTCTTGGTGATAGTTTTTACGGCTTTGGCCGGCATACAAATGAAAGCGACCCTGGCTGTAGGTGTTATGGGTGGGTGGGTGGTATGCTGCATATGGATCGTTTTATACTACTAACCTAGGTAATATTCCATGGTTACCGTATGGTTGGGAATTATCAAGAAATTCCCCTTACACAAAGACACAATCGGCTCTCTTGTATTTGTTGGTTTTTTTTTATATATATGTATATATTTTTAATGATTTGATTTTTTTTTTTACTTTTTTCTCACTTGCAGTTCCCCCCCACTTGCAATCACACGCGGCACACACACACACACACACACGCTCACTCACACACACACACACGCACACACACCAAATCGTCGTCGCGTTGCCACCCAGTTGTTGCCAGTTTTCTATTTGGAAAATTTGATTTTCTTTGTTATTTGTATTCTTAAGAATTTTCCTTCTTTTTTTTTTTATTGCCTGAAACTTGACTACAATTTTTTTCCTTTCGCTGATTTTGCAATGCCGTTATTTATTTATACTGCTTGTTGGTGCTGGTGCTGCTCTGTAGCTGGCTGTAGTAGTTTCAATTTCAGTTTCTTCTCATCGTCTCCTCTGCTCCTGCTCATTTTTGGTTAAACAATTTTTCCGTGGCTTCAATGACTTAATTTTCTGTGTGTTTCTTTTCTTTGCTTTTTTCAGTGGCTATTTTCGCTTTCGCTATTCTTTCTCTTGTCCTCCTCTTCTTCACTGCTTTCTTTTCTTTCTTCGGGTATTTTTTCCTTTTTTTTTTTTGCACACACACACACACACACGCACTCTAGAGAATATGCAGAGAAGAATTTGAAATTGATTTTCCGAATTCACAGTCCACAGTTAAACCGCCCGCAGCCGCCGGAGAGTTGATTTAAGAATTTTAATGATTTACAATTGCTGGCCAAAGATTCTAAATGGCAAAATGTTGTTAATTGTTTTTTATCTATATTTTTTTCTTCAATGTTTCACAACGAACTCGTCGTCATCGTCGTCGTCGTCACACTTTCTTCTCTCCCATCTTCAGTGGGGGTTTGTTCGATTATCGATAGCAATTATCGGTAACTAGTGAATTTAGGGTATCGATAAATGTTTTTTTTCGTTCTTTTTTGTCTGGAGTTGCTTACTTTTTGTTTTATTATGTTTCTCATTAGCAGCTTTTACAAAAAAGAATGCATTTTACACAAGTTTGCCCAAAGTGTACTTTTCGATGGATCTTGATACCCCATATTCAGATTCCCATTATTTCGATAGTCCCACTAAAATTCTATCATGTAAATGACAACGTTAGAGCACGCCATTTCATTAATAAAACAATTATACTACAGTTACAGCTCAACATAATGCATAGCATTCATTTGATTCGAAGGCAAAGATTGCGGTAGTAGCTAGCGGGACGCCCCCTCGTCTGTTCTTTCAAACCATCAACACGAAATGTTATAATAAACAAATTTGTTGTTGTACTCACCCCAGTCAATGATATACCGTATATATATGAAAAGTTTTGGCAATCAGTTGGCTATAATAATTAATTGTCTTAAACTTTTGTTTTAATTATACCCGCAACATTCGATGAATTTGAGAATTGAAAACCACTTGTTATGTGTGTGTTCTTTGGCTGCTGCTGCTTCTTCTTCCTCGCTGGCCACTGTCGCCAACGAAACACAAGCGTTCCGCGTGGTACACGTATACAACGAATTCGCGAAATTATTCGTTTAGCTAAACACTAACGATTGTGATTTTTAGTCAATAACTTAACTTGTGCTCGAGTTTGGCAAACTAAATTGAATTTTATTTGATTTTTGGATTTTTTATGCCACAAGTTAACGAACGATTCCCGCTCCTCGCAATTGCTTCAAATACGGTAATACGGGGTACAACTCAACAATAGGGGTATCTAACAAGCAATAAGGGGACATACATGAGAATAGGGTGCTAATTATCCGTAGCAAAAAATTCGATAAGTCGATGAAATCACAACAGTTTTAATTCGAGGGCAAAAATTATCGATAGTTTTCATATTTTATATTTAGAAATAAATTTATATTTAAATTAAAATATGTAAATACACTGAGCATTTGGATAATGTAATTGTACATTTTTAAATGAACGAAATATCTCGATAACAGTATCTTGTTTCGATTGTAATCTTTAGAGTTGCGGTAAATTTAAAAGTTAACTCGACTGACACGTTATGAAATCCTTTTCAACCACGGCTTTAAAAAACACACAAGTTAACTATAGTTATAGTGATAACTACTAGTGTGTTATAGTGATCGATTTCTCCGAATCGTCGGTATGAAAACTATTTTTCAGGATTCTGACTTTGGAAGCAATAGTCTTACCTTTATTTAATGAGTCTTTAACCTTGCCCTTACAATCAATACAATTTAAACTGATCATTTAATTTTATTTATAACATTATTTAGCAGTTAAATGGTCTATTGCTTTTTGTTGTCTTTAAATGTACCTAAATGTTCTATAAAGAGAGTTGTTTAAATTGTTGGTGTTATTAATTAAATTTGAACAAAGAACTTTTCTTGGTGTAGCTTAAGAATGAAAGACTTTCGTTTTGTTTTTTTTCTTGTATGAAGCAAATCCACACAGACAACAATTTGTTGTTATTGTTGTTCCCTGGCATCAATAATAAATCAGTAGCATCAGCATTAGCATTAGCTTAAAAGCCGTGAACTTTCAATTGATCTGGCTTAGCTAGTCCCACCTTGGTCAACCATTGGCAAATGTTCTCGCGTTGATCGCCCTGAAGTTGAAGAACCTCACCATACTCCGGATGCTCAATTACAGTCCCATTGCAGGCAAATTCCTAGAATAACATAATTAAAATGTTCATTAGACTGATCAAAGTATAAAATACTATCTGGTATTAAAGTGGAAAAGTAAATGTAAAGTCGCCATGGACATATTGAAACGTTGATATCATTGATCAATGTTGTGTCTACAAATGTCGATTCACTTAACACTTCTGTTCGCGTTTGTGTAGAATTTCTACATTACGCTACACACTCAATGGATAAATAAATGAATGAAGTTGTAAGTAAATGAACAAAGAGAACGCCAAAAGAAAAAGCAGTTGACATAATTTAATTTAGCTGCAACACGATGAGATTTCCTGTTTGACACCGGCTGATCCAATGGATAAATTTCTCGTTTTCAATGAACTAGTCGGAATTTATGAATTTGCTCAATGGTGACGATGACTGTGTCAAATGAATGTATAATATACATATACATATGTATATATAGTTAGGTCTAAACTATTTAACTAGTACAAACGGAATTGCTTAATGCGCTTAATTGAATTTCAAGGAAGCCAGCGTATGGAATAAACAATAATTGCAGCAAAGGACATCTACATATGTAGACATATATATATATATATATATATATATATATATAGTACATATTGTACACTTATTACATATATATCTATTTAACACTATTGCGCATTAATATTCATTTATATATATGTGCAGACCCAAGACAATGTCGTTGTTTCCATATCACTTTGAGAAAGAAATGCAACACAATACATTGTAGTTTACGGATGCCTTTTGTTTGTTAGCCAATGCCCCTCTCCTGTCATGAATCTGCTACATATTACACACACATACATGACCAGAGGTTTTTGGCCCATTAGGATGCTCAATCAACGGTGTTTATAGCCAAATCTTCAGATTATCTCATTGGTACTTAATGACAAAATGAGTAGAAAATATATGTACGGCTTTCATGAGTTGATTTCTCTTTGCATATAATATTATACATCAATATAGCTTACCTTTTTACAGGAGCGAACTATTTTCTTCAAGTCATACTCCGCGGAAAGGCCCTGGACAGTGGTCAGTGTCTTGCGACCGTTCCTTTGCTGGATTCTTATGTGCACAAGACCGTCTTGAATATCATCATCATTGCCCTTGATTGCATCAGCAAAGGGGTCTAAAGGGAAATGGGGAGGATAAGAATATCAATGAGAATCTAGAAAACTATTGTAAATGTAATCTTGACACATGTCGCACATATGCATGCAGGTAGGCATCTGTATATGAGAGTGTGCATATTTATGCATGGTGCGTACGTCTGTGTGTGCGTAAACGTGTGTGTCTGCATATGTGTGTGTGCGTGTGGATGACTAAAAACCACGAGCAGCCATTTTGGCAGGGGGGAAAGTGTATTAAAAATGGCATACTATTATGAACAGTACACTTACCACGGGTGTTTAAATTCTGGATGGACATACGACAATAAAAACAAACCACTGCCTAAAACAAAAACTTTTCGAAACTGTTTCTTTACTGGATAATATCTGAACTTTGAATTTATATGTGTGAGTTACTTTTCGGAAATGTGTTATTGCCTCTGTTTGCTACGAGGGGTGTAAAATACGTGTATCGATGTGTTATCGCTTGTTATGACTAGCTGTCAATAATGACTACTACAACTCTAAAATTAGAGTTGTCAACTAAATAAATAAAAACATAATATTATTTAAAACATTTTCATAGTATTACTTGTAAAAAATAGATGAGAGACTATTTATAATTTCATATTCTTTATTCCAAATAATGTGTCAATAATGTCCAAAATTTGATTCAAATCAATGAAGTTTAACTACATACATAAGATAAAGGCACAAAAGAATTAAGATCAATTGGGGTTTTAGTACAGGTAAGCCATCCAAAATTAAATATGGTATGACCGTAACTTAAAAATTGTATTTTTTTGTTTAGCCATAAATTAGCTAAAGTGTCATCGGTGCGATTAATGCTAAATGTTGTCTTATCGATGTATCGATACACACTAAAGCATCTCTGCGCTTAATCGCAGCCAACTTCACCAAGTTTGGTGGCTGCCATATTTCTTTCCTGCTGGTCTTTCGACGAGAAAAGGTGGGCATTTTGCATTTTGTCTTGATTTGGTTAAGTTATAACTTCATGGAGCCTTGTTAACTGCCAGAAAATATGGCCATTGGATTGCACATCGTAGATTTGTTTAATTGGTATAGTTGGAAATGGTCAATAGGTTGTCATATTTGCCAGGTAAATTTATTTGTGTGCGATTGGTATTTATTTTCTGGCGTTTAACGGGTGTGCAGACCTGAGACACGTGCGGCATAGAGACCGAAATGGCCGGAGAGACCGATGACTAGCTAGCTAATAATATAATATTTTGATTTAACAAATTTTTAACTTGAAAACCTTTTTCTCTCTTTCACGTTTCTCTTCAACGATTGTTCCCGCTTCTGTTGTTGTCCGGATGCATAAAAAAAAAAAGGTAAGCACATGTCGCAAAATTGCGATACATGACTTGAGTAAAGGAGTTCTGGAAGACTAATTTTATTACCCACTGATAAAAAATGATGAAATTATAGATTTAAGTTATTTATAAACACAAATTTACTAACTGTTATATTTTTTTCTTCCATGTTCAACTTTAATTTGCTTGCTGTGCAATTCTTCCATATGCATAGGTGAGTTCAATATCGAGAGTATTTTTATATATTACGCCATTTTTCATGATGATTGAATCAGCAGAAGAGTTCTTGAAGACTATATTCATCACCCAAGACTGAAAAACTATAAAATATTAGATTTAAGTAATGTAAATGATCAAATTTACTTACTCTAATTTCTCTTTTTCTTTCATATTTGACCTGATTCCGATTGCGGTTCATCTTTTATATATCAAATGAATAGGCAAGTCTATAATTAAATTGTATTCGCATAATATTAGTAATTTCTAATGATGATTGAATGAGCAGAAGAGTTCTTGAAGACTATATTCATCACCCAAGACTGAAAATTGTTTTATTATAAACAGTTTTGGTTTTTTCTTAATAAATCGTCTATTAATTACAATATTTCTCTCTCTCTCTCTCTCTCCAATTTTAGACTTGAGATGGCAACCTCTTCGCACCTCAACTGGTTGATCATTCGCAACAACAACGCTTTCTTGCTGAAGAAGCGTGATGTAAAGAAACCCTTCAGCACAGTGAGTATCTTATTCTGTTTTAGTAGATTTTAACTAAAGTTTACCATGATGTTTCCAACTTATATATTTTATTCACAATGATATTTGAATTACCACATGATAGTAATTTCTAATCTGACACATACAAGTTGGCTACACCCATTGATGGACTGTTTATATATAATTCAATATTAATCTTTGATTGTTTTTCTTTTCTTCCAAAGGAGCCAAACAACTTGACTGGTGTTAGCTCTTACCGTTACAGCGGCGTCGTCCACAAGAAGACTGTCGCCGTTGTTCCTGCTGCCGATAAGAAGGGCTTTACCGCTGTCCTGAAAAAGGGCAAATATGCTCAGCGGCCTGCTAAAAACACGGTGCGTGTTGACTTCAAGGCTGGTCCCAGACGCTCGCTGAAGAAACTGAAGAACTTGTTGATCGGCTCCAAGTACCGCAAGGATCTTACACAGGTTGGATAAGCTCGTTCTCTTCTAAGCCACCAACAATATTAATTTGTTTTAGCATGATGATCTTTATTTTTAATGCTACACAACCAAGATCGCTGACTGATCGTGTTGAAAATCTTATCTGAGGCTTAAATACCAATCAATATAGAATTTGATTACATATCTTTGTTATTGGATTTATTAATAATATGTATTCTATATCCGTTTCTTTTACAGGCTGCTCTTCGTCGCGCCTCTGCTCTTCTGCGTTCCCAGAAACCCGTCGCAGTCAAATCCTCTTAAACGCCAGAATAAAATGCATCAATTTTGGGGATAATGAAGCCGTTTTCTACTCGAGAATAAAGAAAAAATGTTAAAAACCAACAAATTCTTTTTCTTCATTGGTTCAATTAGTATCTTAATTAATCTGATTTAGTAGAGATATTAAGTAAAATGTATATTAGAAATTAATAAGACAATACTTAAACTGTGGCTATATATAATTGCGACATTAAGTCTGTATTTTTGACTTTTATCAAAATGATAGAGGAAGGCAGAACATTTTCTCGAATTCTATAAAGCAAAACTGTTTTTGATCTGGACACATCTGGCATCGGCCATATGTTTCTGAATATTCAAATAATCCATCCAATGGATGGCATCCATTTCCATAGAACTTTCGCTTTTGTTTGGAGAAAACGTATTTCCGTATCATGTAAATATTTCGACGTATATATTGTTTATGAGTTGAAATCAAAGTAACGGTCAAAAGGATTTATACACTATACTAGAATGAATATAAAGATTTATATACATATGTATTACCAATTGTAAGCTTACTGGGAAGGCTCACAAATTATGCCAGCTTATATATGTATGAACACCCCGATCTTGAACACTAAGTTTGGCAAATTTTCCAAATTTGGTCTATAGAATCGCAGGCAGATTATATTTTTGTATAAATTTTTGACACACCCTCCTCAACTTCGGGTGGGTAGGGTAATATTTTTTTATTCGAAAATTTATCAAGATCTCCCATTGTCACATTTTAT
Source organism: Drosophila sturtevanti (assembly GCA_018150375.1). Taxonomy (NCBI): domain Eukaryota; kingdom Metazoa; phylum Arthropoda; class Insecta; order Diptera; family Drosophilidae; genus Drosophila; species Drosophila sturtevanti. The sequence goes on along the minus strand of JAECWJ010000688.1, from coordinate 1,869,003 downwards.
GAAAATGAGAGAGATAGCATGTGTTTTTTGTAAGTGAAGCTCAATTCATTTGAAATTGTTGATAGATTTATTTAATTTGGGGAACACTTAACAATTAATATGTTACACCTTAATGATACTTGGGGAGAGAGTATCTCAAAATCGGCTTTATTCCGATTTTCTTTATGGACTTAAGTGTTTGTTTATGTTTGAGTGAGAGAGACAGGTAGATAATAATGGGTGATATGGTAAAGCAAATTAATGTCTCTGTTTTAACTTGCATAATACAGGGGAAAATGATCGGTTAAACATTTGTGGTATGTTAAGGCCTTGGAGATTAAAATTTTATAGTGTTATATTACCTTAATAATGATTATAGGTAAAAATGTTGTAGATATACATATCTATGTAGTATACATTTTCTTCATTTCAAACTTTAACTTTTATATATGTAAATTCAGTTTTTTCAATTTTTATTTAAGTAGAGAATTCATGAAATATTTATATATATTTTCGGGATTTATGTACATGAGTTAAATACTACGAAATGAAGCAGTTAAAGTTCAAAGTTCTAACCATATAAGTATTATACTTTTACCAAAAGAACTTTGAAAAGCTTCTAAGCTCAGTTCAATTTTGTATTATTTCGGTAAGTAAAACGTATATATTTGTTTCTGAAAATCAATTGTTTTAAGCTCCATTATATAATGTGAAGAACCAAATTTCCGAATATTTTAAATTTCAATGATACTGAAACTTATATTTTAAAATTTCTGATTTCATTTGAGGAAACAAATCTTCGTTCAATCCTATTGACCAAATATGTAATTAATTTGAGACTCAATTTTTTAACCATTGACTTAAGTTAAGATTATTTGAGACTCTGGGAGCACCTCCGAGTACATGTAGATATGTAATATGTATGTATTCTTGATCAGCATAACGAGTTGACGAAATCCTCTTCATTCGTTCTTATGGTCACCCGTCCGTCCGTTCGTATTCCCACCTGTCTGGCCGATTGAACTGGCCACCTGTTCGTTTGTCTGTATGCCCACTTGTCCGCCCGTCTGTATGCTCACCTGTTTGTCCATTTGCATGGTTATCGCGTCCGTGTTTTTGGTTGAAATGTCAATCTGTGATCATGAGATATCTTGTTCATATCCTATTCTTTATAAATGTTTAAAAAAATTGCCAAAAAAACTGTCTTTTAAAAAAACTTTATAAAAATAAGCATTTTGGGGGAAAAATTTATGTGAAAAAAAGTATGTAAAAAAAATGTATGAAAATAATGATGTAAACAAAAAAAAAGTTGATGTAAAGCTAATCAATAGAGAGCTGCATTTAAAACTCTTTTCCGGACAAATATCATATAAAATTTGATCAAATTTTGACTATATAAAATGCAGATGGACTAAAGCTGATGATCTTATAGCCAGTCAATCAAAGGATTATGATCAAATTTCAAATGATTATTGTCGTTTACATGTAGTCTTAGGATATTGTACACGATTATATATTTACATGCATATAAAATGTATTATATAGGATTTATCTTTATTCTTATATATATATATATATATATATATATATATATATATATATATATCTTTAATTATTGCTTTCCGATAATATTCTCAATGGTGAATAATGTAGTCTTTGTACGATTATTTGATGCTGTGGGTGATGTTGATCCAGATGGAATTGGTCTCGTATCGGAGGCATCAACTAACAAATCCTGTAATCCTTTAAATGCATCATTTAGTACTGTTGTTGGACCACTGGCAAAGGTCGTTGGATCCCGACGATTTGGTGGAGGTGTAAAGGCACTGGGGGAATGTAGTTCATCGTATAGTGGGGCATTTTCTATAGTGTTTGGAGCAGTTGTTGTTGTTATCTTCTCGGTGCTAGAGCATGGACTCTCGGTCGACGAGCTGTCTCGCACATCAATGGAATCTCTGGGCAATCTGTGGTCATTGGCACGCGTTTCATTGTTAAACAAATTGTTAAAACCAAAGGAAACGGACAAATATTGACGATGCAGATCCGTTATACGATCTGAATAATTGGGCCTCTCATTGCAAAATAGATCGAAATCGGCTAAAGACGACTCACTGGGCGATCTCACCTCACCATCGTTGCCGCTACCGCTGGCATCCTACACAGAAATAGATGAATGTGTTTTTGTTTATTTTAACATTTTGCGGAACTTTAATTGTCGTTGTTGTTTCCATTACCCTGCTGCTGCCACCCGTTGTTGTATCCCGTTCATATCGATTCGAATTGGCGCAATGCCTTTGCCGGCGTGTCCGACGCCGTCGGTAATTACCCTGTTCGAACATATCGGATGCAGATGAATCTAACATCCAATAGCTACCCTTTCCCGCACTATCGTTATCATCAATCGTATTCTTATCCCTAGCGACTTTAACAAAACAATCGTTTAACGAGAGATTATGTCGTATTGAATTTTGCCAGCCTTGCTTATTCTCTCGATAATATGGAAATCTGTAAATATATCATTTAACATTATAAAATTAAATAAATGATAACTAAAGAAATTAGTATTAGGCATTATTTTTTTATAACTCTCGAAATACATTTGATTCTGGGACTTATACATATATGTACCTATATATTATAAATGTTTTATTTTAGAATGAAAATTTCATTATATCAACTGACTTTCTTTTTGATATTAGTATATGATATCTACATATATACATATATAATTTACGAAACGAAACCATTTTTCATTAACAACTATTTAATAGATCATATAAAGTAATTGGCTTATAAAGGCAAAAACCAATTGCCCCGATATACATACATACATACATATATAAAATAGGATTTCCACCTCTGATACCCTTTTTAACTTGAAGCTTTATTTTTTTATTTGTTTTAAATTAACAAGAATTTTTGAATCAAAGGATTGTAGTTATCTTTTTTTAAAGCTATAACTTGTACCATTTGGTATGAAGAAAAATTGAATTTCATCTATTCCTTTTTACTTATATTCAGTATAAATTTGATGTTATTCTGTTATAATTTATATGTATACATTTAGTTTTTAAAAATTTTGAAATTTATATATTTTTAAATAAATATTGATGTTTATTGTATTCAGGAATGGAATTTTAAGACTTAAGAAAAGAGGTTATCATTTTGGTGCGATTAACTTGAATTCTTTATAATAATGCCATTAAGTCATGAGCTTAATGACCCAATTTTAATCAAAATTTTTAAATTAATGATCTATATGTTTTATTGTTATGAAAACCCAATTTTTGGCAATGAAATATGTGCAAATAATTTCGGTTGATTATTTTTTGTAAAAATGTTTCAGCATAGACATATGTATACATATATATATATATATATTTATATATATGTATCGCTGGAATATATATATATAAATATATATATAAATTGAATCAATTTGAATATCTCAATGTATTTTGTTTATCGTGACTATAAAAGTTGTAAGTTAATTTTTCCATCTTAAAATTTTCCACCAATGGAAAATGTTGTTTGATTAATCATTTATTCTCATATATGCATATATATATATATATATATATATATATATATAATTGAATGATAGATGTAAATATATATATAGATCGATAGTATTTATGTACATCTATATATTTAGTATAATTAAATACTAATGTAAATATGATCTTACTTATCCATGATAAACTTATAGATGCCACTCAGTGTTAATCGTTGATTGGGTGCACTGCTAATTGCCATGGCAATAAGTGCTATATAGGAAAATGGTGGCTTTTCCGGTCGATGCGAATTGTGAAGAAATGATATAGGCAATGTCCAAATATTATTATGCAGGGCCAAAAAACTATCCATGCCAAGTCCTTGATAATAGAAGGCTGATGGAAATGCATTGCATTGCATTAGATTATCCATTCCGATTCCGGCGGCATTTGTTGCCAATGGATTTACCGAATTGGCATTGGCAGCTTGACGTAACAGTTCAGGACTGGCCAAAATTGTATTGACCAATTCCTCATTATCGGTTAGCGGTGAAACATTTGTATAACACGATGATGGTAACATATTCTCCCAATATATATATTCTTAACGGTTCTTCAATAAACTTTGCAAAACCAAAAAAAAAAAAAAAAAAGGGAAGGAAATAAATGACTTTTCTGTTGGTTCAGTTCACTATTCGGTCACTTTTCGTCACTACCGCGTATTCCCAGTATTCTGTTATATGCGTTTCCGTATCCGTATCCGTTTCCGTTTTTTTTCTTAAAGTTTCAATTTTGTTGCTATTGTCCGCACGATTTGTGTGTGTTCCGTCAGGCTAGAAGACCGATCAACAAATAAATTGATCTTGTGGGCTGGCATTTGGTTCGAGTACTTGAAATTTTTCCGAGCATGTGTGTCTGTCTGTCTATCTGTGTGTGTGTGTATGTGAGTGGGGAAGAGTAGAACAGATCAGAGTATTGAACTACTTATAAATACATGCAAAGAAAAAGGAAAAAACACGAACACACACACTCTCACACAAAGATATATATACATACATCCCCCCACATACACACACACACACACACACACAGTATGTAAATGCAGGAAATCTTTTGGCCATATAACAGATGACAGTGGAACCTCAATCTAAGAGCTTTGAAAGAATAATAGGAAACTGTGTTTTCAATTATAAAATAAGTAATCTGTTTTTAAATGTTTCATTATCATACTACCATTATATATTATATCATACTACCATTATATGATATCATATAATATGTATTTAATGATTTTTAAAAATGCAGAAGGCGTTTCTTTTATACAGAGTTCTCTCTTTGGATCGCACTCAGGCATACTCACGAGCGAGCATATGTATGTATGTGTGTGTGTGTGTATTCAGCATATAAAGATATATATCTATATATATATGTATATATATATATATATGTGTATATATATGTAAGATCTCACCACTGGCCTCTCATTTGTCAGAATATTCCTTCCATTGGGCGGAGCCAAAATATCTTCTTAGTGTGTTTAAAAAAATATAGATATAAATGATTTTCACAACAAATGAAAAGCCAGCAAATGATAGCTTTATATAGCTTTTCAATTACTGTTTAGAAAATGCTATGCAATTTTAGATTTATTGAAAAAACCAGAATATATATACATATATATATATATATATGTATATATATATACATGTATAGCAATATAAAAAAGGGCATTATATATACATATATACATACATATATAATGCATTAGATCATTTCACATCAATCGATTGCCATTTGTTGAAAATTTGTGTTTTTCTTTGTGGGCGGAGTCAATTATCTTCCATGCATTTTAATTATTGAACAAATGAAAATGTCGACTTAAACTTTAGTTTAATTATTCTACTTATAAACTATTTAAAAATTTTGTAAAACACGAGACTTGAAAATGTTTATATATGTATCTGAAGTAATTAATTAAAACTAAGTTAAATAGGTTCAAATGATTTCGTAAGAATTTATATTAATTCAATATTATTATAATAAGGATAAAATTAGCATATAATATTATTAAGTTTTCTGTATAATTGTTAAGAAAAGAGATTTACCTTATTTATGTATAAATATATGTTGATTTTTAATGTTTTTTAAACTTTTATCTATGGTAAACTTCAAAAACTTCCATTTTAAGGCTTATTATTTGCGGAAGCCTGAAAAGTAAATTGAAATATATTTAAATTTAAGTATTGTAAGTAAATGGAAATATATATACCTACATATATGGCCGTTATTTAAGGAACTTCAAATTTCCTTATCCTAACTTAAACATTTCCATTTAAGCATTTTGGACTGAAGTTTAAGTATTTTAGTCAGAAGTTAATCTTTATCTAATTGTTAGTTATAGCCTATAGGTTAAATTTGATTTTTTTGTTAAAAACTATCAATTTTTAAAGCAAATTGTTTTTGATTTCATTGATATGATATAAGTTATTTGAAATTGATTTGAAAACTAAAACGAATCATAACTTTAGTTATTTCAATTTATCTAGTATATTTTTATTTAAAATAATGAACATATGATGATATAATATATGTTGAATATTAGTTAAGAGTTAACTAAAGGCCAACTAAGGATATTGTGATTAAATAGTCATCTATGATCTTGTTAAGCAAGGGATCGTATTATATCGTATTATATATATTCGATATATATATATATTTATCTATACAATACATAATTTACATAGTAACGCATAGGAATATGTTTCTTTATTGTGATTACATATTCCTAGTTTCTTTATAATGATCAGTAAAAATAACTTGAGCAATTATAGTTATATTATAGTTAGTCAAGTAGATATATATCTAAGACGATTTCAAGATTCTAAAGCGGAAACTTAAAGCTTTTTTATACGTTTAACTATATTAATTAATATAGTATGTAATCAGAATTGAAAAGATTGAGTGAATTGCAAATACAAGTCAAGGATAAGCCAGTTGATTTCAAAGTCCTGGGATTATTTAAATATATGTTATAGATATGGTTTTACATGTTATAAGGATCTCAGATTTATCTTCTTCTCTGAGTTTGAACATTGTAGCCACAGATTATTAATAATATGTATATTAACATAATTATTAAGTGTTAACATTCAGTTAATAATAAAATAAAATAAGATATATGCTTAATTCATTTTTGTATTCATGTTCTATAAATATTTACATAAATAATAAGTTGCCCTAGATATCGTATATGCACTATATATGTATATACATATGTACATATATAATACTATACTATATGTATGTATGTATAATTGAGTTCAATGGATGATTTGTTTTTATCTTGGTATCGCCTATGACACCGTTATCTTTGAATTTAATACAACATTTCCTTTTTGTAAAATTTTTATGACTTTTTTCCAAGTACAAAGAAAACGAAAGTAAAGTAAAGTATTTTTGCCTATATCTGAGAAAGGTCGTAAAACAATTGTGTGTATACATTTTAAACACAGGACCAAGATCAGTTGATTTTTATGACTCTTTGCCCTCCTCTCCCTCCCTCCCCAATCCAACCCTGCCCCCTTCTCCCACCATATGTATATGAGTCTGTCTGTTTGCATCTCAAGTAGTTAGTATAGACGAGTAGAAAGCAGAGCTCATTTGAAAGAAATAAAAACAACAAGCCAATTGAAGAGATGAAGTTTAAGTTAAAAATTCAATATAACACACATGTGAGTGTGTGTAAGATTGTGAATATCTACATATCTATCTATGTGTGTATATGGACAACAAAGGATAGCATTTTTACACGCTCTCTCTCTCTGACTCCCTGGATATGTTTTTGGTATTTGGTATATGGTATTCAGGTTTTACGATCGCCGCCCGCTTACCGCTAGAAAAATGGGTCATAAAACAACAGGGTTATCCTTGCCTCTAACATCCGATCCGATACATACATACATACATATGTACATATTTATGCTTACAGTTAGATGATGTCGCTGAGTCTGTTTGCCGTTTCTTTAGCTGTTTTAGTTAATGATTATTTTTAGATCTATGCTTGGAATAGTATTGGAAACAAATATTGTGTTTTTTTTTTTTTTTTACTTTTTATTTTTATTGCCGCTCTGCAGCACGCAAAAAGCAAACACAAGACAAAAGCAACAGAAAATGTCTGAAACAACAATGTTTTCTATTTAGTTTTGACTGATCGTCACGTTAAGCCATAAAACGCCTCTCCTCTTGTTTATTTAGTTGCTGCTGCGGCCCACCGCAAGTTAATCGTTGCCACAATTACCATATAGATAGATGGATATATAGATAGAAAGAGACTACACTCGTCGAAAAGAAATATCACTTTTAATTATCAATTACAAATAGATGATAAAAATGAATACCAAAAGAAAATTATAAATTATTAACTTAAAATATTTATATAAAACATACATATAAGTTATACTATATATAAGAATATTAAGGACCCACTTTCTCTTATATTAAATTGGAATATCTTTATAAAAAGGTATACTACAGATAAATTGATCAATTTTTAGTTACTATATATAATAGATATACTTTTGATACCAATACTTTTCTATATGTTACTAGGCATGTATGTGTATATGTTACTTTATATATGTATATATGTGTACATATATGTTACTAGATAGTCTTTAAGTAATATTATGTTATTCTTATAAAATACTAAATTATAATTGAAACATCAAAAAAAAGAAAAACTTAATCTAATAGTCTTCTGTAGAGAGCGTCTGAATTGTATTTTGTTAATTTTATAAAATATGTAAGTAAATCTATTAATTATAATTGGAATATCTAAAAAAGTAAAACCTAACTATAATCGTTAAAGATTTTAGATTAATCGTCTGTAGAATATATATTTTTTAAAGCTAAAATTTTGATATTCGATAGTGAAACTCAGCAGTTTTGTATTTGATTAGATTCCTTTTTAACATTTTTAAGAGACAAAACATTGTCATTTAAGTTATGTTTTAATTTATTTAAATATATATTTATTCTATTATCATCTACTATTAAATATTTTCTGCAATCTACTACAGAATATAGAACACTCTAGCTGATAGTAATTAAAACTTTATTCTAATTTAAAATTCAAATGTAAATTTATTCATTAAAAGTGAATGTAAATGGTAAACGATAGCAATACTCATATTTCGCATATTGCATTTAATATATGTATATAAATTTATATATATTTTTTTAAATTTAAATTATGAAAATCAACAACTGAATTTAGTTATACAGACATATATGTTTATACTAATTTATTAAAAGCCAGAAATGAAGCCAGTTTTGGCATCAGTTTCATATACATATATATGAATAATAAGATATTGATTGACTTTTCTTCAAGTGTACATATGTACATAGATGCAGTTATAGTTTATAGGTGGGTGAAGTTTGTCTACTCACTCTGCGACTGATTTATGGGCTATAATGGAGGCGGGCATCATCTCTCAACACCTTGTCAAAATTTGATTTGCTCTTTCGACGGATGGCACGAAAGCAAAAAAAAAAAAAAAAAAAAAAAAATGTTTTCGTATTATGCTGCAGCGTTTTAAATCAAAGATAACAAATCATCGATCAGCGGTTCGGATTTGTGGCTGCTTCAACAAACCAATTTGTCAAAATTCGATGACTATACCCCTACAATCCCTCCCTCCAATCTTTAAATCATCGCTCTCTATCCTATATCCTCTCACGGCATCTCTCTCTCTCTTTCTCTCTCTCTTATGCTGTGTGTGTCCCTCTTTATGGTTCTCCCTTTTCACATTAACATCTAGTAGTGCCTATTTATAGGCGCCGTAAAATGCAGCCCATGACTATTAGCTGCTTGTTGTTGTTTGACAACAAATAAGTACAAGGACCGCTCATCGTTGCTATTGTTGTTTTTGTTGTTGTTGTCGTCATCATCTTTGTCGGCGGCGTTACACATCATTGACAGCAAATTATCCACATTACCTGAATTGTCAGACCGGTCGGTCGGTCGCCCATTAGCCATTACGATGGTGTGAACGTGACCTTTGGTGGCCATTAAATGGCACACTTTGAGTCCATGAGTATTTTGTTTGTAGCTCGGAATTGGAAATTTATGCGATTCTTGACACTAGTTGCGTGTGGGGGTGCTGCTCTCTATCCCTCCTCTCCCCATCCCCATCGCCTTCCGTCTCCAAATAAAGAAGAAACTACTGACTGTGGCATCCACATGCTTTATAAGGTGTGTTTGGGTTCCTTTTCTTTCCTTTTATTTTTTTTTTTTTTTCTTTCTCATTCCATATTTGATTTTTTTTTTCTTTCCTTTTTTTCTTTCTTTCTTTGGTTCTTTGGTTAAATAAAGATGATATAAATACGAATGATATAAAAATCAGATGCCTAAACGATTTACTGGTTATTGAACCATGAGACAGGAAATTCTATCTAATTGGAAAGTATTTGTTATTAACAGGTGTCGAATTTTCTTTTTGGTTAAAACAGAATTAGTTATTTTTGTCTTTTATTATTATTCCATTTTTTATTATGTTATCTTTTTTGGTTTTTTGAAATGTAAATAATTGGATAAAATTGTGTAAGTTAAATGAAAGCCAATTTAAAGTCAAATTAGTTAGATTGTATGGATCAAGATATGGCGAACGATATATCAATTATATGAATTACTAAATCTTTTTAAATTCCCTTTAATAAACTAAAACCAAAGTAACTACAGAGGATAAGCTATAATTTGTATTCGTATTTGATTAATTACATATATCCTAGCAGAGGGCATTTTGGGATTGAAAATTAGTTTTCCATTGCAAATGAAGATGAAAGCAGTTTTTAATGATTTAAGCTCTAAATTGGAATAGGACTGGGAATAGGATTAAGAATAGAACTAGGATTAAGACTACGAATAGTACTATGAATAGGACTAGAAATAGGACTACGAATAAGACTAGGAATAGGACTAGGAATAGGAATAGGACTAGGAATAGGACTAGGAATAGGACTAGGAATAGGACTAGGAATAGGACTAGGAATAGGACTAGGAATAGGACTAGGAATAGGACTAGGAATAGGACTAGGAATAGGACTAGGAATAGGACTAGGAATAGGACTAGGAATAGGACTAGGAATAGGACTAGGAATAGGACTAGGAATAGGACTAGGAATAGGACTAGGAATAGGACTAGGAATAGGACTAGGAATAGGACTAGGAATAGGACTAGGAATAGGACTAGGAATAGGACTAGGAATAGGACTAGGAATAGGACTAGGAATAGGACTAGGAATAGGACTAGGAATAGGACTAGGAATAGGACTAGGAATAGGACTAGGAATAGGACTAGGAATAGGACTAGGAATAGGACTAGGAATAGGACTAGGAATAGGACTAGGAATAGGACTAGGAATAGGACTAGGAATAGGACTAGGAATAGGACTAGGAATAGGACTAGGAATAGGACTAGGAATAGGACTAGGAATAGGACTAGGAATAGGACTAGGAATAGGACTAGGAATAGGACTAGGAATAGGACTAGGAATAGGACTAGGAATAGGACTAGGAATAGGACTAGGAATAGGACTAGGAATAGGACTAGGAATAGGACTAGGAATAGGACTAGGAATAGGACTAGGAATAGGACTAGGAATAGGACTAGGAATAGGACTAGGAATAGGACTAGGAATAGGACTAGGAATAGGACTAGGAATAGGACTAGGAATAGGACTAGGAATAGGACTAGGAATAGGACTAGGAATAGGACTAGGAATAGGACTAGGAATAGGACTAGGAATAGGACTAGGAATAGGACTAGGAATAGGACTAGGAATAGGACTAGGAATAGGACTAGGAATAGGACTAGGAATAGGACTAGGAAATAGGACTAGGAATAGGACTAGGAATAGGACTAGGAATAGGACTAGGAATAGGACTAGGAATAGGACTAGGAATAGGACTAGGAATAGGACTAGGAATAGGACTAGGAATAGGACTAGGAATAGGACTAGGAATAGGACTAGGAATAGGGCTAGGAATAGGACTAGGAATAGGACTAGGAATAGGACTAGGAATAGGACTAGGAATAGGACTAGGAATAGAAATGGGAATAGAACTAGGAATAGGACTTGGGATAGGTTTGGTTATTCGGCTAGCGATAGGGTTAGGAATGGGACTAGAGATAGAACTAAAGTTAGGACTAGAGATTGGGCTAAGAATATAGGACCAGGAATAGCAATAGGGATAGGACTGGGGATATAGAAATAGAACACGTAATATTGGACTAGGAACATAGGTTATATGCGATTCTTAGAAGCAAATTAAGATACACTTTTCCAAATCGGTTAAAAGAGATACTCTCAAATTTGAGACTAATTGAATTCTAGCACTTGCTTAATAATAATATGAACGCGAAATAGTAATTTGTTATTAAATAAGTTGTTAGAAAATAAATGATATTTAAAATATTGATATATGTATATAGATTATACTCAGAGAGAATTTATTATATATGTATTGTATATGTATGTATATATACATATATATTAGAATAAAATAATTGATAATACTTACTTCAAGGATTCTATTTAAATTCAATAATATGAATAAAAAATTAAACAGATAAAATTAATTATGCTTAATTTGTGGTGCAACCTTAAAGAATCATTAAAATTCATTTCTTGCATCCTAAGAAATATGCCATAAGGTTTTGTTAGCTATCATCCAATAATCGTTAATCTTAACTGCTTTGCTCGTAAACTGTGTAACATGTATATATACATATACATATATGTGTGTATATATGTATATATATATATGTATGTATATGTATGTATTTGTAGTTCTTTGACTGCTTTAAGCTGACTGGCAAATGTTATAGCAACATTTAGTCCTAATAGGACAAGATAATGAACAATTGATTACTTGCAACCGGGGGAGAGAGAAAGAGAGAGAGAGAGAGAGAGATCTCTTTTTCATCTTCTATACGAGTATTCAGGAATGGAAACTATCCTCCTCTCTATCAAATGACAGACGACTGACTACATTCAATCTAACAATAAGAGGAAAAAGGGAAACTTGCCCTTGTAGTATATATTACTGAAGCCACTGTTAATCCCTTAAGTCAACTAAGCTTGGGTATTTAGGATTTACTTCAATGAGTGACATCTCAATTGGAAGCAACAACATATATAAATATATATAGATATACATACTATATGTATATATACATACATATCTCTATATGCTATCTGGTGAATTGTTATCCAAAAGACTAAAATTAATTTCCTTAATGATAGCAAATAGTAAATTGGAATAATTAAAGAGAAGAACATTGTTGAATCGATATATACTATATGCATATATCCATGTATATGTAAATGTGCACAAATTTGTGCATTATTTTTTTTTTTCAGATTTTATATGGTCAAAACGAAATCAATTTCATAGCTGAACTTAGATTAATAAGGTTTAAGGTCATCTGAATAAAAGATCTTAAACGGGTTTATAAAATACATCTATGAACATATTTCACACATTTCACAAAAAATCTTATTTACTTTTAAATATTTGATTTGAAAAAAAGTTTCTTTCATTATTTTGGTTACTCAATGGAAATAATTCTTTTAATATGACGTACAATAATTGGTTAGACTAGCAATGGAGATCTATTTGAATCAATATGAATGTAAATACAAAGAGTATATATGTAGGTACATGTGTGTGTGTGTGTGTGTGTATGTGTGTACATACATATGTAGTATAGGTGTTGCCATTATCTCATATATTGAATCTCTCTCACAATCGATTGCGAGGCGGAAACCATAAACCGGAGGCACTAACACACTTGATTGCCTATTTTGAGTCCCGTGGAAATGAATCAAGTGAAAATGTGAATGAATTTCGCACGTTTTAAGTGGCAAATTAACGGGTACTCAAAGAGCAAAGGAATAGAAATTGAAATATCAAACAGTTTTTCCTTTTCGTATTATTTCTTTATTTTCTTTTTTTTTTTTGTTTTTTTTTTTTCGCTGTACACAGGTTTTAAAAACAATAAACTTTGCTAGCTACAGAAACAAAATTATCTCAAGTATTAGCAACAACAGCAACAATAGCAAGAACAATAATAACTTAGAGATGTATTTGTTGTTAGGATGTTTGTTTATTTGTTTAAATTTAGAATATCGACCACATTAAAATAGCAACATCTTCAAAAGCTTCTCAAGTGGCAGAAGATGAGAAAATGGAGAGCCATTAAACAGTTTTTCAAGATGTATTATGGTTTCGAATGCCCGTGAAGCACATTGTTAACTGAGACCACAAACCAATCCAGAACCAGAACCAGAACCAAAGTAAAACCAAATCAAGCCCAAGTACCATCTCCTCTTCTTCTTCCTCTTGCCTGCAATCTCCAAATACCACCTCTCTACCACCCATACCACCCAATTTGCTGCCATCATCATCATCATCATCATCGTCATCATCATTATCATCAACATGGAAAAGCGGCCGAAGTTCAGTTGACCCCGCGGGTAATTTGCACTTCAAAGAGAGGCCCATGCAATGTGTTTATGCCATCAAGTGGGCCAGCTGGTGGGCATTACCTCCCCCCCCATCATCTACTTTACCCTCTCTCCATTTAAAAAGATCTATGGCATTTATGAGTAACGGGGCGAATGCCATGTGCTAATGAGCCTGGAATTCCGTTTTTGAAAACCAAACCAAAGCCCCCCAACTACCACCAACCACCACCACCACCAGCATCATCATCATTATCGTCATCATCATCAGGAGCAACAACAACAACATCATCAGCATACCCACTCCCAACTCCCATTACCCACTCCCACTCCCCAACCATCTAATTATCTCACATTATTGCCCAGTAAGTGAAATAATCTGTGTGCAAAGTCAAAACTGTCTACGCACCTGACATGCCATTGCCAGCAGCAACATCATTATTATCATTTTCATCATTATCATCGGCATGAGTAACATGGAGCATCATGAGCATCATCGTCAACGTCATTATCATCATCATCGATCCTTGTCGTGCGCCAAAAGCAGCTGTCAAATCTCCAGTTGACAGCCACTTTCATTTCGATGCATTATTAAAATACAGCAATGGCAACATCCTGACATCACCACCACCCCCCCCCCCATGCCCACCGCCCCCATCCATGGCATTGCCACCGTCTTCCCCCCACAGCAATTTCTTTGCCCATTTGCAACCCACCGCAGCCCAGGTGAGGTAAAGCCCGTCGCAGACATCTTGGCGACTGCTGGAGCAAAACTCATGTTTATTTTCATGGGAAAGTCAACCATGGGGGCCGCTGCTGATGTTGTTGCTGTTGCTGATGTTGCTGCTGCTGCTGTTGCTGCTGCACTTGGCAATCTACTAGCTACTGCTGCTGCTGCTGCTGCTGCTGCTGCCTGTTTATGAGAGTTTTTGTTTGTCTGTATGTGTGTGTGTGTGTGTGTTTGCGTGTTTGTATGTAAATACAAGTACGCAAAACTTCATGCCGAGACCAGGAGGAACCCAAATGCCCATACTCATACACTCATACACACACATACACACACATACCCATTCCCATTGCTTTTGGCCCTGGCCCGGAACACACGCATCGCGTCAGCGTCAGCGGCGCAACAAAGGCACGTGTAAACAACAACCGGAGCTACATAGTCCCCGGCTACAAGCAGCAGCAACAACAACAACAACAACAATAACAACAACAAAACCAGCGGCAGTTCCAGTTCCCCACAAGTGACGATATAACAAGTGAAGTTAAAGTAAAGGCACTTGTTGGCACGTCGAAGTTTTTATACCCTTGGGAAAATAATTTGCATTAGTTTAATACTTAAGTTACTTTATATGTTTGTGCTTTTCTGTTACCATCATCGAAGTTTTTCCAACTAGAGTGAAAATTGTACAAGTGCCCATCTTTATACTATATATGTATACACACACACACACACACAAGCACACGCACACACACACATCAGTTTAATAAATCTTTTCTGATGTAATTTTGCATCAATTTTTATATCAAAATTTAAGAAAATAAAAATAATCTATAAGATTTAGAAAGAATTCATTTAATAATTAATCGGATATATATCGGATATATATTTATTGAAATAGAAATTTGATTGATTAGTTAAAGTTTAATTAAATACTTACTGCCTTCATTTGTTTCAATCATCTGAATCGAAATTGAAGGCAATTTTTCAAGTTGATTTTTTTTTTAAAATTAGTTATAAAAATCGTAAATCTTTTTGGTACTTTTTCAAACACTTTTCAATAACATTTTCAATTATTAAGAACTAAATAATTTAAAATATTTTTTTTGAATGTTTTCTTTCCAATTCTCAAGAAATAGTTCTTAAAATTTCCTTCTTATAGATTCCGAACGTTTTAACAAAGTTCAAGGAGTCATTTGTAAAGGGTATATAATAAAAAGGGCATCTATGATTTTTCATTTTTTGTCTTGTATTTTTGTTTTTTTTTTTTTTTTTTTTTCTTTGTTTTTTTTTTTTTTTTTTTTTTTAAGTTTTTGATACGAATGCAGGCCGCCAAGGCGTGGCGCGGCAGACAGAGTGGCGTCACTAGGTTTCTTTACGGTGTGGGTCGATTCCAGGGAACTACCAGAAAGAAGGGGTCTATGGTCGGATTGGTTTGGTTGTTTTGGCTGTGTTGAGTTAAGTTGAGTTGGGTCGGGTCGGGTCGAGTCGAGTCGAGTCGGGTCGATTTGGTGTTATGAAAACAACGGCAGCCAAAACCACTTGGCAAAGGCCGCACCTCGTTGTTAGCCTCAAATGGTAAATGGTCGACAGTTTGATATGCGGTTTGGCAATGCCAGCAAAATATCAGTTTGCCATTGCAGCAAAAGTAGTGCGCCACCAGTTTACAGATTTTGCTGATTTAATTTTTGACTTTCTCTACACCGTTTGGCCATGGATTCTCTTTCTCTCTCTCTCTCTCTCCCTCTCTCTCTCTCTCTCTCTCTCTCTCTCTCTCTTTCCATAAATGATGGCATTGGTTGGGTGGCAGTGGGTGATTGAATGGTTGGATGATTGGACTGGGTGGTCCAGTCCAGAGAACTCGTCAAATGTTTACAAGCAAATACGCCACATCATCACACAAGGCGAAAAAAGGGGGGAAAATACGAAAAAAAAAAAAACGGAAGAAATAGAAAAAAAAAAGAAAAGAAAACTGAAGGAAAAGAGATTCTAAAGTCGTAGCCTAACTGTATAACTTTGAGGCCAAGAGAATTTATAGTTTTTGTGGCATATCTTGTTAAGTCTTGTAAGACAATGGGAGAGAGGAGGGTGGTGGTTTCTTTACCCCCCCACAAAAAAATGGAAAAGTAATGAAACATAGAGACTGGAAGAAGAAGGCAGAGACAATAAGTTGGAATTCGCTTTGATCTTTTCGCACTTTTAAATGTTTGAGAAATCTGTGTAAAAGGCATATGAATCGGATTTCGGAGAACCAATAAAAAATTAATGGCAGCATTTGCTTATTGTTGTTGTTTTTGTTGTTATTGTTGTTGTTGTTGTTACTGGGCGATGTTGCCCTGGCTATTTGTTTTTTAAATTTTCTGTTTGATAATGCGCACCACAAACAAAATGGGTGGCAAAAAATAAATCCCCACCACCACACCATATAACACCCCATCCCACTTCCACCTACATATATTCCCATCCATCCCTTGTAAAAGAAGATGTGCAACTAGTTCAATGGAAAATCTGCCAGTTGCTGCTGCTTCTGCTGCTGCTGCCGTTGTCTCTGATTTACATTTGATTCGATTGGAATTGGAAGTCGGAATTTTCTTTTGGCAATTGCAGATTAATGCCCTGACAGCTGCCTTCCTTGTGGTTGGTCTTGGCATTGCCGTTGGCTTCTCAGGTGTCAGGATACTTTACGCTGATTAGATAAGCATTTGGGAAAATGTGTTAAGCCTTGTTTGGCTTTTGTTTTCCTTTAAAGCCAACTTTTCTGCGGGAATATAGCCGAGATGCCAACGCAAGGAGCAACGCCAGTAGCGCAAATGGCATTTTTATTGAGCCATTAAAATTTTTTCGGCCTGTTCAAGTGGGATAGATGGCGATATCTGGCGGCCAGGCATCCATCCGCCTTCTGCTTGCGCCGCCTCCCCTTTACATTTTGATTAACGTGCTCGTTTTGGTTTTTATTTTTTGTTTTTTTTTTTTCGGTTTTTTCGGTTTTTTTTTTTTTGGGTTTTTTTTTTGTTTGTTGCCAAAATCCTACCTAAGGGGATAAACTTGTGAAATATTTTGGGATTTGTGAGACTTAGGGCAATGGTGCCATTCCCCTTAAACGCGGCTGTAGGTGATTAGGCAGCAATCCACAATTTTTATTCTCTTTTCCTTTTCCTTTTTTTCTTTTTTTTTTTTTTTTTTTCGTTTTTTCTATACCCATTACTTAGAAACCGACAAAATAAAAAGGATCTATTAAGTTGGTGTTAATGTGGCACCAACAGATTGTTGTCCGCCCTTAAGTTCTAAAGATCGTCCTAAGTTCCATTAGATGTTTCGATGTTTCGAATTTTCAAAGATTATTGTCCAAGGATTCAGTTGTATTGAATCTTAGAATATAGAAGTTAATCCTTAAGCCTTTCGATCTTATTGTAGTTTTGTACATTTTGAGAGATAATGATGAATAATTTTTGAAGATTGTGATTGTTTTTGTATTGTTTTAATCCAAAATTAAACGAATTTAAGTTTATTCTTTTTGTTTTATTTAGATTTAATTCTATATTTTCGAAGTACTAACTGCATTAGTTATTATTGATTAATATTCTAATAATACGTAATATATAATGTTCTTAGTTTGGTTTAAGGTTTTTCAATAATTATTATCAAATATCAAATGGATATTAAATTTGAAAACTATTTAGGTATAGTTCTACTCAAAGTCTTTTAATTATTCATTTAATTATAGCAAAAATCTAGATTTGAATAATATAGAATTGCTTAATTCTTGTATTAAATTCAAATTGAAATAAATTAAAATATGAATTTATTTTAATTTGAATTTAATACAAATTATTGCATAATATCTTCAAATTTCTTAAATTAGTAAATCAATCTAATTCCTATATATTAAATTTTCACGAATAATGGGTATATATTGTTTCGTATGATTATAGAATATCATGGGGATTTTATTTGGTTTGGTTTTGTGACTTTCTTGTGGCCAACGATGGCCAACTGTGACCATTTCTCTAAAAGATTTATGTCTAAATATTTGTTTGTTGTTATAGGCCTGAGCCTCATTAGCTGCATTATAAGTCTTCATCGTTCATTGCCCATCGCCCATCGCCCATTGCCCCATTGCCCATTGCCCATTGCCCGCTGCCCGCTGGCCGTTACCCATTCTGCCCATTGTCGTATGGGCAACATTTTGGATGTTGCTCCCGCCTTCAAATTTTATCCTGGGGGCGCGTGCGTGTGCTTATCACATGAATGTCATTACGCACCTTGCCTAAACATAACTTTGAGACCCTGTCTAACCCACAATTCTCCCACTCATATACCCATAAACCCACTCACTCCTCCCCCCGTTTAAGAGTCACTCCTTAGCCCAAAACTCTAAGCAAAAGTGCGAATGCGAATGCGAATACGTGAGTTCTGCAAGTTATGTGCGCGTAAGTGAATGAAATTACCGTAAGGCATTTAACCAATGCAAGAAAAGCGCTCAGAATAGATACATAAATGACAATGCCAGGCACAGGGACAGGAACAGGGACAAGCACAGGCACAGGCACAGGGACAGACACAGGCACAGGCACAGGGACAGGCACAGAGACAGGCACAGGCATAGACACAGGCACCAGACACAATCAGAGATGGAGGTGGAGGTGAAGATGTAGATGGAGTCAAAAGACAGAAGCAAAAGAAGCTAGCTAGATAGATAGAGGATGAAGGGGTGGGGGTGTAAGGGGACTCTCTCTATGTTGGATTCAGGATTCAGCCACAAAACGTTTAAAGACGACAACGGCAGCTCAGCGCACTTGGCATAAAAATTCTGCCTGTCTCCTTGACAGTGTGGTAAAAGAATGCTAAGGGATAGAGTGGAGGGAGAGAGAAAGGGGGCTGGGGTAGGGGGGGTGTGTAAAGCGGTAACGGCGGCGGTGGCGGCGTCGCTTATCGTTTTGACAGGAATATCTGCGCTTTCTAAATGCCAACGTCGTCGTTTATGACGCTGACTGCTGCGCTTACGATTGAGTTTGCTAGCTGTCATATACCCTTCCCCCCCCCACCGGTTGTCCGCTCCATCCCCCCCTCTCTTAGTTGCCACCAACAAGAAACACCAACAAAACATAAGAAAAATACATCTAACCCATCTCCCTGAATCCCCCCCCTGAATCTCACTCGGTCTCTCAATCTTTCTGGCTGCCGTGCGCCGTAAAAACGTGCTGTGCCTGGTTGTTACTTTAATGGCTTTTACTCCCCACGAATCCAGAGTAGAGACGTCCTCGTCGTCCTCATCGTCGTCAAGCGAATTATGGAAGCTGAAGCTGCCATCGTCGACGTCGTCATCGCCTGGCTTTGTTTTTCAGCACTTTCGCGTGCCTGCGTGTGTATTTAATAGTCTGTGGTTTGACATTGACTATACCTATATATATATATATATATATATACATTTATATATCTACATAAGTATAGTCTTCTTTTCTCTGCTGTGCATTAATGCTTCTCAAGCTGTAATCTGGCAAAAAGGGCTGCCAAATCTACCACCTAAACACCAAAGTCAAATTCAAAACCTCAGCCATCTATCTATACATCTCTACCCACCTGACTGACTGACTGACTGACTGACTTACTTCCTCTCCCTCCACCGCTCTACCCCAACTCCATTCGATTATCGTGTCAAATTTTAATTACTTAAAATTACAATTTGGCTTTTTAATGCCCAAGACTTACATTGCGTTGGCAGTTGTCAACAGTGTCAGAGCCTCTTTTGGTCATTAAACATTCGTTCCTCATTCTCTTTCTCTCTCTCTCTCTTTCTCTCTCTCTCTCTCTCTCTTCATCATCGAATGTAAAAGCCAAAGAACCAGGAGAAGGCCATGAACTTGAAGAGAGAATTTTAAAGGCGGTTAAATAAGACAAACAATTGACTTACTATGTAGATGAACTGACTCATAAAAAGTGTCATAATACTGATGAACTTTAAACAGGACTAAACCTTAAAAAAAAGAAAAACGAAAAAGAAAAAGGACCTTCTCTCTCTTATTACAAACTTACTCACTGTAAGTGTGTAAGTTGATTTTAATCTAAAGCAACTTTCGCTCATTAATTATGCATATTTATTAAGCTTTGTAAATTAATTTTAAAATGAAAATAAAATGGTAAACAAGATTAATTTTATAATTTTAATGCGTGAAATAATAATTTGTGTATTCGTAATACATATAATGTAATGTAATCTATATTGTCATAAGATTATAAAATGATTATATATATAGAGTAAATAAAATACAC
This sequence comes from Drosophila sturtevanti, assembly GCA_018150375.1. Taxonomy (NCBI): domain Eukaryota; kingdom Metazoa; phylum Arthropoda; class Insecta; order Diptera; family Drosophilidae; genus Drosophila; species Drosophila sturtevanti. Next base: position 1,848,006 of record JAECWJ010000688.1, on the reverse strand, counting down.
ACATACACATTTATATATATGTATATATGTATATGTTATCTAGGTATATCTACACTATGTAGTTAAAGTTTCATCAGATATATGTATCTATAAGTTTTTAACAATAATAAATTATATGATATGATATTTTCTGTTCAATAAGAAAATCAATTTCAAACGGTTTCAACATAATTGAAAAGTGAAATCATTTTTCAAATGAAAAAATTTTTTTATGTTTAGCTTTGAATTTAAAAAGAATCAGAGAAAAGACTTTTATAATAAATATCATTTTAATTGCTATATTTTATATATGTATATATATAGAAATCTAATGTTATATAATTTTTTCCTTTGTTTGCTGAATTTTATATTAGTTTATTGCACTTTTCTTTGAATATTTGTTTTTTTGTCTTTTTTTCCATTTGAGGAAATATACATTTTTCTTTAAGGATGCTTTTCCCTTTCATTTTATCTACTTTATGGGCTTTACATTTATTTTTGTTGTTGTTGTTGTTGTTGTTGTTGCTGTGAAACCCCTGCCAAAACGGCAACACAAACTCATTTTTCCTCAGTAGCTCAGTGGGAATATATATATATATATATATATATATATGTATATACATACATATATAAATATCTATCTCCTTATCACTGGCATCTTTGGTTTAAAATCTTTAGTAAGAGCAAGAGCAACAACAACAAGACCAAAATGGAAAAAGAATGATAGACTTAGGCCGCGTTAGTCCTTTAATATGCCTAGATTGACGTCGATTATGCATTAATAGGACACGCACTATAAATAACGCGCCTTTTTGCCTATCCTTGCCTTGCCCGTGACGTCTATGGCCTAATGAAGGTTTTTTTTTTTTTTTTTTTTTTTTTTTTTTTTTTTTTTTATCCAAGCATACGTTTGACGTTGCCGCCTTTTCGAGTACGCCTCACCTCCCCCATTCTCCCGTTACCTCCTGCACCCGCTGCCGCTATCGCTTCGCATTTGCAAAGGCTAACCAGATTCACAATTCAGACTATTCAGCAAAAAAACCCCCTCCCTCTCTTGTCATCTTCTCTCGTCTCCATTACCCATGCTTCGAATTTTGCGCTGACATTGATTGATTATAAATCGGCATACATTGCAAATCCAAAGCGCACACAATAACAAAACTGCTGTTGCTGTTGTTGCCTTATCCTTTGTGAATTGTTGTTGTTGTTTCTTGCTTGCTTACTGCTGCTGCTGCTGCTGTTGCTGCTGCTGCTGCTGCTGCGGTTGCCTTTGTTTGGTCTGTGACAGCTTTTAATCTAGCACACAGGCAACAACAGCAACAACAGCAACAAGAGCAACAAAGGCAACTAAAGTGCCCCGAACTGCCATATTTGAAAATCACTTTACTTCATATTCGGACTAAGTGCTATAGAGAGAGGGAGAAGGACAGAGAAAGAGTGTGAGAGAGAGAGAGAGAGAGAGAGAGAGAGTGGAAGAGTGAGAAAGAGAGAACGAGACAAAGATAGCCTGAGCCTGAGACTTTAGCCAGTTGTCATTCAGTTTCAGTTTCTAATGGTTCGTCGCTCATCGGACATGGCGTTAATGATGCGGTTTTTGGTCAGCATTGTCCATTCAGAGTAACCCCAACCATTCTCCCCCCCCTTCTCGCTCTCTCTCTCTCTCTCTCTCTCTCTCTCACTCTCTCCCTGTCTCTTTCTTCACCAGCACCTTTCATCTCAAATGGCGTATACGTAATTTACATGATGGTCATCTCATCATGGACGCAGCCAAAACGTTTTTAAAGTTTAATCTTAAGTCTAATGCCCATTAACAAATAAACGTTAATTGCTAAGAAGTTAAAAAACAAAAACTTATCAAACTATAAAACATTCATATTATTTAATTAACAAATCGTACACTTAATATCTATATGTATATATGTATTATCTATTATGAAAAATTATCAATTTTAATCGCATTAGATCTTTTGCATTCTACATAAAAATTTTTTAAATTTATCTTTTATTTTCTTTTGATTAAAACGCATAGTATTTAACGTGTTTGCTTATGTATTATTTAACTTCTTTATTTTGAGCCATATTATGACAATATTTATGTAATTTTATGACATTTTCTATAAAATTTCTTTATTCTCAATTGAAATGAAAGACTACGAAATTATTATTAATAAAATCATGGAAATTCCAATTTTTTTTTATGTAAACTAAAACATATAGTAAATAAAGCAGGGGGGTTTCCTTGCCTTGACATATTAAGGGTTAAGTATTTCTTAATATATATTTTGTAGTCTTTAATTAAACCTCTTCTCTATTTCTAGTCACTAAAATTAAATAAAATTAGTTTAGTCATTGCGTAAAGAAAGTTTACCTTAAATTTTAAAATGTGATATCAATTGAATTTTGCATAGTTTTTAATCAATTTCATAGAAAATATTGTTTATACATTCAAAGATAGATTTAACTATGGTTACGAACAACTCTTATTGAACATTTGGGGATGCCTTTGGCCCCATGTCCATGATTTGGGGTTCGATCAAAAATGTATGTGTGTGTGTGTGTGTATGTGTGTGTGTTTGGGGGTTATTTTTTTTTTTTTTTTTTTTGAACTGGCCATAGTTGATGGCACGTTTTTGATTTCAATTGCTATTGCCAGTAGTTTCACTTGACTTTATGTTCACTGCTGTCTGGCCTATATAGGTTGCTTGGCGCCATTTTATGTACGTAGCAAAACAAAAGTTATGGCCCGATTTTCCACCGCCTCTCAATGGCAATAGGCAGGAGACCGACCCAATAGAGTATAGAGGCAATGGTAATGGTGGGCGGGGGCGTCTTGTAACAAGTGGGACATTTGCCAGTTGTCGTTGCTGTCGTTCTTTTGTTGCTGTTGCTGTTGCTGCTGCTGCTGTTGCTGATGTTGTTATTGTTGTTGTTATTATTGTTGTTGTTGCTGATGTTGTTGATGTTGCTGGCAGCAATAAAAACAAGCAAAAAATGTTGACTTCGGCAGCTTAGGCGCCACCCTTTTTGCCTTTTGGCCAAACTTACGCATATAATACGAAATCGGCATAAGTATATGTGTACATAATAAGATTCCTAGTGCTTTTTTTCCTTTTTTTCCCTTTCTTTTTTTTTCTTTTTTTTGTTTCTTCTTTCTTTTGGGTTTGTTGTTGTTTTTGTTGCTTTTTTTTTTTTTGCTTTCCCCAACTCCTGTTCTATGATAATTTTAAGCAACAAATAGGACTGAAGGCGAATGGCAATGCCAAAAAGGAAGATGGAGAACCCATCAGCCAAAGTCAATTACGTGGCGCTTTCACAAATCTTTTGCCACAACAATCGTGTGCGTAGGCATTCCTTCCTTCCATGATGTGCGGGGGGATATGTTGTGAGGTATGGGGTGTGAGTACGGATGTATGTATACATACTGTAAGGGGGAGGGGTGCAGGGTGCTGGGTGGGAGGGTGGTTGTTTTTCAGCTATGGCAAATTAATAGAGAATACACAACAACAACAGCAGCAGCAGCAATCCAACCCAACCCAACCCGCAAACACGCACACATACACACACACACACACAGATTCATACACATACACACATCTAACAGCAAACCATCGAGCGGCGACCCTCCCACAATCATAAAATGTAATGTCATAAGTGCTGAACCTAAAACATTTGCGCTTAGCGTGCTCCACTCATATCCTTGTCCTTGTAATAGAAAAGTAGCTTCTTCTTCCTCTACTTCATTCCTACATACTATTGCTCTTCCCCCCTCCTTCCTTACTGAATACTCTATATTATGCCAGAGGGGTAAAATATTCGGATTAGTTATGCTGTTGGTCTGCCTGCCCGTCCTCCAACTCCTGCCCTGCTCCCTGCCCGTTTAGCCCCTGGGGCCAACAGGGTAGTTGGTTCGTTCGTTTGTTCGTTCTTTCCTTGGTCTTCTTTTGCTTAGTTCTCTCTCATACCAAGAATCTAACTAATTCCATTGTTATATATTGTAGTTTCCTTTTCTGCTTAACTGCTGCATTCATTGCTCACAAATTGGCAGGCAACACTGAAGGATTTCCAAATGCGTACAAGTAAACTGTTGCTTGTCAAGAATTTCATTCATGTTATTTAGCTGGGCAAGTTATTTGTTAACCATCAACAGAAACAGAACACTGGCCACCCACCCATCCCACAATCCCCCCAACCTATCCCCTTCTTCGCCACTCCCCACTCCCCATTCCCCACTCCACCACACCAATAGCAATTGTTTCCTGTCAGCCAAATAAAAGGTGTTCGTTTATAGTATTTGGGGAGTAGCTTTAAATTGTTGCTCTAGTCACGTATTTCATATTTCTATAGGGAGGCTATTAATATATCGAGATTTATGTATTAAACAATAAATTCTCTAATAATACTAATTAAACTAGTATAATAATGCAAATATTTCTCTTTGTGTCCTTTTTTGGGACTAAGAAAAACTAACCAAATGACAATCAAATTTGTTAACAAATTTAATGAATATTAACAATTTGATTTTATGCCTTTTATATTTTAGATGTTATGCGGTTGCGGTTGCGGTTTTTCAATTTTAAGTGTTTATAATTGAGTATAACAGTAGTGTATAACAGCAGTGAACTTTATTTAACAGCAATTATTGGGTTATTATGTTAAGTGTGATAATCAACAATGTCGTGATGTTCGATTAATATAAATATCTGATAAAATACTGGCTATAGTACAACATATACATCATACATACATTTCTACATACATACATAATTGTATATTATTTTATCATACTTAATTTATTTAGTTCAATTTGTATGTTAAATTCTTTCTTAAATTATAGATTATGTATTATAGATTTATATGCTTCTGTATATCACGATTAATTTCATATTAGATTAATTTTTAATAATTGAAAACCATTTCTTGATTTAGTATACATTTTTAATTATTGCCAATAAATGCATTTTAAATTCTAAAAAATCGAGAAGAATGCAAAAGACAGCTATGGGAATCAGATATGTATTTATGTATATGTATCAATATATAAATTTGATTTTTAATGGATAAACTTTGTCTTTACATTTAGTATATAATTTTGTCTTTTTTTTTTGTTGTTTCGGCGATGAAAAAGTCATCGTGGCATGCAAAAGAGTGGTTATAGTACTTTCATCTAGTTCATGGCTTTATCTAAAATAACTGAACCATCTAATTGTTCAATAAGTTCATCGTTAGCCACATTGGCACAGAGGGGGGTGGTCCGGGGAGGGTTTAGGAGGGCACAGAAATTGGGGGGCCAGTGGCAATGTTAGAGAGTGCTGGTTGGTTGGTAACCCCTACAGCTTCAGGCATTCCACAATTGGATGATGATGATGGTTTTTCTTGTTGCTTGTTTTGAATATCCACGCAATGAATAGCCAGCTTAGGCAAATGGAAAGAAGCTACAGAACAGTTAAAGCAGATAAACCCCCAACCCCCTCCCCCTACCCACCCCTCTTCGCCCATTTACTCAACCAACTACCCAAACCACCCACAAACCCTCAGGGCCTGGGCTCAAGTCGTGCTAAAACCCGAAATTAGGGGTGGCAAAAGTGGGCGGTTGCTTGGTTCAGTTTGGTTTGAGTCGCATTAGTAAGCTTGTCTATGTCAGTGTCTGTGTGTGTGTGTGTGTGTGTGTGTGTGTGTACGGGCCCCTTCTTACGCGCCATAAAATTTAAAAGCGAGCAAAGCATTTTAGCTCTGGTGCAATTTATTAGACCGGCTCATCGCGGCGCATTTTGTGCCTTTGCGTAACAATTGCCTTCATCTGTTGATAAATCCTTGGCATGCTACCAAGTAAATTGAAAATATATTGTGTGCCGCTACTGCCACCGCCATCGTCTCCTCCACCTTCAATTCTATTTCCTTTACTACGTCTCTCGTGTATCCATCTATTCTATCCTCCCCCCCGACCTCCCGCCAAAGGTGGACTTTCTGGCTGACTATGAGAATGTGCAGCGAACTGTGTCGCAGTTCTAATTATCCACGCACATGTCTCTGGCATTGTCGTTAGTATCCATCGAAGCTTAAGGCGGCAAAGCTTTAAGTATAAATGTTATAGGACTGACTGAAAGACGTAAAATCTGAAGCCAGGATACGTTTCGCGCTTCCGTTTCTATCTTTTATGCAACTGCATTGGCCGCCCGCTGGCAGCGGCATTCAAAACAGCAGCCAACAGCCAGTTACAGCACCAGCAGCAGCCACTAGCACCATCACCAGTACTAGTACCACCAGTAGAAGCAGCAGGACCAAGACCAGCTTCAGCTTCAGTTTCAGCTCACCAGCTGTGCCGCCACAAGCTGCCTTCGCTTTTCGATGTGGCGTGAAAGTTATGAATTTTAAACATTTTCTGGCAGAAAAAACGCCCCTGCTGCAGGCCACATCCATATATTAGTGCAGCAGGAACAACAACACTAGCAACAGCAACAACAGTAGTTGTGTGGCAGTGTCCTTCGTCGTCGTTGTAGTCTTCGTTGGCAACTGTAGATTTATAGCTACCAAAATCTACAATTGTGGGTTGGTCCTACTGGTGGTCCTTACAGAAAGTAGTTTACGTAAAAAAAAGAAGGAATATCTTTGTTGTATTTGTATAAAAAAAAAAAAAAAAAATATATTTATATTGAAATGTACGCAAGTTGAAATTGAAAAAGAATGGAAGATATATGAAAAAATAATTTTCATTTATCGAAGACTAAGAACTGGAATTGGTCCATATATCTACATCTGTTTGCAGGCACTTTCTATACTTATAATTCATTAGACCAATAGAATATAATGGATTTGAGGCCTTGTAAAAGTGTAAGCCTCGACCGATTTTGATAATATAACCATTACTTAAGCTAAAAATTAAAATTGAATATTATTATTTTCGGTTGAAGATCATTTAACTATGTATGTCAAACTGAAACTTACTAAATTCGGCGATCGTGCAACGATTCTTCATATTTAACAAAACATGTTATATTTCTTCTCTCAAGATCGGCCTTGATTTGTCCAATATTTGTTTTTTGTTGATCTAAATTTTTTGTATCTTCTTTCGTAACCAAACGGAAATATTTTAAATTTGTGCATTTAGTAATAGCTAGTTCCAAGAATCGAACAAGGTTTTGATACTAAAAAAAAGAGAATTAAATTGATTATTTGATTTATTATTAAATCCAATTACGTGGCCTTATCACCTCCACCAACCACCTACTTACCTGATAATTTTGTGTCATATAAGGTTCTTCGAGTAGAATCTCGATTGTCTTATCGTCCATATATTCGCCAAATATATCATGATAATCATATCCATCATCGTTGTCTTCGATGCATATGTGATTAACCACCTTGCCCAGCATTAGTTTGCCATTCACACGTGCCTTAATGGCATCGGCGCGATCCATATATTCTTTGATGCGGATTAGGAAACCTTTTCGTTTAGTTTCATCTGGCTCGCCATTGACAAAGCCCATTAATTGGGCTATGCCTTCTTGATATAGCGTCTGCGCCTCCAATATGCGTCCGATCTGATCGCATTCTACAGCTCGTATTAATAATTCCTTCGCTCGAAGTGCACTACTCATTTTAAACAAAATTTATAAAATTACTTCAATATTGGTTTTGGTAAAAACAACTATAATCAGCTGTTTGCGCCACGATAACTTAACGAAAATAGGGATGGTTGTTATTGCCGAATGACGTCACAGGCTATGTTGCTCTGTTATAGTTATAGCCGTTAATGCGAAAAGTAGTTTTGATTCTCAAGATCATTAATGAAAATTATTTAAAAATATATTTGAAACACATTTTTTTAAAGCAAGTTTTTTAAAATTTAGGTTTCTACTTTACATATATAACGTTTAACTTAAGTGGAATTTCAAGTGTCGTTCTTATTTCGTTTTGCGGTAAAGATTAATTAACATTTTGCGGTTAACAGTTTGCGCCACAATTTTCTTTAACCGATTATAACACATTCAGTGGCGCCACAATTCAAAAATACCGTCTCGATTCTTCGCAAGATCACTATCTTATATATTTTCATTTTGGTCTACTGACATGCTTTAAATTAAAGAAAACAGACTGACCAACATTCTGACAAGTGTATTTATATTAGATATGACTTGGTTTTTTGGCTTATCTTATCAGTCCACTTTTTAAGTAAGGCAAACATATATAGAAAATTATGAAAAGAAATAAAAATACAAATAATTGAGTTCGATGTGTCTACGTGGGTGTGTTTGTGTGTGTGTTTATCATTACAAATACATACATAAGTGGATTTTGAAAATAAACAGAATCGTTTTAGCCTGCAACGACCGTTGGCATTTGAATTTGAGTGCTCGTGTTTTTTTTCTTTTTCAATTTTATTTTCTTTTTTTCTTGCGTTTTGCTACCCATAAATATTCACTTTGCTTAAGGTTTATGTCAGTTACAAGCAATTACCTGAAAACGAAAGCGTTTTATCGCTAGCCAGCAGTCCCTGGGCATTGGGTATGCCACATTCACGTCCACTTCCTTCACCTTGCTCCATTTCCACTTTGTAAGAAATTGGATTTCACTAAGCCAAATATTAATTTATTTGTGTTTTCATTTCTTTTGCGCATTGGCAGGTGATTGACCATGATGGTTGGTGACTTCCTCTGACTCTTTGCGGCTTTGCGCATCCAATTCCAATCGAACTTTTGCCCGCCAGCGTCGCCAGTCAAAGTTGAAATAAAAAAAGAGAGAAAAAAAAATAATAATAAAAATAACAAAAAGAAAAATAAAATAAACGAAAAGGAAAACGTTTCGTTTCGGTGCGTGCTATCTGGGGCGGGGTTTTTAGGATGGGTGGGTGGTTGGGCGATGGTTGCCTCTACCCCCTGCTCATCCTGTATTTTTATTTATGTCATAAATTTTAAGCCATTGGGAGCTGTGAACGAGAACGTGACGTCAGCTTATGGTTCACATTTTTAGGGCTTAAATTTTGTATTTTAAATGTGTATATTAAGTAATACACAGCAAGAAAGTAAAGTCATTTAAGGTGATTTGCCAAAAAGCGTAGACTTACCTTGCCACAACATCGGAATATATATGCATATACACACATAACCGCAACGTAATACCCTATAAAAATAAATAAAGGACCTACATATACAAGAATGGGACAAATTACAGATTCTATTTACAAAATTTGTTAATTACTGTTTTCCTTGCATGTTAATTTTCCGATTAGCACTTTTTAAATTTTTTGTCTTTTTTGTTTCTCTTTGCTTTTAGATTTGTCTGCCCACTATTATGATCTGTCCATCCCTAATACTCGATAGTTTCGATAATCAACGATCACTAATGAAAATCGAACGAAACTTGTTATACTGTTATACATTTATGATTTCCCATTTCTCAGCAATCATCGAATATTAGTCTTTCAATACTTGAAATTCTAAGGACACAAATATTTCATTTTACCGCCCCATCGACAATAACCATTCTCACATTTGAAATGTCTATGTACAAAATCCCTTAAATAAAAAGTATTGGCTATATAATGTTTCATCAAATTAATACTTATTCAATTTAAAATTCGCCTAAAGCAAACACCAAGTGGCGTGAAGTGGCCTTCTCCAACACATTGAACTAGCCGAAGAAAGCCCCTTCAAGGGAGTCCAAAGGAAAAAAGGAGAAAAAATAAAGAAAAATAAAAAAAATATATATGTAAGGAAAAACTGCCATGCAGGACTAACTTTTTGTTTGGAATTAGTGAATTGTATCTTGTAAAACACAAACTCAAGTGGGCTAAAGCCATTCTCGAGGCTTTAGGCCTAGAGCTCTTTCACATGTCACCCAATAATGCCCTGTGATGTGCCGAAGCCACTTGCCAGAGTGGGTCTCTCACAACCAATAAGTGTGCGTATGTGTGTGTGTATGTGTGGGCGAGGAACGGGGATATGGGGTTCGGTTTGGGGAAGGGGGAAGATAGATGCTTGGGTTCAGTTTGGTTGCTGGAATTGGTATCGGTTGCTGGGGCCAGTGGTTAGCTCATATTACGGGTATCTTGGCGCCAGCTTTTTATCGACGATTATTTTCTTTTTGGTTGTTGCCGCTTCTGCTGCTGCTGCTTCTGATGTTCTTCTTCTTACTGTTGTTGTTGTGTGCGTGTGTCTTTCTGCGTATGGGTGTGCGTGTGTGTGTGAGTCTTTTTTTCCTCTCTCTCTTCTTGCCTTTGTTTTTAATATTTGTTTGCTGCTGACTGAGTTTCCTTCTTACTTTCTTATATCTATGTATATATGTTTATATGTATATAAGTATATATACATATATATATACATGTGTGTGTATATATATATGTGTGTGTGTATTATTTTTTTTCCGCCACTTTTGCAGCCTTTTCTCGTTGATTTTTATTTGTTTCTCTTTCAATTTATTTTGCCATTTCGTTTTCCTTTCTGCTGTCATTGTTGTTGTTGCCATTTTCATCGCTTTTATTACAAACATACATACATACGCACATACACACACTAACTGACATACATATGTAGCTAACATTTGTGTGTCCTTCACAGTCAGTGTGCGTGTTTGTCAGTCGCTCAATGATATGTGTATGTGTGTGTGTGTGTGAATCTGTTTGTTTGCTGCTAAATGTAAGCTCAGCCCCGCCACTCATTTATGTCGTCGATGTGCCACAGCCGCTGCCACAGCCCTTCAACTCAACCCAACCCCAATCCAACACCACACCCACACCCATATCCATACCCATACCCATACCCATATACCCATACCAATACCCACACTCTTTCCTTACTCCATCCCCGCCGTCTTCTACCCCAACCAGTAGCACTTGTTCGTTAACGTTCAGTTTTCCACTTGATGCTATTTATGTTTGCTTCCATTTTTCAAGAAGGATCAAAATTTATATTGGCTAAAAAGTCCCTCGAGAGCTTTTCAGAATGAGACAGAGACAGAGAAAGGGAGAGAGAGAGAGACAAAGACAGAGATATAACAATATAGAAGACATTGTCTGAAGTGTGAGTGAGTGAGAGTGTAGCTGCTGTGTGTGTTTGTTGTTACAGTTACTGTTACTGCTGCTCCTCACACATTTACAGATGTAACAAATTGTAACACAATCGTAACTGTTTACTCTCGGGGTTGCCCATCTACCAAATCATAACCTCATGAACTTTAGCCCAATCACTCGCGCGCGGTAGCCAATGCCACCAATTCCAATTGAATTGAGTTGCAATTGTTTTGATTTTTAGCCCACGGGGCACTCATCCTCCGTCAATGTGGTGGTGTGTATGAGTGTGTGTATGTGTGTGTGTGTGTACATTAGAGCGGACACATGTGGTAGCCCAAGAGAAATATTTGTATTATATACATACATATTTCTCAAACCTTCAAGAGCACCTCATATTAAACATTTGAAGAAAGTTTTATAGAAACAGTTAGGCCAGGATATTTTACCCGATCAAGATATAATTATAATTCAATTCGAACGATTAATAATTTTTTGAAATATGTGTATATGTATGTATATAATACGAGTACATAAGTATATATACATAGATGTATATATCGATACGATAATAATATCAGATGTTTGCTTTGTGCTTTAACCCTTTTGATAAATAAATATTAAACTCTTTCGATTTCCATACTTATATATGTATGTATGTATGTATGAATATCTAAAGCCATCTCACAATTAAGAAGATATCAGATCATTTTTGGGGTTTTCTTTTGGTCCACCCTAATATAAGATATACCTCAACTATATATATGTATGTACATACATACATATATGACTTGTCTTGACTTGACTTTCTCATATGTATTTATCGCCTTGACTCTGATGCTCTGGTCCTGGTGCTCGTCAAGTGTGCCAGAAATGTAATAAACCATGCGAACTGCTAGCTACTTTATTGCTCTGCAGCAACTCAATTTATATGGGCTGGCCTTTAAGGTGCCTGCGGTCCTGATCCCAGGCAGCAGCTACCAAAAAAAAAAAAAAAAAAAAAAAAAAAAAAAATGAAAGAAAAAATTAGTAACAAAACCAAGAACGGTAAAAGGAAAGGACAGAGAGCGAACAGGACGGAATGTACAACGATTTCTCGACTACTGCTCTATGTATATAGTCCTCTATGGTTTCCATTGTTGTGCGTCAGTTTCCCAAATTAAGCACACAAATTGATGATGTTAACAATGACGATACAAAAATTGACTGCCTCGTGCCCAGCTACCGGCTCTCCAGGTCCCTTTTGGCTCCCCCATTGCTCCCTTTAGCTTCCCTTTTGCTACCATTGCCTTTGGTTTTCTGCTCCCAATGACTGGCAAACAAGTTTTGGCGGCCAACCGGAACAGCGCATGGGCCAACTGAAATGGAAGGAAACGGCAACGGCAACGGCAACAGCAACAGCAACGGCAACAGCAACAGCAACAGCAACAACTATCGCAGTCCATATTTCATATTTTTGTCTAAAAATGGCTTTAATGTTTTCACATTTGCTTTGTTGGCTTTGATGGACGCCATTGCTCATAGCACTCCCCCCCCTCCAACCATCCATCTATCTATCTAACCATCATCCATGGTCTATTCCCATTCCCATTCCCCCCTTCCACACCCCTCTCCTCATTCCCATGACCCATTCCTCTACCATTGACTCGACAAATCAATTGAAAACTGACAGTTATGACTAAACGGCGCATATTTCCTTGACATCTGTGTGTGTGTGTGTATATATGTGTGGGAGTCTGTTTGTCAGTCTATATATGTACATGTGTATGCGTGTGTGTGTGTGTGTGTGTCATGCATATTTCTGTATTGGATTTCAAATCCATTACGCTTCATCGTTTTAGTTTTTTGGGGAATTGGATATCGGCTTTTATATATATCGAAAAGAAAGAAGAGAGAAAACAAAAAAAAAAAAAAAAAAACAACAACTGTTGCCTGCGCTCTGTTCATTCAGGTTTTCTATTCTATTCCGTTTCTGTTTGTGCATTAACAAAATTCACGCACGCCATGCCAAACATGACGACCAGGAGCAGCATTAGTACCAGGAGGACCCTGGGTAAAGAATAATGTCAGAGGCTTGATTTATCCTGTCCAAGTTGAAATACGCTGCGTGTTTGGCCACAATCAATCGATTGACTATGCCACACCGACCTGCTGTTTGTAACTGTCGCTCAGGGCGTGCCTAGAACCCTAGGCTCTGACTGACTCGCTGACTTCCACTGACAACAGGCTCATACTAGGTTTCAGAACAACCCATCACCCATTGCCCATTGCCCATTGCCCACTGGCCACAAACTCCTCTTCTTATGCCCATTCAATGGGCAACAGCTGAGTAGTGCGGTAAAGCGATAATTAAAATTCCTCTACGCGCCCTATAATTAGTTGCATTGGCCAGGCCAGGTTAGGAGGACCATTGCCAACATGACGTCCAATTCGAATTCCTAATTCTAATTCCAATTCCTTCACTTATCTTTCACTCTTTATCTATTCTTTATGGACATGTGCGTAAGCGATCCGTGCGAAAAATGGGCGCTTCGCCGCAATTACCTTCAATTCGAAACAGCTTGAAATAGATTTCACTTTAGTGATAAGCTTATTTCATGGTGCTTTTCTTCTTTTTTTTTTTTTACCTTCCGACACCCCCCTCCCCCCCATCGTTTCTTCCTTTCCTATCAATCCCTGTCCCCATCCCCATACCCATCCCTTTCGAGTTACGAGTTTCGAGTTCCGAGTCGGAACGCCTACGCACCTTTTGCTGTCATGCAAATCAGTTTGACTGCGACCCCACCCATACATGCTACATACTCACACACACACACACCCTATTACATACACGCACACACAGACATTCACATGCGTAATGGCTGTGAAATTAGAAAAGTCTTTTAAACAGTTATCGATGATATTCATGTCTAGTGATGAGGAACAATAACGAAAGAAATGTGAACAATCACAGTCTATAGAAACTAACTAAACTTTCAAAATTCTATTAAAATATTGAAATTTATTAATAGATATTTTAGTTGGTATATACTAGTACTAGTACTATATGTATATATTGCTTATCAATTTAGAAGACTTGTCTATATTTCGATTACCAGGTCAATAATGGGGAGAGAAAAAAAATTGAATCGATGGCAATTTTTTAAAATGAAAAATTAGTTTAAAAAATAATAATAACTTTTATAAATTAACAATAAAATATAAAACATTTTTTGCTAAAAGTTTTTACTTTTATTTTAATTTTATGATCAATTATAATTATATTAATATCTTTAAAAAATAGGTTAATTTTGATTATGATAAGCTCAATTTTACAGTTTTTTTATTTTAGACTTATTTAATTTTTTTCAATCATAATTATATTAAAATTTAAAAAAAATAGGTTAATTTTGATAATGATAAGCTCAATTTTAGAATTTTTTTTTATTTTAGACTTATTTAATTTTTTTTCAATCATAATTATATTAAAATTTAAAAAAAAATAGGTTAATTTTGATAATGATAAGCTCAATTTTAAAATTTTTTTTTTTTTTTAGATTTATTTAAATTTTTTTAATTTTGATTAAGATGAGAGCTCGAAAGTTTTTTTTTTCTTTTTTATTTATTAAGGCGTGCCAAAAAAATTGCGTTTGTTTTTATTAATTAATGAATGTTGAAGTTCTTTCTTCTAGTTATATTTAGTTTTTTTTTTTTAATAAAAATAGTTTTTTTTTAATATCCTTTTTTAAACGACTTTAAGCATTCACGTTGAGTCACAGGTTGTGAATGATTATTTTTTTTTTTTTTTTTTTGTTTGGCTTGCATTTCACAATATCGAATATTGTTTCTCAGTTCTATTTCTAGTATTAGATTCTTGTAGTTGTAGTTGTTATTGTTGTTGTTATTATAGTTGTAGTTGTTGCTGTTGTTATTGTTGTTGGGTGCAACCGGAACTGGGCAAGCTTTATCATTGGGTTGCGAAATGCGAATCGGAACATCCGCTTCTAAATGCCAGGCAGTTGCTGCTTATGTATTGGGGTTACACACTTGCAATCGTCCACGAATAGACTTATCTATCCACATATATATATATATATATATATATATAGATATATAGAAATATACGCGATAGACAGGCTTGACTTTAAATTGAAATTGGAATTGACCAGAGAGGCAAAGAGACAGTGTCTAAAACAGAGATATCCAATAGATATATATATATAAATATATATATATATATACTTATTAGCGAGAGGTAGAGAAAGCTGCAAAAGGAACGCCTTAAATGAGCTTATATAAGCGCTTATGTAATTTTCCCGCCAGTTTGAGATTTATAAATTTTCATTGTTGTTGTTGTTGTTGTTGCCCGCTTTCCTTTCTTTTTTTCGCTATTTCTCTGATTTTCTTTCTTTTTTGTTGTTGTTGTGTCCCGCATTAAGCCAGCTGGACGTTTCATTACCAGTGAGTGTTGTGTGTGTGGTTGTGTGTGTGTGTGTATAGAAAAAAGAGAGAGAGTGAGAGAGAGAAGGGAAGAGAGTGAGGGGAGGTGTTAAAGTAGGTGGAGCATTGAGAGAAGATACTATAGCCATGGCGCTCAGAAGTATGCAATGTAAATAAATGGATAGGAAGAAATCAACGTTAAAATAAATGACACTAAAACTGGAGACAGTCTTTGTTGTTGTTGTTGTTGTTTTTCTTTCTTTTTTTTTTGTCTCACTCTCTCTTATATTTTTCTGTTTTTGTTTTCTTTTTGTTTTTTTTTTTTTTTTATATATTTCTGCTCATTTTGTTGTTGTTTTTTCTTCGCTGGCTTGCTCTTCAATTGGCTATTAAGCAAATTGATTCAGTTAAATTTATCTTAATGCAATCTTCACTCGCCCCAGCACCACCAGGACCAGCACCACCACCACCACCACCACCACTACCACTCCCATACCACTTCCACATTGGCCTGCTTCTTCCACATTGCTTGTTGGCTTACTCCCCCACATCCCATAACCAGCCCATTCACATCTCTGCCCCTCTCTCTTTCTCTCTACAGTCCAGATAGTGCATAATTTGAAGGGCATAGTAAACAAGCCAACAATTCACGCGCAACAATAGCAAAAAAGATACTTGTAGATACATCTCTAGACACAGCTCAGTCAGTCCGACACATGACGGTCATGGCGGCCACGATGACGGCAAAAATAAAAACAAAAAACAAAAAACCAAGAAGAATCCCAGGCCGAAATCCCATACCCAATGCCATTGCCATTGTCATTCATTCCCGTTCCCAATCCCAATCCCAATCCCAGACCCCCAATTGAGCCTACCACGATGAGTAGGGCTACTACGACAACAACAACGATGAGGAGGACGACGACAACGACGGCGACGACGACGAGGACGATGTTGGCCATAAAGCGCTCGAAGCGTGAAAAACAAGGGTGAATGTGGAAAGTTACAGAAAAAAAGCATTAGAAAGTATATCTGGGCATGGCTTAAAAAGCGCGCTGTTGATTGTTTTGCTGGATAACGGCCACGATTTACCCCACACCCTGCTCTTTCTCTCTCTCTCTCTCTCGCTCGCTCTGCTTTACAATTCTCTTCATTTTACTCATCCTTTTTTTTCTCCTTCAAAAAAAAAAACCCTGTTGCCATATACTACTAGTTCAACATGAGACATGAACGTAGCCAAAATATCCTTAGAGGGGGTAAAAAAGTTTATTTCATTGAAAATAAACTTTTTAAAAAAAAACTGTTTTTAAAACTGTTTAAAAGAGAGAAAAAGAGCATTCCCTCGTTAGTTAACTTAACTATATATTTCCAAGTGGAAATTCTGGCTATTTATATTGATATTTTATATAAATTTTAAATTATTCCAATTGATCATTCAGTGCTAAATCTCTGTAATTGAAATATATATCATAATATCTTGTAATCGCAAAATTAAATTCGGTAATGCGATGGACTTTCCCCTTTGGTCATTCTGCTCATACCCTTAATGCCATACCCATGTACAGGCAGGGCAGAAGAGTCAGGCGTATTTTGATTTCGTTGTCGCCACCGACAATGCGATGGAATCGCTCTAAGGGTTGGTTTTTCCTTTCCCGCAGGAAAAAAAAAAAAAAAAAAAAGAAAAGAAAAGAAAAGAAAAAAGCAGCCAACAAAATCTAAACTATCTCTTTGCCATTTTCGTATATGTGCTACTGGGCAATCGACTACTGCTACTACTACTACTACTACTCCTACTAAGCCATATAAATATGGCCATAGTCTGAGAAATTGGTAGTGGGAGAGAACAATCTATGCCTCCGTCCTTCATCCGCACTTTGCCAGCGTCTGGCCCATTGATCGGGCAACCATAAACAGCATTTTTGCTTTTGTTATTATTGCTACTGCCACCATAGGCAAATCATATAAATTATGCTTACAATTTTTCTTTTCTCCCTTTTTTTTCTTCTTCTTCTTCTGTTCTTGCTTTTGCTTTTGCTTTTAATAAGCATAAAAACTTATGATATGTGAAAATATGTATAGTAGGCGCAACAAACAAATCGGCAGCAGCAGCAGCAGCAACAACAATAATAATAGCAACAACAACAGTTATATCAAAGTTAACATCAGCCGGCATCCAAAAACCCAACCCAACCCAAACCAAACCCAATCCGATCCAATCCAATCCAATCTAAACCATCAAAGAGGTCTGAAAATTGTTAAAGTTCAGTTACTGGGACAATTGGATGAAATTTTATTTAGCTAAAACCATTTGTACTTTAGTTATCATTGGTTTTTTATTTAAATTGCTAAAGTTTTGCACATTCCTTGTTATTGTTGTTGTTCCTGTTGTCGTTGTTAAAAAAAATAAATATTTATATGAAAATCATCAATGTGTGTTAGCCTATTCCCCTTATCAGCATACAAAAACCAACAATATGTATATATAGACCGAAAAACGATTAAAAACCAAAACAAACTCATTCAATTCAAAAATCAAATGTTAAGCAAAATTCAAAATATTAAATTATATTATAAAAGATTCTTTTAATTGTTATTTTAATTAAATAATAGAATTTAAACTACTCTATGGGTTTTTTAAAGCAACAAAGGATGATTTTTGAAAAAAATTTTTAATTAATTGAGATATGTATTAAAATTTGTCAATAGGCAAGCATCCAGCAGCCGCTATAGTTTATTTTTCTTACCCATAAATTTGAATTATCAAGCGGATTATTATCAAAGATAGCTAAATTGAGAACGAAACTGGAGATAATGTTTGAAAGTAGTGAAAAACTATGTCATTCTTCAAGCAGATCAGTTTTAAATTGTATTCTGAAATTCCTTAGCTGCCCTTACTTGTTACCTTTCTTTTACTATACACTTACTTACCTGATTGTAATCTTTTTAATACATAATATCCCAATTTTCTGTTCTTCATTTTCTGGCCCTGATAAGTATGCAATGATTTCATGCCAATATCGTTTACTTAACAGAAAGCTTGAAACTACATACATGTAATAAGAATCATAT
Source organism: Drosophila sturtevanti (assembly GCA_018150375.1). Taxonomy (NCBI): domain Eukaryota; kingdom Metazoa; phylum Arthropoda; class Insecta; order Diptera; family Drosophilidae; genus Drosophila; species Drosophila sturtevanti. The sequence continues at coordinate 1,829,537 of JAECWJ010000688.1, read as the reverse complement.
ACTTGATTTGCCATGATTTGATAAGTTGATTAAGAATTAAAGCAATTTTCTTCTTTCTTCTGTCCAGACAAACAGCTCTCTTCCTCATACCTCCCCCCAGTTCGTCTCACCTCTTCAAGGGTATAAATAACAAAGGAAGAGAAAGAGAGAACAAATGGTGGCAAATATGTTTAAAAAAAAAAAAATACGAAAAATGAAATTTGATAAGACAGAAAGGACAACATATCCTGTCAGTTCAATTTCAAATCTCCATTCAATATGGTTCACCTGTTTCCCCAAATCTAAGAGAGAAAAATCCCAAAAATGAAAAAAACACTTGGTTAGAGTTTTTTTTTTTTTTTGGTTTTTTGTATAATTTTTTTGTTGTCAGATTTTTATTTTTATTCACTATGTTTTGTTTTTGTTTTCGTTTTTTTTTTATTTTTTCATTTACTACGCAAGTTGTTTTGCATCATTCGCATTTTTCATATTTCGCATTTTCCTTTGTTTTTGTTTTTCTCCCCCTTCTTTTTCTTTCCACATTTTCGTTTTTTATTTTCCTCATTTTTTTCATGTATAAATTTGTCTCATGTGTTATGAAAATATAATATACTTATGTAAGTTTATGTTTTTCCTTTTTTTTTTTTTTTTTTTTTTTTTGTTTTTGTTTAGCTTCTTTTCTTTTTCGTTGTTATCTTTCTTCATTTCTCATAATTTTTATTTCCGTTTTTTTGGTTTTTTTTTTTTTTTTGGATTTTTGCTTAGTTTTTGTATTGTTTTTCTTCTTCTTCTTCATCTTTTGGTTGTTGTTTTTATGTTTTACAGAATGCTTGGCTTTTTGTTTTTGTCTTTTCCATTTTTTTTGTGTTTGTTTCGTTAGTTGTTTTTAGTAACTATGCATTAATTAGCCAACTTTAGTGTGTATGTATATAAGTGTACGTGTATGTATATATATGTGTGTGTGTGTGTGTGTGTGGTTGGGATATAACTATGTGCAGATATATATATGTATGTATAATGCATGTATGTACTGTATTGTATGTATGTATTTGTATTGTATTGTATTGTATATATATGGACTCTAAGACTGGATTATACAAATCAATTTGGTTAAGTACAAAATATATGTATGTATATATATTTGTTTGTTGTTGTTGTTTTTTATTTGGAAACCACGCATCGAACTGAAGACATATTTTTTTTTTTCATTTTATCTCTTTCATTATATCATTTTGTTTGACATAAATATACATACATATATATATATATATATATATATATATCTATATGTATATAGTTTATATATATATATATATACATATATACATATATATTGATAAATTCTTGATTCTTGTTTTATAAATTAGCTGATCAACAAACTTATGGCATAAAACTAATGAAACGCGCAATAAAACGAGTATTGAATTTTGTTGTTTCGAAAAATTGACAATTACATTTTGTTTGTTTTTTTTAGTAAGTTTTTCTTTCATTTTCCGTTCATTTTAATTTTTTTTTTTCTTTTTAATTATTTATTTATTTTTTGGTTTTTTATTTTTGTTCTAGTTAAATTGACATTTGAGGGCTTTTTCCATGGACCAAACCAGACATCAGTAAACACATACAACAACAACTGAGTTAGGAGAGCGAGGGGGTGAAAGGGTGATTGGGGGGTGGGGGGTGGGGAGTTGTGGATTGAGGAGGGGTTTATACAATCAAATCCCTCTCGGACCTAGAGGTTTAATATTCATGTGTTTCTGTCTGGACCCAGTTGGTTGGTTAGTTAGCTGATTGACAGGTTGGCCATGATTTGGGTGTGTATGTATGCATGTATGTATGTATATGTGTTTGTGAGTGTGTGTGTGTGTGCCATTTCTGTATGTACATGAATGTCATATACATAATTTATAATAGTTGTATATGGGTATTTGTGTGTGTATGTTCTTTTGTTTAATATATATATTTATATGTATGTATGTTTAGTCTATTTCTATATAACATACGTTTTAAGTTTTTCTTCATCATTTTTTTGTTGTTGTGTTTTTAATCAATGCCATAAAATACATAAGTATGTAAATGTCTGTGTCTGTGTGTGTGTGTGTGTGTGTGTGTGTGTGTGTGTGTGTGTGTGTGTGTGTGTGTGTGTGTGTGTGTGTGTGTGTGACTGTGAGTGTGAGTGTGTATGTTTTTGTAGATCTAGGTACAGAATTCTTTGCTGGCTCACTAAGGTGCTATATTGTTGTTGTTAGTCAATAAGTTTCACTAATTTTAAGCTTAATTTTAAACGCCATTTTCTTTTTTCTTTTTTTTTTTTTTTTTGTTTGCTTCTCATCTCTTGCTTTGTAATAATCATACATTATGTATTTATGTAAGTATGTATGTAGGTATATTTTCTTTCTTTTTTTTCTTTATTTGTTATTTGTTTTTGTTTTTGTTTTGCAATTCTACATTTCTACAATGCTACTTTAGTGTGTGTGTGTGTGTGTGTGTGTTTAGGGGTGGGGGAGGTGGTTGTATGTGTATGTGTGTGTGTGTGTGCTCTAATATAAGTTAAAATGTTTGATTTCTACCGCAATAACTTTTGTTCAACTATGTTTGTATGTATATATATATGTACGGGGGAAGCTGTGGACGGGTAGAGGGGGATGTAAGGAATGTTGTTGGAATTGACTTAAGGGATGGAAAAGGGTCAGGTTTTTCTTTATATATATATATATATATGTATAACTATTTGCATAAGGGCATTAAAATGCTTAAATGCAATAAACAAAATGAAATAGTTTATATATATATATATATATATGTATATGCATGTATGTATGTATATGCGTGTGTGTGTGTGTATATATATATATAAATATGAAACATAAGATTTATCATATTATATTATATATATATATGTATATATATATAATAATCTTTTTTCGTTGTATAAAGAGTACATCAATTGGTCTCGATCTCAAGCAGCAGCACAAAAACGGTTGCAATAACAATATATAATTGTTTATTATTATATGCAAAAAAATTAACACACTACCGTTAACTAATAATTGGTATTTTTTGGGGTTTTTCTTATTCTTCATTAATTATATTCTTCTTATTCCTTCTGTGCCTTCATTCTCTCATTTGTTTTGTTTTGTTTTCAATTCTTTGATGCGCCAAATAATCCCTACGGCTTGTAAACTAATTATAATAATTATACTTTATTACTCTATATATATATATATATATATATATATATATATATATGTATATAGTGTAGCGTGTATAGTGCCATAAATAATTTCTTTATCGCTCAAATATAACATATGCTTATACATATACATATATATGTATATATACATATATATATATATATATATATATATATATGTATGTATATATAGTACTTATGTTGGGCGATTTGTTATAGTTTTTATTTTGTAATACTTTTTAGTTACTTTTTTTCTTGTGTTTCCTTTATTTATTCGTTTTTTTTGTTTAAATGTTGCACTCTCTCTCTTTCTTTTCTTGTTGTTTTTTTTTTGTTTTCATTGCTTTTTACTGTTGTAATTTTCGTTGTTCTTGATTATAAGTTAAGGTACACATATGTATACATATATATATATATACATATATATATATATATATATATCCATATATGTATATAGATTTCATATACAATTGATGTAAATAAGTTTCATTATTCAATATATATATATATATATTCAAAGTGTTAAGTCTTTTATTTTTACTTCATTTTTTTCATTTTGTTCTTGTTGTTATTTTTTTCGTTGTTGTTGTTGTTGTTGTTAGTATCTGTCTTAGTTTATAATCATTATATCTGAACTATTAATTGTTAACGTGCTAAGTCTTTCTTTAATTTTTGTTTGTTTATGTTTCTTTGTTTTTCTTTTTACCTTTACTTTTGTTGTTTAATTATTTATACATAATTTTGCATTTCTACTTTTGCCATAAATAAATCAATCAATCAATCATTGTTAGAAAGGGAGGGGATTATGATTAGAGGGAGGGAGAAGGGCGGGAATATGAAGGTGCTTTGCAGTTATAGGGAAATGCCTTAGCTATATACAGACCCTTGTATATTATATATATATGTATATATACATCTATATACATATATATATTTGATTCTTTTTTTTTCTTACATTGTTGGAAAACTAAATGTGGCCACATTGCCAAACCCCCCAAACCAAGTGGCATCTCTCTGCTTTTACAGTTATTTTTTGTACAGAAATTTGCCACACAAAATGATTACAAAGTATAAAAAGTATATATGTATGCATGTATGTATGTATATGATTGATCAGCATTATTACTTTATATTATTCATACATAAGTTTGTCTATACTCTTATGAATATGTAAGTCAATATTATGATCGCATTCTATGACTTTATTCAATATTCTCTATTAATGCGAATGTAGCAAAATGTTTTAAAAAATTTTTGCTTTTAATTAAATGTAGTCAAACTTTTAATAAATTTGAATGATTGTATGTTTAAATAATCATATTGCTAATACATATTTATGTATATAGGGTATACAAATTTCGGCATGATTGAAATTAGTTTGTTTATATGGAACCTCTTGTTTTTATGACATTTCCCTTTTGGCTTGTCGTCCTTTCTAACGAGCGCTCGTTAAACTGACTGCACTAACACACAGAAAAAAGGACAACATTGTTTTAATCTTGTCGAAAGAGGCATGATGAGGGGCAGGAAGGGAGGGAGGTGGGGTGGCTAGGTAGTGGTAGAGGGTGCTGGGTTCAAGCAACAGATAATGAAAACAATGGATCATTACGTACCAAAGTGTTACCCAAAAAAAAAAAAAAAAACCAAAAAAAAAAAAAAAATGAAATTTCACTCAATTCAACAATTGTATTTAAAGTTGCGCTGGGTTTTTGTTTTTGTATTGGGTAAGCTTTTTCATTTATTGTTGTTGTTGTTGCTGTTTGCTTTTGCTTTTGTTTTTGTTTTTGTTTTGTTTTTAAAAAGTTATGAATACTAGAAGCTAAATAATTTAATCAACTTTAACAATTTTATAACATGATTTTGGAATCGAACCCATATAACCATAACATGTTTTTTTTTTGTCAGTGTGTGTGTGTGTGTGTGAGTATATGTATGTATGTATGGGAGGGAGTGTGTGTGTGTTTGTGCGTGATTGAAGAACCTAAAAAGTAATTGGTTTTGGGGTTTTTCCTTTTCCTTTTTTTTCGTTTCTTTTATTTTTCTTTTCATTTTATTGGCGTAAAGCTTTTCCAAATACATACATACATCTATATATATATATATACAAATGTATATGTATGTATGTATATATTTATATATATGTATATATACATATATATATGTATATAAATCGTGTGTAAGGGTATCGATAGTTTTAACTGCTTTTTTGTTTCGCTATTTATAGTACTAGTTAAGTTTTGTAAAGTATTCAATTCAATTTTGTTTTTCCACTTTGAAATTTTGCAGAATTTCGCACTATATGCATGTACGTATGCATTTATATGTGTGTGTGTATATATATATTTATATTGTATATAGTATTATTAGCACTACAATTTTTATTGCTTTTCGATACACGTTAATCTATTTATAAGTAGGCTCTTCAGCTCTTTCATCAATTTTTCATCATTTGTTGAGCAATTGGAATGAATTTTCGTTTTCTGTTATACAATGCAGTGTGTGTGTGTGTGTGTTTGATTGTGTGTTGTGTCGAGGGTTATCACAATATTCGAATTGCTTTGGGTTTAACTCTTAAGTATTGACATAATTTTCCTTAATTCTCAGCACAAGAATTACCAAATAAAAAAAAGAAAGAAAAATCAGAAAAATTTTAAAAATAATACACCGAGTATTGCAAGGATCAGGTCCTTGAAAATTGTATATAGAAATTATATGATGGCATAGGATATATCAAGCAAGACGTAGCGGGATTTATCCATTTTTCAACAGCGACGCCACACCTTTCCTTATAAAGGACTCTTTTTAACCTTTCTCAATCTATTCTCAATCTATCAATTAATGAGATTGGATTATATGTATATATATAGTAGTATAACAACTTCCATTGGTCGGTCTTTTCTTGCTCCTTTGGGATTAGCTTTTGACTAATAAATGAGAGGAATTGTGTTTCTTTTTTTTTCGTTTGTATCAGTTTTTGGCTACGCCCATGCGTTTACAGTGGTAACAAAATCAATTTCAATAAAACAAAAATGGAAACAATTGGGTTTTTTTTCTTTTTTTTTTTGGTTTAATGTGTAAGTATTTCAAAATGTATATTGTATATTTTCCATTTTAACTTGTGTGTGTGTGTGTGTGTGTCAATGTTTGTGTATGTATGTGTGCTTTGATTGCTAATATTGTAAGTATATATATTAGTTTTCAACCTTAGTATTAATAAATTGCTTAAATTTGCTTTTTTAATTGTTTAATTTTATTGCTTTTCTCTTCTCTATTGCATAATTAATTATGCAATTTACCTTTTTGTGTTTTATTAGTTTATTTCGCTTATATAATTTACATTACTATGTAAAAAAAAAAAATGGATTTTAGATTTAATTAAATATTATTGCCGGTTTTTAAATTTAACATACTGGTTTTTTTTTCTTCTTTTATTCTTCGTTCAAATGCCTTCTCATTTTTCTCTGATGAAATATAAGTATATAAATAATAATTAATAATAATAATAAATAATAAATTACTAAGCCTAAATAACTATATATATATATATATATATATATATATATATATATATTTATATAAATATCAATGTATATAAGTTAGTTGTAGTGGTAATTAATTCAATAATAATTTCAATTTGCAATTTCGTTTGCTTGATTTTTGCCATTTTTATCGTTTTGAGTATTGCTTTGGTACTTTAGCCGATTTTCGATAAGCGTTTCTCGTTTTACGCCCAAAACGCTATTTCGCTTTCGCCTTCTCTCCCTTCTCTTCATTTCTTCTTCTTTGTCTTCTTCGTCTTCTTCTTACATTGTCAACTACTACTTGTTCTAAATCTACATACATCATCATCTTCTCCATTCTCATTTTAATCTCATTCTTCTTCTCTTGCATCTCCTCTTCTTCTCTATCTTCATCTTAATCCCTTCATTGGTTTCAACAGTATAAAAATAATTTTGTGATTATATATACTATATGTATGTATATATATAATGTATATTCGTATATCGTACTTACTAAGTTAACTTATGAGTATATGTCTCTGTCTATCTGTCTGTCTGTCTTGTCTCTCTGTTCATGTATGTGAGGGTGTGTGTGTGTGTGTGTGTATGTGTGAATACTAGGCCTATATGTTTGGTAAGTGTATACTACGTAAATAAAGATATATATATATATATATATGTATATATATATGTATGTGTATATAGATTTCCCATTCTCCATATCAACAAATTATTTTCTTGTTTTTGTTGGGTTGATCTAAAGATTGCTATATCCCTTAATTGATTTATTTATTTATTTTGTTTTGTCTGGCTACAGTTTATACTAAAAAACTATGGCCATAAAATATTCGTTGCACTTATCGTTTATCGTTTTATCGATTTGTTGAGATCGGTTGCTGAAGCTGATTTTCAGTTGATTTGGAATGTTGTGTTGTGTGTATTTGTGTGTGTTTGTGTGTGTGTGTGCTTTCTACTATTTACAGTTTTGTGCAGCAAATTTTGTATATTGTCTGTCTGTATGTGAGCGTGTGTTTGTGTGTGTGTGTGTGTGTGTGTGTGTGTGTGTGGTATGTATGTATATGAAAAATGATAGTTACAGTTATATAATAATAGAATTAAGTTAAATATGAAAAAACAAAAGAAATGCTCAATTTATGCATTTCATTGCTTGTTGCCTTTTCATTCACGCATGGACGAAGTGTACTGTTAAATGCTTGAGACTAGATCACACTCGGTATTTATTTATCTCGGTATGTGGGGGGGGGGTTGTGGTGTCAGGTGAAAAAGGAGGAGGGTGGGGAGAAGGATGGTAGAGTGTTTGCGAGTGAATTGAGGATTCACTCAGCACTGTACTCACAATATATATACATATATATATATATATATTTACGATTAGACTATATAAAACTGGTAACTGGATCTATAAGGGAACTTCGCTTGCTCGCTCACTGGTTCAATCGCTCATTATCCTTTGTCTGGCTAAATTAAACAATTAAGTTCTTAATTTGTTTGTTTGTTAGTTTGTTTGCTGTTAAACAGCGACTAGATGTTCTCATTAATTGAATTCTTTTACGTTTTTGTTGTTGTTGTTGTTGTTATAAATAATTTGTATTGTATATGGATTTAGTTTTGTTGTTTCTTTTTCGCTTTTTCATTTTTTTTTCTTTTTTTTTTGTTTTGATGGAATGCTAATTGACTATGCGTATTATAAGGTCTTAAGATACATACAATATATGTGTAAGGATTTCAAAAAAATATGAAAAAAAAACAATATAATTATAATAATAAAAAAAAAAGTTTCCCTTCTGAACCATGAACCGAAATGCTCGTTCTATCCATTAAATTAAGAGAGAGATAGATAGAAAGAGAAATGAAATTAACTAATGCTGAGAATCTCCTATGTATATGGTAAGCGTCTATATATTGTATATATACATATATAGTTTATCTGATGATCGTGAGGCTGTTGATGATGTTAAAATTTTTAGTGCAAGCTGGACTAAATCGAGTAAATTAATGGAACAACTTGTTTTTCTTTTCTTTTCGTTTTTGTCATTTCATTGCCTACTTTTAGGCAAATATTGCTGTTAAAAATTTTGATTATTTTTTTTTTGTTGTTGTTGTTTGTATGTATGTATGTATGAATATGTGTGAATGTGTTGGTGTTTTTTCGTTTTCTTTTTCTTTTCTAAAAAATTTCGAGTGCTTTTAATAATTGGCTCTACTATTTGCCTTTTTGTTTCGGTTGTTAATGTTGCAGTTGCTGCTGCTGCTAAGTAGGTGACTTAGTTAAAATTTGTGTCTGTATATGTATATATGTGTGGGTGTGTGTATGTGTGTTTGTGTGTGTGTGTGTGTCCTACTAATATTACTGGCTTAATAGTTAGGCTTGCTCTTAAGACCTAATTCGTTGTTTGAGAAACATTGCATTTGCTTTTTGTATTCGTTGCATTAATTTTAATCACTTCGTCTTCGTCAACGTTTTCGATTAAAGAGAGAGAGAGAGAGAGAGAGAGGTTAGAGTAGAGTTAGAGTTAGAGAGAGAGAGTGAGAGAGATTGAGAGAGAGAGAGAGAGTGTGTGTGTGTGTATGTGTGTATATGTATGTGTTTGGTGTTTATGTGTGTGTGTTTCTTTTGTAGGAGAGATAAAAGTTTTTTTTTTTTTTTTTAGCTACAGGTTATAGTACACTATATGTAAGTATATATATATATTTAAATATAGATATATATATATATATATCTATTAAGTAGATAGTTAAGTTAGATAGCTGCGCCTTAGCGTAGAATTGCTTTTTATTTTCAGGTTTGCAAAATTGCATTCGGTTTAATACCTCATACAAAAAGGCTCTCTGTGTGGGTGTGAGTGTGTGTCTCAGGGTGTGTGTGTGTGTGTGTGTCTATGGGGGACTAGGAATATGTTGTTCAACTCGCTTAAGATTAAAAAGAAGAACCCGATTAGGTTTTTTTGTTTTCTTTCTTTTTTTGTTTGTTTTGTTTTTTTTTTTTTTTTTGTTTTGTTGGTTAAATGTTTTTGGTTGATTTTTTTCTTCTGTTTTTTCGTTTTTTTCATTTTTTTTTTTTCGTTTACTTGCTGCCTAAGGTGTCTAATGCGAATTTCTACAGTCTCTGTGTTACTTCTACTACACTTTGCGTTTTTTGCTTTGGACGTATTGTGATGTCAAGTATGTTATATATGTATCTATTGTATATATATATATATATATATATATATATGTATGTATGTATGTATGTATGTATATATATATATAAAAAAAAAACACTGCTAACGATAACTTTAACTTCAACGGTATTATTAACTAAAACCACCTTTACATCTGCAACATTTGCACATTTTGTTTGTTTTTTTTTTTTTTTAACATGCCACACACACTTACATGGCATAAGTTGGGCCACCTGCTGTTCCTGCTCCTACGCCACCACCAGCACCTCCTCCTGCTCCAACACCATTCGGAATGGCCTCCACCTTGACACGCTCAAGAAATTCATGTGTTGGGGATGCCAAACTGGCTCCACTTTCACTATTGCTATCGCCACTATGACCATGAAGCGACATGGACATCATTAGCTCCTCCTCATCCTTGAGACATGCCGATTCCAAATGTTTATTAAGATACGATTTGAGAGCGAATGTCTTGTGACATCGTTTGCATTCAAAATTCTTGTCCACCGAATGCGTCTGCATGTGAGCACGAAGATTGGAGCGATCCGCAAAGGCCTTGCCGCAATGCGCACATCCGTATGGCTTCTCGCCGGTATGAGAACGCAGGTGACCCTGCAATAGCCAGGGACGCGAAAAGAGTTTGCCGCAGACACCGCAACTGTGCGACAATTTGTGCGTCAGTACGTGCATGGCCAATGCTGGCATGGACACGTATGCTTTGCCGCAGGTGTGGCATTTCTTAGCAGATTGTGAATCTAGGGAACGATGCGTCTGCTTATGACGCGACAGGTTGCTTGATGTGGCATACTGTTTACCACATTCGGAGCATGTATATTTGGTCTTCTGTTGATCCTGGACAACAACTGCGGCCGGATCGGCCACATGTTTACGCTTGGAACGTCCATCGCTTACAAAGAAGGCTTCATAGGTATAGGCAACCGTCTTGGCTGGAGGTGAATTGCCATCACCATCGACAGCAACATCATCATCTAACGCCTGGTTAGTATTGGTAGTGTTGCTATTCTCATTTTGGACACTGCCACCACTGCTGCTGCTGGCACTGCTGGCCGGGCTACTGGGCATGGCAATGCTGGCACTGGAGGCATTGCTCAAGGGGCGTTGTTCGTTTACCACGCTAGCTGCAGCAGCCAATTCGGCAATCGATGACGTGCTACGCAGATGCGCATGCGTCTCCAACGCTGGCGCCGTTGTTGAGTGGGTGTGGGCCAGGACATGATGATGATGATGATGATGATGATGCTGCTGCTGCTGTTGCTGTTGCTGTTCCTGTTGCAGAGGCAAGTGATGCTGTTGCTGTTGCTGTTGCTGTTGCTGCTGCAGTTGATGGGGTTGTGTGGGCGGATGGAATGCAGTCGAGGCGCTCAGGTCGAGTATGGCATGGGCAGCATGCAAATCCTCTTCAGCCGGAATGCGTCTGCGGTAGCCATGTGCAGGCTTATCGTCCAGCGAATATGGCCTGTATATATCTTTCTTTTTTGGTGGTAGTGACAATGTGGCTCCCGTGCTACTAAAACATTTCCTTTCACTGGATGCCACCAATTCTGTTTTAATGTGCATGCCAATGCCCGCCAGCGGACTAAAGCGATCGCCACTTGGTGAGCACGATGGCGATGAGGTGGTCGATGAGGGTGGTGTTTGATAAGCGGCCAAATGTTGATGTTGCTGTTGTTGTTGTTGTTGTTGTTGTTGTTGCTGCTGCTGTTGCTGCTGCTGTTGCTGCTGCTGTTGCTGCTGCTGCTGTTGTTGCTGCTGTTGTTGCTGGTCTACCGCACTATTACTTGAAGCGGCAGCTACTAGAGCTGTTGCCGCAGCACGAATAACCGTTATCTCGCTTTCCATTCTGGGCAGGTACGCAGTGTAATGCAGTGGTGACAATTCGCGGGTGTAGCCTTAAATATTAAAAGATAAACACAAAATAAAAAACAAAATTAAATATTTCTCATTAAATATGCAACAGTTAAAACGAAAAAAGAAAAATTGTAAAATTTTCGATTTTTTTTTCCCCGAATCCTAAATGAATATTTAATTAACTTTATTTTTATGATATTATATCAAAACGGAGCTAACTAAATTTAAGCTTAGTATATCGAAATTAACATAGAAAATCGTAAAATGTTTTGGTTCTTGTTCAAATTGTTTTCATTTGAAAATTTATAAATATTTCACGATAAAGGAGGGGGGAATATAAATCAGAAATTTATGTTCAAATTTATCACATTTTCAAAGTTATGTACTCAAATCGAATTGTTAATACTATTTCTATTGGGAAAATTAACTTTAGTTTGTTTTAGTTTTCGAACCATATATATTATGTATATCCCTTCCTATATATGTACTTTGATAATAGTTCAAAAAAAAAGATAGATTTAAATGATATAGACTATGAAAAGTAAATGGTATTGCACTTTAATGAAGAACCATTTGTGGTTAATTGGAATTCGGACTAATAATTGCTTATAATATATAATGCCTACTTTGATTTTCATCAAATGGGACTGACATTTCAAAGAGAAATATTTACATATCTTTTTGATTTTATTGCAATCTAACCCTGATCCATAAAGTTCAATCAGTTCAATATCATTTATTAGTTACGTATATAGTTTCAATAAAGGAAAGAAAGTTTTTGAAATACAGCCAAAATTTTACTTTTCCAAAAACTACAAAAAAAGAAGGAAAAACAACGGAAAAAGAAGAAGGACCTTCGGTACGCCTAAAAGTATGCACACTATTCTCACTTAAGTTAAATGGAAGTTACAAATGTTTCGTAATCGAAATTTCGTGCCAATGCGGCGCAAGTTAAGGAAAAACTTTTTTCCTTTTTATTTTTCTTTCATTTTGTTTTTTTTTTCTTGGTTTTCATTTTTGTTTTTTTTGCTATTTTTTGTTTTTTGCTTTTTTTTTTTTTGACGCAAAACTTACCATTGTAAACATTGCTGGCTACTCGTGTTGCTGCCTCCGGCGAATGAGGCGGTGGACTGGGTGCCGTGGTGCCCGCCGTTGGGGAGCTGGGTCCCCAGCACTTGGCCGTCGTTGTGGTTGTTGCTATTGTGGCTGTTGTTGTGCTCTCGTTGCTTGTGGCTTCTGCTGTTGCTGCTGTTGTTGCTGTTGCTGGTGTTGCAGTTGCTGATGATGCGGCAATTATTGTGCGTTGCTTTTCCAATTTGGTCAAATATTTATCGCCAACAACATCGATCTCTTCGTCATCGTCCAGAGTGGAGCGACGTGACTTGAGATGGGGCAGCGATGTTAGATGTATATCCTCATCTCTGGAAGTTGTGGATGTATTTGTTATATGTTGTTGTTGTTGTTGTTGTTGCTGCTGCTCTTGTTGCTGTTGCTGTTGCTGCTGTTGTAGGGTTATATTGTTGTCATCGGAAGATCGATCCAGCCAGGGATAGGCCTTCCATTTCTTTGCAATCAAACAGCGTGGCATGATGAGAGATTAAAGTTTTCAATTGCAGTTTGCAAAATGGATTTCTTCTTTTGTTTCGATTTTTCAAAAAAAAAAAATAGAAGTTATTGTAAGGATGTTGGATGGATGGATTTGTGGACTAGGGGAGGGGCTAGAGGGCGCTGCTTTTGTAGTTGTAGTTGTAATATTCTATCTGTAGATCGGTTGTCGTTATTTAATTCAAAGATCAAGTCGAGTGTTAAGTGCTGAAGCGAGTATTTTTTTTTCGAACGAGCAAAGACCTTCGTAGGGGGTAGTCGTTGGTGGCAAAGCGGAAAGGAAATGTTGCAGTTTTTATTTTGCAATCTTCTGGTTTTACGCATGTGAAAATTTAAGATAAAGTAGAGATTTGGCTCGCCGAAATAGCATTTAGAGTTTACTTATAGAGGTTATTGCTTGGCATACGCATTGTTGCGCTTTCTTCTTCTGCTACACCTTTTTCTTCTGTTCTTCTGTTCGTCTCCTTCTAAATTCCTCTTCGTCCTTTTGGTTAGATTCCTTTTGACTTTATGCGTTTAATTGCATATCCTTGCTTTTCAATTGTTACTCCAGTGTGTAAATTGGTTGTTCTGTCTTTTCTCTTCTCTTTTTTTTTTTTTGGTTTTGGATTATTATTATTATTATTTTTTTTTTGTTTGGTTATTTTGGTTTAGGATACTTCAAAATTTCACAGCCCCTTCACACATTTCTGCGTTTTTTTTTTTTTTTTTCGAATATTCGTCCTTCGCATTTGTTAGACCCAGTTACAGTTACGGTTATAGTTAACGGTACCCAGCATTAGACCATTTGGAGTTGGAGCTATTTTGGCCACCTTGTCCTTTTCGTTTTTTTTTTTTTTTGCTTTTTTTTGTTTTTTGGTTTTTACTTTCCTGTGTTGTGCTTTTCGTTATATTGTTGGTTTTCTTCTTTTTTTTTGTTTGGAGTGTTTTGGGGGAGTTGGGGGTGTTGTGGGAGAGGGATATTTTTTTTCGTTTTTTTTTTGGTCAAGTTAACTTTTTGGTTTTGGTCTGCGACACGGACACGTTTTTGGCTGCGTTCGCGTTGGCTGCGTGTGGCTTATCGATTTTTACATTTGCGTTTACGTTTACATTTGTTGTTGTTTTTTTTTAATGTGTGTGTGAGTGTGTGTGTGTGTGTTATTTTTTATTTCTTATTATTTACTTTTATATCTTGTTTGTTGTTGTTTTTGTCACAAAACATGCTCAAAACATATCGTTTGTTGCTGTTGTTGGCTGTTTCTCTTAGACGATTTCACACAAAAATCAGAAAAAAATTGTTATTCAAAAAAATAAACTTTCTGGTTGTTGATGATGGTTGTTGGTTTGTTGAATGAAATAATTGTTGTTAGTTGTTGGTTGATGGATGTTGTTGTTGTTGATTTTTTTTTTTTTTTTTTTTTTATTATTTGTTATATTTGATTTTTGGTTTTTAAAACAGAAATTAATAGATGTTATATAGTTGTAAGAAAAGTGAAGTTAAGTTGACGCGAGTTGAGTATAGTTTAGTTTGGAGTTTTGAATTATTATTATTGTTGTTGTTGTTGGTAGTGAAAAAATTGATTTAGGAGAAAAATATAATATTATATAAGATAGAGAAGAAATGCGAACGAACCGAACGTAAGCAACTCTTGAATGCTTATGAGAAACCAACCGAATGAGACGGCTACTTATAAGGGTGGCCCGACAGAGATTCAGAGAGAGAGAGAGAAAGAGATAGAGAGAGAGAGAGAGATTGAGATTGAGATTGACAGTTGGTTCGTATGCTCTCTCTGTCTCTCTTTTTCTCTAGTTCTCCTCTTGAGCCGGGAACGAAATGGAAATTGAAAAAGGCAACAGCAAAGGAAAACGGAAGAACGAAAGAATCAGCCGAGCCGAACCGCAGCGAATACGAAACATGCCGAACAAAATGCCGACTCCGTTGCCTCGTTTGCTGTATTACCGTTGCCGTTCCAATGAAATGGAATCGGAACACAGCCCCTAAAAACATACTTAGCCAACCCCCCCCAAAAAAAAGTGGACAGTAGCTGTTGCTATTGCTGTTGCTTGTCTCTTAGGGCAGTTACACACGATGAAATCAAATAATATTGGCAAACAATTGTTGTAAAAATTTAATGCAAATTTGAAAATTCAAATACATGTATATTTCATTGTTCAGTTATCAATATGTATATATTAGATTAAAAAACAAAAAAAAAAAAACAATTAGATGAACTTTAATTAATATAAATTGTATAGTGTAGAATAGGCCATAGGCAGGACAACTGCAACAATCAGGAAGTGTTTCATTGCCACTTTGTTCTCGCTTTTCCTCGTTTATTATTTTTTTTTCTTACTGTTTTCTGTTTTTTGTTTTACTTGATTTCTCTCTCTCGCTGTGGCGCTTCGCTCATTTCAAAATTGTTGCGTCTCTCTCTCCACAAATGTAGCAAAAAGGCACGACACACCACGACACGATACGACAAGGCAAGGCAAGGCAAGGCAAGGATACCTGAATTGGCTCATGGCTATGGCTATAGCAGCTATGGCTATGGATATAGCAGCTATGACTATGGCTCTGACTGTGGCTCTGGCTTTGGCTCTGGCTCCTTTTTGTTATTGAACATTATGGGGTGGATTTTTGCAACAGCATGCCTTGAATGTGGCAGTGGCAGTTGTGCCAAGTTAATTGCTGTTGCATTGCATTTGTTGCTGAACTCTGATTTTCAACAAATTGCCACAGACGCGCGCGGAACGAGGGTAGGGGGAGGGGGTAAGCTATGATGTATATATACATATATATATATATGTATATATACATTTCTATATAAGCACATATATACGATATACATATGTATGTATGTACTATACATAGATAGGGCGTTGTGTAGGTGTAAGGACGCAACAGTCGTTAGACCTTTAACCAAGTCCGTGTTAGCCAGAAGATGGATAGTCACTCCTGGTATCCTCATGACTATGAATAAGTGGTCTATTTAGATAGATCAAAGTTCAGATGGATGGAATGAGAATTGTAGGAAAGGGAAGCGAGAGTGGGGATTTCAAAGTGGAGAATATGATTAATTTTTCTATATTTAAGATAGTTTGATTGACAGTTGGTTATACGTGTCATATATATGTATCAAAATGTATATTACATATACATATATGTACCTATACATAGTGAGTATATGTGTAAGGGTTAAGAATTGATAAACCAATTTTTGATGGATTTCATACAAATAACTGAAACAAGCATAACATAAAAATTTCAGTTGGAAATACATCATACATAAGTAGATATGTATATGTATATATGATGTACATATATAAATACAATGAAAAGAGTTTGATTAAATATTTAGATTCAATTTTAATCGAAAACTAAACTAAAAATATTTATAATTTAGCACAAATTACACATTTAAATGAATTCAATCAGTTTTCCTATCTTAATTCAAATTTATATAATTTACATATTTATTTATTGGAATCTTCCTATCAAACTAAAGGAAAATTTGACTTTAATAGAACATTTTTGTATTTTTCAATCAAAAATTTTTAATGTTGACTAAAAAAATAAACAAGAAAGAAGAATTTTTAGAGAAATATCAAA
The DNA here is from genome assembly GCA_018150375.1 of Drosophila sturtevanti. Taxonomy (NCBI): domain Eukaryota; kingdom Metazoa; phylum Arthropoda; class Insecta; order Diptera; family Drosophilidae; genus Drosophila; species Drosophila sturtevanti. Next base: position 1,812,623 of record JAECWJ010000688.1, on the reverse strand, counting down.
TTTCATTGGGTCAATGAACCACAAAAAGAGTGTGTGAGAGAGAGAGGGAGGGAGGGAGGTAGGTAGAGAGAGAGAGAGAGACAGAGAGAGAGAGATCAAGGATCTTTGGCTATTCTACTAAAGTCAGTTCGGGTGACTTTTTCACATTTTTTTTTTTGATGGGTTGGAAAAAATCTGAATTTCCATGGAAAATGGATCCTCTTTGCTAAATGAAAGGTATTCATTTCAGGTTTATGATGAAAGCAGCTTTATATGCATATAGACAGATGTGGATCCTTTTTTTTTTTCTTTTTTGTTTTACATAGTTTTGTTTATATGGCCTCATTCACTGTCAATGACAATCCATCTCGCTGTCAGACCTTCTTAAGGACCTTTTAGCCCATTCATTTTATTCCTCGAAATAAAAATGAAAACAACAAAAAAAAGAAGAAGAAGAAATTTATATAGGTTTTTTTCGTTATGTATGTAAATGTAACGTATAGACCATCTGTGGAATTCAGATGCACTAATTACAATTGGGGGAAGCAAAAGAAGGAGATGGGGGAGGTGCAGCTCTTGCACCTATGAGAAGCGGGTAACATATCGAAGCCTTAAATATGCGCGTGGCCATGTCATTTGGTTTGGAAACCACACATGGTCGCTCCTTATAAGTGTACCATCTAAAAACAAAAAAAAAAAAAAAAAAAGAAAAAAATAAATAAATAAATAAAAAATGATAATCTGCTTTTCTAGTTAAACGTATGCATTGAGTAAACTTAAGACAAACCCGCCCCATTCTATGACCCTTTACGATATGGTATATGGATCGCAAATGAAATTGTTGCGCTTCGTTAGACCGATCCTTGATCGCTGCAAGCCACGCGCTTCGAGTGTCCAGATGCACTGAGGCAAAGCAGAGCAAGGCAAAACTCAAACCACCAAACTAGGAACAAGGTGGAAGCTCTGGCTCTTGGGCGTAGAACGAACCATATGGCTTCGCTGGACTATGTGGACACGCGTCACGACAGGAAACCAAATTACGACTATGCAGCCGACGGAGACGGACGGTCGCTCACCTGGAACAAGGACAATATGGTTAATGCAGCCGACAGCCTTTCCTGTCGTGTTTTTGTACATATTATTCCTAGCGTTATTAGTTTTCTCTTTCTTTTTTTTTTTTTTTTGTTTTTAGTTTTAGTTTTTAGCTTTGGTGCTTGTTGTTGTTATTGTTGTTATTGTTTTTTATTGTTGTTATTGTTGTAGGGGGTAACAAACAAAGGTGCACCGCAATAGCCCAAAAAATGGGAAGAAAAAGTTCCTTTTAAAGGGGATCCAGTTGAGCGCGCTTGCGAGCGTGCAAAAAGCAGGAAATGCTCTACAAGTGCAGCTGGCCCAGCTGTTTTTTCTTGTTTTTTGTTACAATTTTCCAAGATGGAAAGTTGGTAGGTGGGTGGTTGGGCGGTCGATTGAATTGAATTGAGTCGAGTTGAGTTGAGTTTGGTGTTTTTTTTTTTTTTTTTTTTTTTTGGCGTTGCCTAGTAAAATTTTGCTAGCCCTTGCTCCACGACAATCTCCCCACTACCACCTCCCCCCTCCTCACCCTACCCTCCTCACCTAACCTCCTTCCATCTAACCCTCATACCAAGGCAACCCATTAAAAATCGAGCGAAGTGTGACGCTCGCGTGCCACGGACCACGGAAGTGACGGCAGCTGTAACAGAAATATAACCAAAAACTGTTGATCCTTCTGTTGCTGCTGCTGTTGCTGTTGCTGTTGCTGTTGCTGTTTCCCGCACCCAAGCAACACATAACTAGAATGTTAGACAGTGAGAGAGAGAGAGAGAGAGAGAGAGACCGAAAGAGGAAGAGATGGAGAGAGAGAGAGAGAGGCAAGAGGCAAGCCAGACGCTGCCCGAGCCCAAGTGAGCCAGGTGTCTGGCATGCTCATTCTGTTTTCCATTCAATGATGTATTAAAGTGGAAACAGCACGAGTTAAGGTTCTACACTAACAACAAAAGGATATGCAGGAATATACATTCAAATTATTCTAACATCCTTTTCATCTGCTCAAAAAATCCATCTAATTCAAAATTAAATACGACTATCAGACATCATATACTTATATATACTGTATCATTTGGTTGGAAAATCTTTTTTTAAAGAAATTTCTAAAATTATTTTAATTTTATTTTATTGTTCAATTTATTTTATCTTTTATCTATTTTGCAATAATTTATTTCTTAAGTTTATTTTTATTTTTGTTTATTTTTGTTCATAAATCAATTCATATTCTTTTGCAAGTGTATTAAATTGTCGTTGTTTTTTTTTCAAAATTTTAGAAAAAGTTATTTTATTTTTGTTGCTTGTGCCTTGTTACTTTTGTTGTTGTTGTTGTTGTTGTTGTACTCTCGCATTGTCTGTATGTCTGTCTGTCTGTCTGCTGTGTCCTTTCTGTCGGGGTTTTTGGTCTCGTCCCGGCGCTGTCGAGTTTTTCCCAAATGCTATTTATTCCTGTTTCTGCTGTAATTTCATTGTTACTCCTTTTGAATGGCTTTGCAACCACCCCATCATCATCATCATCATCATCATCATCATCAGCAACAGCAGCAGCAACAGCAGCAGCAACAGCAGAGTTCGCATTGGCATCGGCATTGGCAGCAACACCACCCAAAAAAAAAAACGACAAAAAAAAAAAAAAGAAAACTCAACCCAACCCCTAAGCAATCCGGTTTGGCATTTGGCGTCTGCATAGAAACAGGTAAAACGGCAACAGCAACAGCAACAACAAAAATAAATAAATAAAGTACAACAAACAAGCAAAAAACAAAAAAAAAAAAGAAGAAATAACAAGTAAAAAAAAAGAGAACAAGAACCATTTACGTCATCGCCAAATTGCACTTTACTCTTTTTGATGGGCAAACTTATTAGCATATCCTGCAACAGGATATAGAAACTTGGGCCACACTTGTGCGGATTCCCCCTGGTCTCTGACTACCTACCTACCGACCTACCAACCGACCAACCAACCATCTACTCCTCCTCTCCCCACCCCATCATACTGGAAATGGACATCAACATGGATATGGATACACGCGTTCAGCTTTCATTCCGGTAATTTGAAACTTTGTATTTTTAATTACATTTGTTGTTGTTGCTGTTGTTGTTGTTGTTATTGCTGTTGCTGTTGCCGTTGTTGTTGGGCGACTATTACGAGTCCTGGACACTGAAATCTCACTGCAAATCAACACATTGCCATTCCGATCCTGGTCATATATACACATATGTGTGTGTGTGCGTGTAGGGATGTAGGGATTCTTTCTTTTTTTTTTATATATATATATTTTTGAGGCGGAAGGCAGCTGTTGTTGTACCGAAACAATACGATTGAAACCCACAAATCGTTAGATGAGTTCAAAGACCTTTTGCAATATGTGAGGAAAGGGCACGTACCCCGAACCAACCAGCGGACGGATGACGGACCAACCGGAGACGGCCTCGCACTCGATTTGAGAGGTCCAGGACTCAGGTAGATGCAGGCAAAACAACAAAAAAAACAAAAAAAAAAAATACATACATATATAAATAAAGGACCAAATGAAATATTTTGTGGCAGTCTGACTGGGTTACGATCCCTCTCAATAGAGTAGATGGAACATCATTGAACGATCTACATATATACAACACGGGATCGAATGATGGAATGGGATGGGATGGAATGGAATGGGATGGTTTAGGATGATGATGATAATGATGATTGTGATGATGCTAGCCGGTAAAATGAAAAAAAAAAAAAAAGGAAAAACTGCCACAGGGCGACCCCAAGCAGAATGCGCGCGCGGCTTTTCATTCGCTTTTCAACAATTTTCACCGACAGCTGTCCACGTTTGCATTATTATGTATTTTCTTTGCTTTTACAGCAGCAGCTGATTCCTGACCCCGTGTCTTGGTCGTCTTTCGTCCTTATTCTCGTCCTGGCTAACGGCTGCAGCACCCAGTTTTAGTTCTTGTATTTCAATTCGGGTTCAGGTTTAGGTTAGTGCCCTCTGGCATTTGTTGATTCATCCTGATCCATACATACATACATACATACATACATACATATACATATACATATACTATAGTATAGTATTTTCGATTCATAAGCTAATGGATGGCAAGAGGGAAAAAAAAGAATTATTGAATATTCTTTGGAAATGGAAATTTCCTTTTTATTTTCTTCTCCTTTTTGGCATTGATCAGTCAAGCAATTGATTTAATTAGGCATCGAAAAGAAAAGTCAATTTATTGGTTCCGTCAACAGAGGGAAAACAAAGGGAAAACCTTTTCTTTTTTTTTTTTTTTTTTTTGCCAGTTGCGTGTGTGTTTGAGAGTTTTCCTTACCATTAAAATGATTATTCTATTTGGTTGTCTTCTGTGTAAAAAAAACAAAGTAGTCAAGGATATTATTATTGGCAAAAGTAAAAGGGAGTGCCTAAAAAGGAGCAGAAGTTCAAGCAACTTTTAAATTGTGTATGCAAAAAAAAAAAACAAAATAAAGAAACACGAAAAAAGAAAGTTTGAATCAATAAGCTTATTAAGTCATTTAGCTAAATTTTATTTAGTTGGTAGAAGTGTTATATAATGAAGTTAACTTTTTAAATCATTATAAAGCTCAACAAGTTATTGTAGAATACTTATTTCGTATACTTTTTAATAGAAATTTATTTTTTTTATTGTTAAAACAATCGTTTACTAGTTTTTAACTCTTTAATGAAATCATTTGATCCAACAATCCATTAAATATATATTTCTTGTTTCTAAAGGTCAAGAAAAAAAGTAAAAAAAATGGACGAGATGTAATATTGAAAGATTTTCTTAAATTTAAATAATTAGATTAGAAATAAATAACATTTAACTAGAAAAAATAAAAAGAGATGCCTAAAGATGATAAGTTATATAAGTACTAGTATTAGCCAAGTTAGTATAACTATTCATATTAGTACCATTTATATAACACAACAATTTTCTGGCACGATTTGTTTTATGGAATTCATACATTAATAACAACAAAAGTAAGAAACTTGCTGATCAAGAAAATATATGCTTAACATAGTCAAATACGCTTTCTGATTAAAATGAATATATGTACATATAAATATATATATTTATATATGTATATACATTTTTCTTTTTCCCTTTTTTTTTTTTGCAACCATTTGCAAGAATATATAAACACAGATATGCCATATGCATATATCCTTAAACATACATACATATATATATATATGTATGTATATATATCAATTCATTAAATGAAAGGAAATGTGAAGCCACAAAATGTGATTTATTTTGGTTGTATGTACAACTTGCAGCAGATACTTCTGCAATAAGGACTCTCAGCGATATCCTGGCAGCCTGATACAGCATACACTTGCAAAAACAAGCAAAAAAAAAAAAAAAAAGAAAGAAAAGCAAGAAAAAACATGAAATAAAAAAATAAACTGCTATTCACATGCATATATATATATATATGTATATATATATACGATTGTGTGTAATTTCCGATGGCCGGCTTCCGAATACTGGGCTACCTCATTCACAATCTGCTCAGGCTCTGGGCTCAGCCACAGGGACAGCCTCATCACATCACATCTCATCTCATCTCATCTCATCTCATTTCATCCCATATCATCTCTTTCTCTCATTTCGCATCTGTCTCATCTGCTGCAAATTCAGCTTCTTTTGCCGTTTTCACTGTTCCAATACGGTCCCTCGGTCTCAGGACCTCTTATATTGAAATAAATTCTCAATGAACGCGCCCATTCGATGGGCCTTTCATTTTCAATGCGTGCCATTTGCAGCAGCTGGCAGTCCTTGCAGCTTGTTGCTGCTGCTCCTGCTCCTGCTGCTGCTGTTGCTGTTGTTGCTGTTGTTGCTGCTGTTGCTATTATTGTAAATATGAAACGCTTGCAAATCTTTGCGGCACAGCAGATGCCATGGCATACATGGAATTTTGCTATACATATATCATATTTGGTTTGCGCATTAGCCAAGCCAAGCCAAGCCAAACCAAACCAAACCAAACCAAACGAAACCAAGCCAGTCGATTCCGAGCCAAGCCCAAAGCAGTCAAGGCATGGTATGGCAAGGCTAAGCGACACATGGAGCCCATATACGAATATATGAGTAGTATACTATGCATAAGCACACATACGCCCACATCCACACACATTCCACATACCACACACACACACACACATACACATTCTAGTTAGGATAGATGGATACATAGCCATACACAATTTCATATATACATATGTACCTATTTGCCATGTAGATGCGACGAATGTGACAGGCAACCCATTCTCATACTCTCTCTCTCGCTTTCTCTCTCTCTCTCTCTCATATACTCATTCTTCTCATCCATACTCACATCTCCATACCCATTTCTTTATCCTCCTTCATACACATACTCGAGCTTCTCAACTCGACAAATATTCAACACGTATTCATTTCCTGCGGACGCTCAGTTGCCAACTGGCAACATTCTCTGTGCGAGATGAAGAGATGCTAGACAAGTGCAGCCAGCCTCGCCTGGCACGGTGAGGAGGACATGATACTTGCACTTGATGTCGTCGTTGCCGTTTGCTGATGAAGTAGCGACAATGCGGCAATGCGTCGCAAAACTCACTTGGAGTGGCTGCTGATGCTGCCGTTCCTTGGTACTACTATAGCTGATGCTGATGCTGATGCTGCTGCTGCTGCTGCTGCTACTTCTGGCAACATCAGGACTACGACGGCAACAACGACAAAGACAACGACAACGAGGACAACGGTGTAGACGACATGGCAAAGCCCTTGAGATGGAAGCGAGTTTGGTGTGAATCATATGGCAAAAGGCGTGGGGCGCGCAAAAAAAAAGAAGAAAATACTCCTACATTTTTGATTTTTACCCCACTATGAAAGGCTTGTTATAACTGAAAACGGAGAACTTCAGATATATATATATATATATATAGTATAAATGGCAAAGGGAAATAACCAAGTGAGAGAGGCAAAATATTAAGGTATTGTCGATATATCATCAGGTTATCGTATTTAAATTCTATCTATTTTTTTTACCTATTGGCAGAAAAAGTTTACAGATAATTAGAGTATTTTATGTATTATTAATATGTAATTATTAATAATAATAGAGTAACTTAATTTAGTAAATGGGAAAGAAAGTTGAAAAAGTCAAATATTCAAAATTATATTGTACTTATTTCAAGCATTAATTTTTGAGTTATAGACAATTAAGTTTAAAGGTTTCAAGGTATTTTGACTTTAAATCAAATTTCTCTAATATTTTTTTCAAAAGTTCTCAAATTGAGTTTGACCAGATTTTGTATACTTTTGTTTAAGATACAAAAGACTGGAATTCGAAAATAGAATATTATATAAAAATTTGATGCAAAATATTCATAAAATTTGATACAATTGAAGGGGAAAACTAATAATAATACATAAATCACACAATTAAAAACATCTTAAAAGATGTTTACAATTGAAACTAATTGAAGGGAAAACCAAATCAAGAAAGCCAAAAATGATGGCCATTTACAATTCCTAGCAGACAAGTTCAACTTGTTAAATATATACACATATGTACATAGATATGTATATTCGTTATATGCAAATGAATTGCGATTTTTTTCCATATATATATATATATATATGTATTTGTATATACAAATACCTAATCACTTAAGGAAAAACTTCACGTACTCACGATCACGTAATACACATCCATCTCTAAACTTGCCAAAAGACCAAGATGAAGAAGGAAGAGAAAAAAAAAATAAAGAAATGTAATATATATATATGTATGTATGTATATGTAGGTATATATAAAATGTTGATCCTTTGACGATTGCACAACATGCAAGCAGCAAGTCTGAGTTTACCGTTACCGTTGCCATCTCCATTTGAAATCTCTCTCCACCCGCCCCCCTGCCGTTGGTTCTCCCTTAAGGTAGCTCGTCAAGTGACCCTCTCGATGGAGGAAGCCGTGAACGCTTAACGCCCCGGCTTGTCCTGCCGCCCCCCCCACCCTCCATTCAACCTTTAGCCCTGTTCCGTTCATTCCCACAGAGAGCCACACGTTTCCACGAAATCATTTTTCACCACTTAGTCACGTCGCTTTGACAGCTCTGGCCCGGAGCGGGGAGCCAAAAGCTGGGGCGAAGCAGTAGTAGTAGTGGTAGAAGAAGAAGCAGAACCAAAAGCAGAAGCAGCATCCTCTGTTATCTGCGGTTTAGTTGCTTATAATTGGCAGACATGTGTGTGAGTTGTGAGCTTTTCCACTCCAACCCATGTCGACTCCCCCCTCTCCACCCTATTTGCCATACTATCCCTATTTGCCCATTCTTACGAAAAACCGGATGCGAATGCCAGCCGACTGCTAATAGTTAAAATGGCGTTAGTTCGTTCTGTCAGGATACAATATCTCTATATAGTATAAAAGTATCAGTAATTATACAATGGCAAGGACCTCAATGTGACGACTCTTTCCCATAGAGTTGCACTATGGCGTTCCCACGCATTCACAACAAACAGGACATATTGCGTGTTGTTGCTGATGTTGCTGTTGTTGTTATTAGTGGGCCAGGCCAACACTCTGCAATTACAATTACAATTGTGTGTCGATCGTTACTGTTAGTCGGATGTGAATATTTGTATTTACTTATACATATGTATGTATATATGTATGTAAGTATATGTATATACATAAGGCAGTGGACATGGACGCGGACTTCAGTGTGTGGGTTTTGGGACAGATGGTATCAATCAAGTGGAAACCACTAAGTATAATGCAGCAATGTTTTCCAACAAGCATATACATTTAGTTAGTTGGGCAAGTGAAAATCTGCCACCACCCCCCCGTTAGGTACGTAAAACCATTTCCCTCCCCCTTTCATGCTCTTGCTCTCTGTATCGTTCACTCTCTCTCTCTCTCTCTCTCTCTCTCCCTCTCCATCTCTGTTGCTTGCTCTTCTGGATTCTATTGATGTAGCACTCCAATTTTTGGATCTCTTGGTCTGTGATATAACAAAAGTAACAAGAGCAACAGCAACAGCAACAGCAACAGTAACAACAACAACAACAACAAGTGCTTTTGGTACGTGTTGTCCTGCTATTTGGTTACCTTGTTGTATGGTTGCACTTCCTACATCATATTGCCCCCCCCACCCCCCCTCCGAGACATACTGTGGCACGAATCAAAGTATTGAATTTCTATATCCGTTTTTTTCTCTTCCTTTTCATTGCTTGCTTGCTTTCTTTTTTCTTTTGTTTTTGTTTCTGTTTTTTTTTTTTTTTTGTTCACTTATTGTGTATATCTGTGTGTGTGTGTGTGTGTGTGTGTTTGTGAGGCGTGAGAGCCGCTTATATAAGGACAACAGCAGCAGGAATAACGCAGCAGGAATTGAAAGTAGTAACAACAAGGCAAATGAGTTTACAGGAAGTTTTTACATTGCCTTACCTTGTTCTTGTTGTTGTTGTAGTTGTAGTTGTTATTGTTGTTGCTGTTGTTGGTACTGGCAATTGGAGAACTGTAGAACTGGTAACTAAATTGTAACTGGGAATTCAGGTGGAGGGCAATTAGGCGTCTCTCTTACTCTTTCTCTCTCCCTTTCTCTCCCACTCTCTACCTCTCTCTCTGTGTGTGTGTGTGTGTGTGTGTGTGTCTGTGTATGTGCTTGTGTGCTGTGAAACGGAAACTGTCGCAAGTGATCGGCGTGTTGATAAGTTCAACATCAGCAACAACAACAAGAACAACAGCAATTCGAATCACATTGCCAACATGAGCCAAAATGTCTATAGCATTTTGGCATTTCCAAAAAGTTCGACTCATTTCGATACCCTGCACGATGTAAAACAAAAAAATAATGGGTATATCAATATTCCCCAAAGCAAAGCAAACACTAAGCAAATGAAAGTACTTATAATATAAGTATACATACATATGTATGTATGTACATAATTGTTGGAAAAGCACAGAATTGTTTACATATACCTAACAGCGGTTAACTGTAACTAACATACTTAGATGTATGTTAGCAATCTTATAAGGTGTGTTTCATATTTATACATGTATGTTTGTATAATATGCATATATAAAACACTCAATTCATACGTCTATTTAATTATTACAACACGCTAATGATGAATCAAAAACAAAGAGAGTAATTACTTAAGCGAACATTTATTCTCATTAAAGAGAGAGAGATAGAGCGAGAGAGAGAACACAATGGCCGAATTCGAAATTAAGTATGTCTTATAAATATGAAACACACCTTATATTTATTATCTACAAATCAAACATCAATTATCTACCTGTCAATTAAAATCTTTTGAAAATAATTATAACTACATATTAAGTGAGTAACAGAATATAAGATAATAAATATTGTAATATAGATACAAAAAAAAAACTTGCAGAAATTTGCTGGGTATATTTGAAATCGAAACTCATTGAGGTATGAAATTCTTATTTGCTGCCTGCTTTTCCTCCTTCTTTTTCCATTTTTGGTCTCCTGCCTCCTTCCACTACAGGCTGCCACTTCTTGTTCTCCTTCTTCTTGGGGAACAAAGTGCTATAAAAGTCACGCCCGAGGGCGAAATGAGTTTCCAGTTTTGGTTACAATTTTTTGTTTTTTTTTTTTTTTTTTTGGTTTTGGTTTTTCTGCTTCTGCCAGTTTTTTTTTTTTTTATTTTCAGCATCAGGTAACCTTTTGTGCCGCCCATTAGAAACATGCACGCAGGCGGCTGGCTTACTTAAGCATACAAATTGTATATGTATGTGTGTGTGTGTGTGTGTGTGTGTATAAATATATGTATATATGTCTCTGCATGTCCTTCTATGCAAATGTGAGTGTGGAAATGTGGAAACGTGAGGGGATTTGCCGCAGCACCCAAGCTCAGATGAAAACTTTGCCATGCGTGCCGCCATTTGACTTGCAAGATTGACAACGCTGCCAGATAAATGCTTCAGGGGTAAGAAGACATAGTAGACGACATTGAGGAAAATACCAGGAAAACTGTGCAGATGTGTCCAATTTAGTGGAACACTGGACCAACAACGTTTACCCCCCCATTGCCACACTAAAGCTATATAGAGAAATAGAAAGAGGGCGAGTCCGAGAGCTAGATCTAAGGCCTGCAATTTGCCTTGGAGCGCTCACACTTACGCATACACACACACATACACTCATAAGATGATTATTACAAGAGTCTTTTTTATACACCCACCCACCCCCTGCATCCCCTCCTTATGGCTATGTTTAGCAATTTTCAGCTAAATTTAGGGTGAAAGCGGAATGAAATTAATCTAATAATTGTGGTAAGTGGTTGTTTGGTTTTTATGTTTTTTCTTGGCTAATTCGCACTAATCCAAAGAGATTAATTATTTCGAGTAGAATCAATGAAATTTCAAAAAAAAAAAAAAAGCAAAAAAAAAAAACAGAAAAGTTATTTTCCATGCAGCGGTCGTGGTAAGGTCAAATGGCTATCATAAATAAGTAACCAAGTATTGATTCCACCTGAAAGCAATCTACATATATGGAGGATAACAAAACTATCTATCTTCTGTGATATGTCACTAGCAGCAGCAGCAGCAGCAGCAGAACCAGGAGTAGAAGCAGGAGCAGGGGCAATAGTAGGAGTCAGAGCCAAAATCGGAACATCAGCTTATGCAAAAGGAGTCTTGGCCACTCCCATTCGAAATGCCTTCAATCGTTTGGAATTTGTCGTGACAATAATCAGCACCAGCACCCAGAAACCCAGACACCCAGAACCAGCAGCGTCTTCTTCTATCTCCTTCCTCATTGTCCCTCCTTCTGGTTGGTGTCAAAAGTAGTCAGAAAGTTGACTGGAATGGGGAGAAAGCTTTCCCATTCTTCTCTTTGGTTTGTTTTCTTTTTTTTTATTTAGGGTAGTTTTGCTATATATATATATATATATATGTGTGTATATATTGTATCTGGTTCTAGTCAAGCCACAAAAATCGGTATTGGTGGGGCAGATACAGCGAAATAAATTAGGCAACCAAAAAATTGACATTCCTGCCCAGGCCACGGGGCCCTGTCATTAAAGCCATGGCCAGGACACAGCCACTGATTAGAACAATATGCGTAAATATGTATGCCAATTGTATATGTCGTCTCTATATAGAAATACATATATGTATATAAAAATACATATATATATATATATATACATATATTCCTATATATGTATATATATATAGATATATATATATATATATCTATATGGGTATTTATATATGACATTTGTAGAACAAAAAACCGAAAACGACCAACAAAAACAACAACAACAACAAGAACAGAAACACAAAAAAAAAAAAAAAAAGGAAGAAACAAAAAAGATGTGTTCAAAATAAATATGCGTGCGTGTTGCTTCCTCGCACCAATTTATACATAAGTATAGATTTGTTTGTTTGTATGGATGGGTGTGTGTGTGTGTATGTGTGTGTGCCATGCCATGCCATGCCATTGTTGTTGTTGCTTCTTTTTTTTCTACCACTGTGCGTGCGTGCGTGTATGTGTGTGTGTGTGTGTGTGTGTGTGTTTTTGCCTTTCGTTGACACTTTCACAATTTATGGCAAATGCTGTCTTTCACCCCCGCCCGCCACACAGAAAAGGCGCCAACGAACAAAACCAACCCCCTCTGAATGTAATTTTTGCCACCCACCCACCAAAAAAAAAAAAAAAAAAAAAAAGAATGAAAAAAACAACAACAACAACAGCAGCGAAATTTGATGGAGGGAATGAGGGGGGAGGTGGTGAGTGGGGGGTGGGGGGTGGAGGTATTGGTGGCGGGGTAAACAAGTTAAGTCATTTACAATCAAATAGGGTCGACTTTTTGATACTGATACTTAAGAACTTGTCAACTGATTTCCAAGTATTTATATTGAAATGTATATTGAGGTCCTTCAAATGACAGTTGGACATATCCTTGAAGGATACTCTAACTTGACAATGCAATCGAATCCAAATGAATGTAAGCAACAGTTAGACGAGTATATCCAACTTGAGTAAACTAACATTAAGAATTGATTGAACTATATACACATATGTATGTATATATGTAAATTCCGATTCTTTGACTCGATATCTGTGAAAATGCCTCGAAAAATTAAAGTTTACTTACATTTTGAGGGTGTTTTAGCATTAATTATTTATACCAATTAAAAGCTAAATTACGTATGAATAAATATCACAATTGTAGATGGAATTGATTTAAATATATTTATCTTTAAATAGATATTGTAATCAAAAATCGAATTACATTTAGAAATTATAACTATAATGCAGATATTCGTATTTTTATTCAGCGAAACTATAAAGGGTTTTTATTTTGGAATTTTAAGTACTCAAGGTCCTTGAAGTACAACACACCAAATGTAATCAGTGTGTGGACAAGTTTTGCATTATAAAATTGTTCTAAAAAGTTCCATTTCTTCATTCATTCTAAAATTCTTATAGGAATGCAGAGACTTTTGATCAATTTATTGAAACCTATCTCACTTTTCAATAATCTTCATTATTTCAATTCAATTATTTATCCTTAATTATTTATCTTCAATTACTTATCTTCAATTATTTATCTATTGTTTTCAATTGTTTGTAAAATTGATTTAACTTGCCCAGATGACATTTTCTTTTCTCTCTCTTTTCTTTCCATCATCTATTTTTCTGGCAGAGGGATAAGGGATATAGGATGATCCTACATTAGTTCTTTTTTTTTCATTTATTTTTCTTCTTATTTTTTTTTTTTTTTGTTTGTCAAGGTATTTTTTTTTTGATTACAGTTAGAGTCGTGTATATACTTAGTTTAGGTGGCTGATGTTATAGTGTGGATGTGCACAGGGTGTCGGAATAGCGCAGAGAAAACCATTCTGTTTACCAGTTCCGCAGTTCCGCAGTTCCGCAATGCCATTCCCAGTTGTACACAGACTCATTTGAAATAAATATTTTTGTGTTTTTACTTGGAGCGACAATAACGCAAAACATGAACACTGAAACAGCAGCAGCAGCAGCGGCAGCGGCAGTAAGAGACAAATGTGTGTGTGTTTGTGTGTGATTGTGTGTGTGTGTGAGAGAGTGCTGTAGGCAAACCACGCGCGGCGTTGCGGCGTCAAAGTCGAATTACTCATACGCCACGTCCGCCGTAGTCGCTTTCAAATGTAGTTGTTGTTGTTGCTGTTGCTGTTGCTGTTGCTGTTGCTGTTGCTGTTGCTGTTGTTGTCGTCTCTGACACAATCCGTGCCTACTAGTATGCGCGTTGACGTTAAAAGCTACAGAGCAATTAATCATTAGCTTTTACAGGATTTATTGCAAATACTTTTATCGGATATATTAAATGAACTCCACTCCACTTGGAAACGCCAACGAAACGAGCCACTCCCCACAGGCAACAGGAATTATGGCAGCATTAATCCAGTCGAGACTATCTGCTCGGCAACATCTTATTGCCAACTGCCAACTGCCAAAATGTTGTTGCTGTTGCTGTTGTTGTTGTTCTTTTCTTTTTTTTTTTGGTGTGATTCTCTTGCTGCTGCTGCTGCTGCTGTTCCTGTAGTTGTTGTTGTAGTTGTAGCTACTGGTGCTTTAAGATTTGCGTCATCGTCATTGGCATGAGATGGTCCGTCAGCCGGTCGGTCGGTTGGTTGGTTTGGCTGGTTGGTTGGTTGTTTGGTTGGTTGGTTGGTTGACTGCTTGGTTTGTCGGTCGCATGTGGGTCACAGGGAAAATTAAACTGTCGCCCGCCTGCAGAGACAAGGCAATGGCACTGGCACTGCCACTGCCACCGGCACAGGATAAACTTTGGTGTCATTCCAAGACATATTGTACACACACTCAGATTGTATACTCATATATATACACACACACACACACACACACATATATATATATATATATATCCACCGATGTATGTATGCATGCATACACGCGATGGCTATGGCTATGGCGATGCCTGGGCGATGTCGCGAATGAAGCTTAGCAACAGTTTACTTGACATTCTCTTGTTTATTTTGCTGTGACAAAATGAGTTACAGGTTTCATTCATTGACGCTAATGCAGCTTGATAAATATGCGAGCATTAATTACGCATGGTCGCTTGATGTGCCAGTAATGATGGCAAGGAGCAAAGGAAACGAAGGAACGTAGATACAAAAAAAAACGAAGAAACGATGGTACAAAATGTTAAAGGATTTCCTTTACCAGAGATGACGACCCGTCTATGGCCTTCATTTGTTGTGAGTGCGTAGTGAACGAGTGAGAGCTTTGTCAGCTTTTATTTATTTATTTTTTTTCCATTATTTTTCTTTTTTTTTTGTTTTTCAGTGCTGCTGGCCTCTTATACAGTTTCATGTCCCATTAACTTGCAAGCCGTTGCGATTGATCTTGGGGCGCTGTAAGTTGTCCTTTTCATTTCCTCACCCCCCCACCATTCCACCATTCTGTTCTCTATGTTTTGCCATTTTTATAGTACCCCCTCCCCTTCTTTAGTAGATACTTATATCTACATACCCATACCACTATCTTGCACTAGAAATCGCCTTCTGCACATGCAAATTTATAACAATTTTACGCTCTCACATGCTCAAAGTCGTAAATCGTATTTCGGTAAGGTGCGAACTGCTTTCAACTCTCCACCTTCAACATTTTTTTGTGCCCCAAGATTCACATCAAGACATGCTCCACACTCCGACCTCACTCTATATATATATATATATATTCTTTTTTTTTTTACCCGCCACACTTTTGCCAAGTGGCTGTGCATAAAAAATCGTTTATGGCTTTTGCAGCGCTCAAATAGAACAAAGCATAAATCCTAATTTACTTATGTGTGTAGCTGCAGCCGTTGGCAGCCAACGGGATCAGGACCACGTGTGTTTATGGGTGTAAATATATATATATGCATGTGTGTGTGTGTGTGTCACACAACGGTAAACATATATCAACAACATCTTAAACTCATGACGGCAAATAAATACAAATGTTGTGAAATGTTGCTGTAAAATGCAGAGATGGCAAAAAATAGAAAACAGAAACCAAAAAGGATACCCATTTTAAGGCAGACATAATAAACCAGATTGTAAATCGGTTGAAAAGTGAAGTGAAAATTGAACAACCCAGCAGGAAGTAAAATATATATAAAAATACATATATATATACATACATATATATTTTATATCATTGCCAAAGTCATTCACATGGAAACTGACAACAAGGTAAAAAACAACTTACAATGATCATCACATCATTACAACTCATTTGGAATATGTACATATGTACCTACAGATATATAACATTTACTTAAGATATATTAAACAATTTGTGGGAATAATTCAACTAATTTACTTAATAATAATAATAATAATGCAATTTATTATGTATTTGAAGAAGAATTCCATTTTTGAAACTTGCAACTTTTTTATTGCAACAAAATGATTGAAAATTGCATGTAAAGGTCCTTGTAATCCCTTTTGAGTAAAAAGTCAAATAAATAATTTTTCAAGGAATTTGTAAAAAATAAATACGAGAAAAAAGAAAAGAGACAGAATGAGAGTGAGAGAGAGAGAGATGGAGAGATGGAAAAAGAAAAAGTCTTTTCAACTAACCAGATGTTGTCAATGAATCTTTTTCTTTTGGCATGGGATTTACCTTTCATAGAACCAACTGAGTTGAACCGCTGAGGCCGCAGCCAAACCACATCAAGTGGTTATGCCACACACACATATCTATATATATATATATATATATATATAGAGAGAGAGAGAGAGAGGGAGTTAGAGGCTGAGAGAGTGAGAAAGAAAAGGGAAACGCCAACGCCAACATTGATATAATTTATGGGGCCTAGTTACATACAAACATATAACATTTGGAATGCCAAGCTGGGCCTCAACTTGGAGAATTAACATTTGACGACGACGACCTCTTGGATTCCACACAGCATATTGTGGCCTCTGTCCTTTTTGGTCTTATATTCCTGGTTACTAGTGCGGCTCCTGCTGCTCCTCATTTTCATTTTTATTCTCTTTCTTGTGCTCGTGCTCTCGTGCTCATGTCTTGGCCTGGTAAGCAGCTTGACTTTTGCAATCTGAAATCTAACAGCTTCACAAAAAGTAGCAGCAACAGCAGCAGCAGCACCAGCACCACCGGCACCACCACCCATCACCCATCACCCATCACCAGCATCAGCATGTTAAGTAAACTTTATGGCCAGAGAACACTCTGCATGAGGAAGCGAAAGAAAATTGCGGCGGGCAAATAAAACCAGAACAGAACAGCCGGAGTGAGGCATCAACAAAATACAGAGCAAAATAAAAGAAGAAGGAAAATAGGAGAAAAACTATAGGAAAAGCAACAACTATAAAACCTGCAACGATAGTAAAATGCAAATTGGGCAGCAGGACTACGGACTCTCTCTCTCTATCTCTGTCCTACCCTCCCCTCCCCTCCCCCCATTAGGGTGCCACAGTTTGGTCCGGCACAAAAAGGAAAAAAAAAGAGTAGAAAAAGTAGAATAAAAAAAAAAAAATGAATAGAATGAAGAAAACACTCGCATTCGCACTCGTAAAATAAAAGTAAAGTGCAACAGCAATTTGTTTGCACAATTGCTGAATGCGGCCATTGCTGGCTATGTTGTAGTATTTGTATGTAGTTGTTGTTGCTGTCGTATAGTTGTTGTTGCTACTACTGGTGTTGCTGCTGCCGCTGCTGCTGCTGTTGCTGCTGCTGTTTTGTGTTGCTGTTGGCACTCGTCGCATTGTTTGCTTTGTAGCCAGTTGTTGTACATTTTTATGACAGCTCAAATTGGCCCCGTCGCCGCCATCACCGCCACCAACAGTAACAGCAGCAACAGCAACAGCAATAGCAATAGCAACAACAGCAACACCGACGCGACGACGACTGCCTGAAGCAACACTGTCAGAGCATATGGCAATAAATGCGATGGCCAGGACCTGCCTGTAAAAAGGGACCAGCAAAAGCAAAAAAAGTTGAAGGTGGAGCAACCACTTCCTCTCTTTCCTTCAACTTTCCCCATCCAACAACTACCATTGACTGTCGACGATTGGTGTCTGATTTGTGTTGGCTGGGTAGAAGGAGGTGGTAACAATTCAGTTGATTTGATGCCTGCCAGTGAGCCATTTTAATGACTCTGGCTCATACTCTGTTTGGCGTAATATTGCCTTCCATGCCTTGTCCTGCTCTTCTCTTCATTTTCCATTCTCCAATCCTTTTTCATTTTTCCTTTTTCCTCTTTCTTTTTTGTTTTATCGTTGTTGTTGTTGTTTTTTTTTTTGTTCTTTCTTTTTGCTTTCACGAATTGCTCCATTTCATTTTCTATTTTGGCACTTTGAAATTAAAATATAAATCCTGCGCCGCTTTGACAACTTTTTAAGCTCCATTAGTGTTGACGAAAGGAAGCATAACAAAAAGACACAAGACCAAAAAGAAAAGGGTCAATGTAACCGCGAAGGCGACCGTCGCACGGCAGGACATCAGCAATAGCACCAGCAATAGCAACAACAACCCCAATAGGTTGGGTAACCTTGCGGTTGTTTCCATTCGTCCGGACTCTTCCGGCCGCCGCTGGGGCCGGGTTCTTCTGGCCTTGCCTCGTTGACTGGTTCGTTTGGTTGGCTTGATACGGTTCAGTTTGGTTTTGGTTCGGTTTGGTTTGGTTTGGTTTGGTTAGCTCTGGTTGGTGTTGCACTTCCGCAGCTCGAAAAACATTTAACTGTTTGGCATTCATTGCGAATTTAAAGGGCGGCTTAGTGACAGGAATAATAAGGAAGCCCGCAACGGAAGCGCTGATGTCAACGCAGCAGCAACAGCAACAGCAACAACAGCAACAACAGCAACAATAGCAGCAACAGCGGCACAGAGGCCCAAAAAAAAAAAAAAAAAAATATAAAAAAAAAAAACCGCAAGGGACATGGGCAGACTGCGGTGGCAATAAGTAGTAGAAGCGGGTTGCTGCCATTGAAAATGTTGGGAAGGGGGAGAAGGAAGAAGGAGTACGAGAGTATGGGAGCTCTGGTGGCTGGTGATGGTACTGGAGAAGCATGAACAATAATGGGCCACGGGCCATGAAGTTCTCATTCTCGTCCTTCTATTTGTCCGTTGTCCCCTTTTGATTTGGTTTTCGGGCTGTGCAAACAAAAGCAAACCAAACGAAACGAAACGTAACGAAATAAGCCCAAAACCTCAAAACGTTAAAAAGGACAACACACAGAACCGCCAACTACCCAGTCTACAAAACCTTAACCAAACCCTCCCCCCCAACTCCATTCCCCCGCAAACACCCCTTAAAATGGGAATGCCAGAAGCAGGACCAAGTTTTTGTGTCAGCTTTTTGGTCAGCAGAACTATGCAGGAAATTGTATAAATTTAACAAAAGGACCAACTTAAAAAAAAAAAAAAAAAAAAAAACCAAAAAACGAAAAGAATATCAACAAGAAGAGAAGGGTAGGGTAGGGTAGGGTAGGCAAGGGAAGGGGAATACAATATCAAATTAAATGCTTAGTGAAAGACATTGCAGCGCTTAAAACGAGCCTCATAATTTATCTTAAATCCTTCCACCCCCTCCCAGCCCTTATGCAAAAAAAAAAAAAAAAAAAAAAACAAGAAGAAACAGCAACAGCAGAAATATTATGCATATTTCCAGCTACTCGTGTTTGGTATTTTTAAACCCAGCGCCGTGCCAATTCTGGCAGCCAGGCAGCCAAGTGGCAGACATCAAAACACACCCCCGGGTTGGTTATAGTGTGGTGTCCATACATCTGAGTGTGTGTGTGTGTGTGTGTGTGTGTAGTGTGTGTGTGTGTGTGATTTTTTCCATTTTCTACCAACCCCTAGACTGACTGCTAATGCTGATTGTGCTCCGGCTCCGGCTATGTCTCATTGTACTGTTTCTTGCTCCTGTTCCTGTTCCTGCCCAACATTGGTACGGTGCCTGGTGCTGTTGCATAATTTTCGGCAATCCACAAGTGTGTGTGGATTTGCCTCGCACGCTCATCTTACACACACACACACACACATATACATGCGCTTCCTGCGAGTCCATACGCATGGATGTGTGTGTGTGTACTCGTTACTTTTTGATCAGCGAGCGATAGCGCAGTCGCACTCGCAACAAAGACACACACACATACACAGGTTCTCGCTCTCTTTCCATCGCTCTCTCTCTCTCTCTCTCATCTCGTTTACCTTCTTTTTTTTTGGGGTTGTTGAATGTTGAATTTGAATGGAGTGCTGCTTGGCTACTTGTTGTTTCTTTGTGTTGGTTCATACTCCCAAAGCCCCATATAATAAATCTATCAAATGGCGGTATATCGATCTATATAACTGATAAATCACAGTAACTAAGAGACTGTTAACTATCTAAATAGAATGTCAATATAGATATAATTAAACATTTCCTTAACTACATAGATATACAACCCTTTATGCATCTTTTCTATTAACCGACCACCCTTGGATATGCTTTAACTCGATGGTGGTGTTGGTGGTGTTGCTGATGCTTCTAGTGTTAGTTGTGGTGGTGGTGGTGGTGCGTTGGTGTTGGATTTGCTTTTGCTGCTGACCCGAAATCACGCACACTCGCTGTAAATTACACACACTCACATACACAAATACACACACACACATATATATATATATATGTATATATATATATATATATATATATATATATATATAGAGCGCACAACTGTGACGTGACGGGAGCGGCAGTAGAACCAGCACCAGCAGCAGCGAAAAAGCTGCGAAAACTAAGCGCACAGTAGAAGGGAGTGGTACGTCAAAAACTGACGCACAGCGGCAGCAAAACTGCGTCCATAGTTCTAATCATAATAAAACTGTAAAATAAATAAATAAATAAAAATCATAATATTAATATACCGTCGAAAACCGATCAAAATCAAAACATGAAAACGCGTAAAGTGTAAAAGAAAATAATGATAAAGAAAAACAAAATATAAATAAATAAAAGAAACACAAAAAAAAAATAAAAATGAAAGGAACGTAATAAAAGAAAAATAAACCGCAAACTAACAAACAAACCAAACAAAAAAAAAAAAAAATAGAAGAGAAAAACGAAAACAAAGAAAACGCAAAACTGTGCAAAAATATGAAAGAAACTGTAAAATCTCCACAACAGGCAACAAATCAGAGCGAGTACGAAAGTTCATCTATATGTACATATATACCATACACTCATATATGTATATATGTATAACTATATATAAGCTTATATATAAAAATACTTTATTATCATTTCCTGGTTGAGGAATAATAAGTTTTTTTTCTTGGCAAAAGCAAATTTGTGTGAATTTTTGTTGTTGTTGTTGTTATTGTTCAATTTTTTTCCCTCTCCCCACCTTTGGACTTGATTTTGTAATGATGGAAGAAATAATGGTAAAGTTGCTTCCATTTATCGTGTTGCATGTGACGTATGCAACAAAGTGACGTATTAGTGCATGTGTGTGTGTGTGCATGTGTGCTTGTGTGTGTTGTGTATATACTTATACACAGAAGAAACGATGTCGACACTCGTTGCAGCAGGAACAGGAGAACCAGCAGCAGCAGCAGCAGCAGCAGCACCAACAGCAGCAGCAGCAAGTGCTGCAAAGTATGCAATAAAATCTCGCATTGTTTATGTGCAGCTCAGTGGGAGGGCCGAGCAATTGGTAACGAGGACCGCAAAACGGGTGGGCGCTGGTATTAAGGAGAGGGTATGAAAGCATTGATTCCGACGTATTCAGTGAGGTAGGCTAAGGCAACCAACAGTTGACTATTTGTTGCATGTATGCCGTACTCGTTACTCGTTGCCATGCGCCAATTACTCGTTGCCTCTCATCTTTGAGTCTCTCTCGCTAGCGCACTATTTCTCTCTCTCGTTCTCTCTCTCGCTCTCTCTCTCTCGCTCTCTCTCTTTCTCTCTCTCTCTTCAGCACTTCCAATTCCAATTCACAAAACATTCGACAAGTGCAGAGTGAAACAAGTTGTTGTTGCTGAAACACAGCGACTAACGCAAAAAAGTCTAAAAAATCATATTCAATTTAAAAATAAAAGCAATTAAATATCATAGAAAATTATAAAAAAATCAAGATGAACGCATTATGTGATAAAATTGAAATTAAGTGAATACATTCAATACTCTTCAATAGCAGTTAAACAATGAAAGGGAAAAAAAAGGCAAGTCTCATCTGACAAATCGACAATGGAAATTGGAATTGCAATTGTAGTCTGCATTTCCTAAACAACGGAACGACAGCGAGTATATGCGCCATTTTTAAAAGTGGGATAGGGATAGATAGTTTTATATGCGTGCGTGTGCGCCTTCCATTGGAAGAGCGCCACTTCTAGAACCATTTCCTCTTCTTCCCTCACCCTTTATACATCGACACACAACGTTGGCATCTTTGTGATCTGCTCTCTTTCTCTACTCTCACACTCTCTCGCTTGCTCGCTCTCATCCTTAGTGGTATTCCGGACTTCCACTTTCAGTATAGAAAACGAACTGCAAACTATGCATAAAACTATGCAATTTAGTGCAAAAAGGATAACAATTTATCAATTAAGTATAATCAAGTGTGGCCCCAAAAATGTTTCTTTTATAACGTGCACAGTGTTTCGTTCTTACTTCTTTCCCTCCCTCTCTATTTGACACGTTATCCTTCTGTCCATCTCGCTCTGTTTGTTTGAGTGCGTGTGTGTGTGTGTGTGCGTGTGATGGAAAGAGAGGCAGGGGGTTTCGTAATTTGTTTGCGGTTTTCATGGGGAGCCGCTGCATTTATAATGTAAATATTATGGCAAGAACTTGTTTACAATTACAGTGTAAAAACCAGCGTCTAAATTATGCAATTTCGAATTGCCTACTCTTTCCCCCCCTTCTTCCCATTTACCTCCGCCCTAACCGCCAACAAACGAAACAAACTCTCATTGAAGACTAAATTATACCTTATTAAATTTGTATGCATAAATAAAGTTGCTCATAAATTCATAAAACTATTCTGCACGCCCCCGCACACTCACACACACACACATACACACACACACACACACAAATACACACTCCATTAAATATGAGCGGAAGTTTAAGCATGTGAAAATATTCTCTCTGATTGGTTCATACTAATCCTGTTAGATTTTTGGTATTCAATCATTTGAACTTTTCTCATAATTCAAATATATGTCGGAAATTGAGAACAAAAAAAAAAAAAAAAAAGAAAATGAATATGAATATATGAACGAAAAAATTGTTGTTAAATAAGTTGGTTAATTCAGAACAATAATTAAAAAATTGAATTTGCTTAAGTACTGGATATTTTTGTTTAATTATTTCAATTTCGTCCATATATAGCTATATATGTATGTACATATATTCAATTAGATCAAAGAAGATAAATCACAAAAATATTTCTTGTAGATGTTAGTAACGAAAAGATTATTTTTTTATACTTTTTTCAATCAAGGACTGAAAGTCCTTTATTTAATCTACTTTCTGGTCTATTGTAATTTCACAATTCTGCTTTTGCCAAAAAAAGGGGGGATTACTCCACACCTTCCCCTTCCCCCCTCCACCATACCCTACCCGCTTCCTACATCCCATTTATTACAAATTGATTTTTAGGTTTATATCTATATAGTAGTATTATGCCATAAATAACGATTTGTCGAATTGAGTAAATAGCTTGATTTATTTTTGTTTGTTGTTCTTTTTCTCTGTTCTTCATTTTTCAACTTGTTGTTATTGTTGTTGTTGTTTCATTTTCGGCAAAAGAACCTTGACAAATGCGCACGGCAACTGTAACTGCAACTGTAACTGTAACTGTAAATGTAACTGCAACTGCAACGGCAACACAACAACGAAAGCAATACCTTAAACTGTGGCAAAGTGATTTTTTGGCAGGCCAACTAGAAAGAAGATAAAAAGTTATATAAAAGTTGCTGCAAATGTAATAGTAGAACGATAAATAAGAAAGGAAGAAGACGAAGAAGACGAAGAAGAAGAAGAAGGGGGCATTCCAGTGCCACATCTTGAGAATGCCAGCCAGCCGCAGCCGGCATAGCTACGGGGACAGCAACAATAAGAATAATAAGAAACAGGAGCAGCAGCAGCAGCAACAGCAACAGCAACAGCAACAGCAGCAACAGCAACAACATCAGCAACAGCCACCGTGCTACTCTAAATCTCAAGGCAACTTGTGTCAATGTCAAAGTTGAAGTTAAAGTCAAAGTCAAACTGCGACTGAGACATCAAAAAGCTAAAGCATTTTAACAGCAGACGACGCTGGAGTCGATGTCAAAGAAGGTTGTGCTATATCTACATAGTAAATAATAAAACTAAAACAAAAACAAAAACAAAAAAAAAAAAAAAAAAAAAAAAAAAAAAAAAAAAAAAACAAAACAAAACAAACAACAAAAAGAATACAAAACCAACAAAAGAAAAAAAAAACACAAAAATTGAGGAGAAGGAGAAGGCAAATAAATCTAAGCATAAGCAAACAAAATTCGATACGAAAACAACTAACGAGGCAAAAAGGACAAGCAAGCTAGGCAATTTGTAAGATTTGTTTTAACGGCCCAAACTGGCAACTGGCGGCAGAGCGGAGACGACGGTGACGACACAATGTCTGTGGACTTTATACTGCCCAATCGGAATAAGATACAAACGATTGCCTATGCGAGTGCCAGCAAGAAATATGCATCTGCAGTTGGGGTTAATTCGACGACGACGACAGGCAGCGAAATCCAACAATCGGTTGTTGGTAGTTGGCGTCGTCCAAAACAACCGAAACCCCGATGCAGTCAGCCGACATTGCGAAAATTATTGAAACCGCCATCCAGCGAGGAGAGATCCACAATATTGGCAAATGCCACGGTGCTACGTAATGCCAATGGCAATAAGATGACTTTAAAGTCCAAGCGCATATCAAGATCAATGATGAAACGAGAGATTATTGAGCTGGATGATGACGATGATGATGATGGTAATGATGATAATGGTGATGATGATGTTGTTGATGATAATGATAATGGTGCTGCTGGTAATGGTGATAATGGTAATGTTAATGAAACCAATACTGATACTGATAATATTGGGAATGTTGTTGTTCGTGGTAATAATGGTAATGAGGAACAGCTATGTGAACATTTGGAATGGTCAGCAGCGCAATCATTGGTACAAATGAACTCTAACCAGGAGAAGCAGAGACGTTTAGGTATTGGAGTAACAACAACGGCAACACCAACAACAACAGTAGCAACAGTGAAATCACCAACAGCGCCAGCAACAGCGGGAACAGTAACAACAACAACAACAGCAGCAGCAGCAGGAGCAACATCAACATCAGTAACAGCAACAATAGCAGCAACAACAGCGTCATCAACAGGAGCAGCCACAGTCCCAACTTCAGGTATGTAAGCAACAGTTAACCACTTTTCCGTTTCCGTTTCCCTATTTATGTCCAATCTTTTGCCTTCTCATTCTCTCTATCTCTGTCTTTATCTCTCTATCTCCCTCTCTCTCTCTCTCTCTCTCTCTTTCTCTTTCTCGCTCTCTCTCTCTCTCTTTTTTTTATGACTCTTGGACTATTCCCTTGTCCAAAAGTTGCGTCACAACAATGTGAACAGGTGGCTGCGACAATTTGTGTACTCGTATTTATTTTTAGTAGTCTCACCCCTACAATTCTCCATCCATCCATCCATCCATCCATCCATCCATCCATCCATCCATTGCCCACTTCCAAAAGCCGCCAACGTTTTATGAGCCACCCACTGTGTAGCCACTCTTGTTGCTTATTGCTGGCGCCTGCTACTGCTACAGCTACAGCTACAGCTACTGCTGCTGGTGCTTGTGCTTGTGCTGGTGGTTAGCCATGGCTACTGCCAATGGTCCTTCATTTGCCCACTCCTATAGAGCTCCCTCGTGTTTGACATTGTCGCCGTTAGCTAATCTTTTTAGCGTATGTTGGCATTTTTCATGTTTGCGTTGCCTTCTTGTTGCTGCTGTTGCTGTTGCTTCTTGTTGCTGCTGTTGCTGCTGTTGCCTAGCTTGTTGCTCTTGACAAAGGCGAAAGAAGCAAAATGCAAACACGAAAGCAAACACGCGGCATTCACATGAAGGGGGAGCAAAATCGGAGGGTCGGATATGGCGTGGGTGGTAAACTTGTGTGGATATATGTATGTATATGTAGATGTGTGTGGGTTGAGGGTCGAGTGGGGTCGCAGTCACATGTCGTCGTATCGATTGAGAAAACTGAACTGAACTGAAACTGAAATGTAACAGGTCAGCTACGAAATTCAATGAGGAGAGAAGCAGAGAAAGAGAGAGAGAGAGAGAGAGAGAAAAAGAAGGAGAGAAAGAGAGAGAGAGAGAGAGAGAGAGAGAGGGTACTGATTGTATGGTGCAGGGTGCAGGGTACCGGATGCAAGGGTGTAGGGCATTGCGTCAGTTTGCCTGCCATGAAATGTCAAAATGTGCATTTATGTATGCATGCCAACAATCTAGGTCGTTATTTCCAATCTATCTGGAATAAAGCTCTCACTTTAATATCTGTCATATATAACTTTAACCCCAATGAACTATATACATACATACATAAGTATATAAAATGCATTAATATAAAGATACTTGTGGCTCTTCAATTGATATTATATATTATATTATATTATAATGGGTCCAATTTCAAAAGAAAATATCAAATGAATTTTATTAGTTTTTAATACAAAATGCAATCAAACAGTAAAACAGAAGTATAGAAGAAGAAACAAAGCATATTATTTACACTATATACATACTATATACAAGAAATTAATGGAAGATATTGCCAAGTATAACCCCGATCCGGAATCTAATGTCTAATTTAGTCTATGTTTAATCTAATATTAAACATATAAAACCATATTGACATTGGAAATAATTAGTTGGTATGGATAGAGTAAGCCGCCCAGATATATTCATAAGTCATACTTAATTATTCATTTACTATATTAGCTGAAGTAATAGTAACAGATCTTTAAAAAAAACTATTTATTGGGGCTTCGATACGAATTCAAACTTATTTTAATATAGGATAGTAATTAATGTAGGAACTTCCGGTATTTCTTTATGCTTAGGGTTAACATACTGCAGGAGTTACTGTCACTTGAAAGTGTGGCAACTCTGGCCATAATACAGAAGCTCAGCCCTGGTTAAGTAAATTTTTTTTTTATTTTTTATTTTACATCTAGTTGTATTTGCAATTCAGTTGACATAATATTAGCAAATAAGTAAGTTGCCTGATTGAAATCAATAGAAAATAATTAATATCATTATGTCGGCGGAATGGAATCCCGATTTACCCTTGGATTGTCAGTGTCGTTGGTAAAGCTTTTTGCGAACCATTATTAGGGAATAATGAATTTTTAAAATTTTTACAGTATCGATGCACCGTCCAGTTGCCGTTGGTCGCGCTCCGGCCGAGGATGGAAAGGTGATCTTTTATGCTCCGCCAGCAAGTGCCAGTGGAGTTGCCCGTCTGCCAGAACCGGTGACACTTAAACGTGAACGTGAGCATCAGGTGGCTTCGTCCTCATCGTCCATGTCGATTTATCGTGGTCGCAGCGTAGAAGAAACGGAGGCAGCCCACGATTTGCTTTCGCTATCGCAGAGCCTGCCGCCTCTTATACCTCCCTGTGTGGTGACCATCATGAAACAGGAAGTCGCCCACAAGTCACCCGAACATTTACAGGAGATCTCAAATGCTTCCAACAAGTCCATGGCCACATCGACGCAGTCGAACATTAGGTTCATCGGCAGCAGTTCCTACGACATTATTCACGGGGCGCAGGAGACCGCCAATAACTGCTCGCCGCTGACTCCGCCCAATTCCGATCATAGCTCAGATGTCGACATTGATATGTCCTCTTCGTCCGAATCCGGCCAACCGCATTGGAACAAACAGTCATCTACGGCACCGCCTCAACAGCGTGCCTCGGCCCTCAAAATGTGTCTCAATATGCTCGACGGTCGCACTAAAGCTAGCAAGGCGGCAGCCGGCAAGGATAAACAGTCACGCCCCAAAAACAATGGATCTAGTAACGGTGGCAATATTAGTGCCAATATCACCACATCAAGCGAAGTTATACCTAATTCTGGTTCGGGTGGAAATGGTGGAGGTGGTGGCGGAAATGGTGAAAATTATGCCAAACGTAAACGCGGTTGCTACAAGTGTTCCGAGTGTGGTAAACAGTATGCGACCTCCAGCAACCTGTCGCGTCATAAGCAGACGCATCGTTCCCTCGATTCGCAATCGGCGAAAAAATGCAACACCTGTGGCAAGGCATACGTATCCATGCCAGCTTTGGCCATGCATCTTCTAACGCACAAACTCTCGCACAGCTGTGACATATGCGGCAAGCTCTTCTCTCGCCCCTGGCTTCTGCAGGGTCATTTGCGATCGCATACCGGCGAGAAGCCCTATGCCTGTGTCCACTGCAGCAAGGCTTTTGCCGATCGTTCCAATCTTCGTGCACACATGCAAACACATTCCGGTGACAAGAACTTTAAGTGCCATCGCTGCAATAAGACCTTTGCTCTTAAATCGTATCTGAATAAACATTTGGAGTCGGCATGCCTTCGTGATGCAGGTTCCATACCGCAGAGCAAAACTGATGGGGACGATGATGACGATGACATTGACATGTTGAAGCAGGATCACGATGAACTTGAACACGATGGCGATGAGACAGTGTTGGACAGTGATGAGAACAGCCAGGATATAGTGGTAGCTTAAGCGTATCCTTTCCAAGTTTACCTTGAACTTCACAAAGCAAAAAAGGATAAAACATAAAAAAAAAACCAAAAAAGAAAAACCCAAAAAAAGAAAAAAACTAACAAAAAAAAGAAGAGCAACCAAAAACCCAAAAAAAAAACTACTTTATATACCAAATTCCTAAAAGCAATACTCGAGCACCCTTATATCAAATTAGAAATCAAATCAGTCAACTAGCAGCTTAAAAAATGAGTAGTTCGATTTCGAAAAGGCGCCTCGCGATGGATGGCAGGCAAAAACGACGATGTTCTGAGAGATGAGAATTTTTTGTATTGAATTCAATACGAACGAACGCATGTTTTCAAAACTCTTAAATATATATTTATATATATATATATACATATACATATATATATGTATATGCATAATATACTTATGTACTTAATATCTGAACTTTTCTGGTTTGGGCACTCTAACTAAACTATAGCGGAATGAGCAATTTTTTTTTATTGAACGATTTGAAATTGAAACAAAAAAAGGCAAAGAAGCAAAAAAAAAAAAAAAAAAAAAAAAAAGAACAGAAAATAAGGAAGAAGCAAAAAAAAAAAACAAAAGGTTTAAAAAATCCAAAACGTAACTTATAGTAAAAATCTGACACAACGAATATTATGGAACATAAGTAGAAATTCTATATATACACAGATCAAATAAGCATATATACAGAAGATGGTCGATCGATCGATCGATCGACGATGATAACGATATGATAATGAAGAAGCAAATTATATATATATACATATATATATATGTATCTATATATATATATATATACATACACACTATATATGAACTAATTGAATAATAACTAGCGAGCAGAGAACCAATTTGCATGTTTTAAAGGTAAACATATATGAAAATAGTAAAAAAAAAATAATGACAAACATTTAAGGCATCGTTATAGGGCGATATATACTTATATACATATGTACATGCATACACATATACATACAACATACATACATACAAACATATATATACATATATATATATATGTATATATATAGTATATATACCCAAACTGTATTACGAGTATTAGTCTGTATTCCTGCCGCTCGCACACAAAAACCAAACCACACACAAACAGACGCAGAGACACTCACACATATACTGGAACACAACACAACACACATATACATACCTACGTACACACACACATACACAGCGAGCTAAATTGGAAACGGCTCATTTCAAATTCTTAGCAAACTAATTAATAAAAACAACTCTAGTCAAAAACTTATAGCACCCACTACCTGTACTATACTACTGTATCTCTTGCTCCCCCTCTCCAGCCCCTCCCCCAATCTTGTTCTTAGAATCTTTTGATCAAATATACTTAACACACACATAACATACACACTAACGCTCTCCTACTTGCAACAAGCCACAAAACAGGCATCAATACAAATCCATTGCATTAGGCAATGCAAATTGAGAAGAGAAAAACAAAACAAAAAAAAAATGGAAAAATGAAAATGCAAAGATATATACTCAGACAACAACAAACACAACAAAGTGCTCACGCCTATTCAGGCAGGCAAGTGTGCACAATTTTTTAACAAAAAACCAAAAGAAAAAAAAACAAAAAACGAATAAAAACCAAAATGAAACGAAACTCTTTACGATCTAAACCTATTCAAGATGAATTACTTCCATAACATATGCTCTAACTTGATAAACAAAACCTACTTCAATTACTTAGAAATGATAAACAAAACAAAAAAAAAAAATTAATTAAAGAGAAAACAATTTAGAAACATATCACAAGGACAATACTTAAACATTAAATACATTGAAATTATATTAAAAAAGAAGAAAAAAGGAAAACCAAAATGGCGAAACCCCAATTAAGATATTTATACATACATACATACATATACACACATACATACACACACACACATAAACAAAATACTATCGAAACTAGTTATTTTATTATTAGAATTAACTCATGTAAATATATATTCAAAAGGTTATAAACAATTTTATACAACAAATTCTCCTGAACTTACTCCTTTCCCTCACATACCTCTCTTTGCTCCCCTCCTTGCAACTTGCAACACACACACAGACACTGACACACACACAAAAGCAAAATCACTCACTCATAGAAAGATGAAGGAAAATGAGATAAATTCAACTTTGGCCTAGCCAAACCAAGTAATATAGTATGCAAACAACATAGATACATACATACATACATACATATATGTATATGTACATACATATACATATACAAGGTCTGTTCAATAAGAAAGTTAATTCATATATCGAATATACAGATATGACTTTTAGATATTTATATACACGAAGCAAAGTTCACGTCCTTAATACTTAGTATCATAGTATCTGCTTTAATAGTTTTGGTTAAAAACAAATATACATACATACATACATATGTATGTATATACATATTTGAGTCCATATACATATTACATACGTATGTACATACATAAATGGCTCTCTAGTTTAGAATAGTATTCTAAAAACTTCAATATTCGAAAAACAAGTAGAACTCCTTTGTTCAATATATATAGTTAAATTTCTGAAAATACTAAAGTCTTGGGTCTTCTTCTAGCCCAGTTAGTATTTTTGTGCTTGAACTAGCCATAGTCTCATAATTGATTCAGGAAAGATGGCGAACATATAAAAGCAATTAATTTTTGCTCGTGTAACAAAGCAACAAGCCATGACCCCACCACACCCCCCTCTTTTCTTTGCGATCACTTCGGCAATCGGTCGGCTCGTGTGGATGAAAATCACCAATTGTCCTCATCTTTCGTTGCCTTAGAAGGGTTGCTTTGAATATACCAATGAAGTAAATTTTAAAACAAAAACTAAAAACATTTGCTGAGTCAGAAAATATGTATATGTAAATTAAATACGTCATTCTTTGTGAACAGCCCTCGTATGTATTAATATGTATGTCATTGTTACATGGATTACATTTATCTCAAAGTATCTGCTGGTGTGGAGAGTGAGAGATTGAAAGAGAGAGAGAGAGAGAGTTAGAGAGAAGAAAAAACAAAAAGGTGAGAGAGCATGTGCAAATATATTTCAAGAGGCGATGGATTCTGTTGCACTTGTAAAAGAAAAAGAAGAAAGGGAAAATCAAGAAGAAGAAAATAAAATGAAATGATAACTAAAAGCAATTCCAAAAGTAAGTGACATAGTTTTTTAAAAGAAAGAAGAAAAAGAAAATGCAAAAAACGGCAAAGAAACCGAAATTTGTAATTCTAGATCGAATATAGTATTGATATATACAGACAAAACAAAAATAAAACCAAGAACAGCAATTAAGAAAAATGTCGAAATGGAATAATGAAGCAAATTAGAAGATGCAGAAATCGGCATAAAAATATGTATTTATTTTACGCGTAGTTTTTATTCGGAAAAAATAATGAAACCAGAAAGAAAATAATGTTAAAATACGGAAAACAATTTGAATTAAATTGTCAATTACCAACTTATTTCTTAATTTAAGAATTTAAAATACAAAAAAAAGAAAAACAAAAAAGAAGCAAAGCAGTCAATGACAGCTGATGATAGAGGTTATTTTTTAAAAGCATATATAAATAATTATATACATAATATATTATATATTATATATATATATATATATATAAATATATATATATGTATATATATAAAAGTAAAAACAACAACAAAGAGGCAGTTTTATATCGAAATTAAATATAGTAAATGCAAAATAACAACAACAAATATTGAAAACCATTCGAACTTAATTATACAACGAGCAAAACCAACAAAAAACAAAAACCAAAAAAAAAAAAAAATGAAAAATGGAAAAATACTAATTATAAAGAAAAAAACTTCGGAGGTACATGGACAAGCACACCCACACACACACACAGAACACACACAACAACAGACAGAGATTTTGTAACAACAACAACAACAACAACAACCAACCAGCAACAAAGAAATATTATGTATATGATATCTAAATAGCAAAACAGTAACAACAGCAACATGCTATGTATATGCCAACATGCAACACCAACATGTAACATGCAACATGCAACAAACAGCAACAGAATAATTGAAACTAGAATTTAGACCACACAGTGCTATGTGCAGAATATTGTTTATAGGGCCATAGTTTCGAAATCGTGTTTATGCATGGCTTTATTGATGATTATTGTATAGCGTTTTAAAATAACAAAAGAAAAAAAGCAAAAAAAACAAAAACAAAAATATAGCATTAAATGCCTATATATACATAAATATATATACATACATACATATATACATAAAAAAAAAAAAAACAAATAAGAAAAGAAATGAAGAAAAAATGAATACAACAATTCCATTGAACAGTAGTGGTAACAATTATGTGATTTGCAATTTTACATTCAAAATATATATATATATAAATGAAATAATTACATTACGAACATATATATATATATATTATATATATATTGAGGCAAAAAGCGTTTAATTAATTAATTTACAAGTAAGATTTATTTATACACATTATTATACACCACCAAAATGAGAACAAAACAACAAAATGAAAAAAATAACAAAAAAAAAAAAAAAAAAAAATTACAAAAATGAAGAGAGAAACAAAACATATTTTTACACAAGAAACTTTGTTTTATATTGTACATTATGGCGAATTGTTTTTTTTTTTTTTTTTTGACTTTTATCGCATATAAGATACTTCCAAATTCCCTTTACCCCACACCCCGAGATGTTTGCACATACATACATACATACATAATCCCTATATTAGTTGTCAATTTCCCTCCTCCCCCCTATGTATCGATCAGATCAAAGGGTCAGATTTCTCAGTGTTTCAATTTCCATAATTAACACTGCAGTAAAGTGTGACCATCAATGAGATAAGAAATAAGTCTGGAGCCACTGACGGATCTTTTATATAGACACACACACACAGACACACATACATATAAATAATATTATTCTAGTTGACCAATTGGTATCCAAAAACAAACTATTTATTCTATTTGGCTTATCCGAAATTTGATTAAAAAAACTATTTAAAATATGTATTTCAATATAAAAGTTTATGCAAGAATTTTGAAAGCACTAAAAACATATTACAATCAGCTGTAAAAAAAGGAGTGACGATGGCACATTAAAACCGTTAATTACACGGATTGTTCATATGAAAGATGATATATAATATACACGCTTCGGAGTAGAAAGAAGGCTATTTACTTATCATACAACAATGGAACATGTCAGGATGATCCGATAGTGGTACAGATCTATATATAGCAATTGCTTCATATACATATATACATTTTTTTTATAGTGACATATATATTATTTGATTTCTTAGCATGATGATTTTTATACACTTATCAATCTTTACTGAACGATTTTGGAACATTTTTATCTGAAACTTTGAGAAATCTGGCTATTATTAGAGACACACACACACACATATATGCGCAAGCTCTCTCTCGCCCATTCACACACACACACACTGACACAGACATCGACACAAATACATATACAAATAATGCTAATAATTTAATGATCAAAGGACACCAATTAAATTTTGATTATTATATACAAAGGAAAAAAAAGAAGAGATATTTTATAAAATGAGGAAGGAAAATGGAAAAAAAAAAGAAGATGAACACTGAAAAAAAAAAAAATAACGTAAAAGATATTAATTTATATATTCATATATTAGAGATGCAAAAAGACTTGAACCAGTTATATATACATTTAAAATTGCAATATATATGTATACATATATATATTAATATATATATTTATATGTATATGTATACGTATATATAACTTAACTTAACTTATTTATATATGCTTACAGAGACCCGTTTTTTTTATATATAGAAATGCCCTCAAGTATTCAAAAACCAACACCAACAACCATATTCAATTGCAAAATAGTGTTTACAATTTATATATATGTATATATATCTATATATTCTATATATATATATATATATATATCTATATATATATATGTATGTATATATATATATATATATATATATGTATATGTAAAACTCCAAGACCACTTACAATATAGAAATGCATGCAGAGATCTAAACCTATATACATACATACATATAACAAAGATAATTTAGGTCCATAGTGGCGACGATTTTTATGCGTTGCATTTAGATTAATTTCAATTTTTGAACACATGCAAGAAAAAAAGAGAAAAAGAAAACCAAAAAAAAAAAAAAAAAAAAAACAAAAACAAATACAAAAAAACCTAGAAATGACATATGTACATATACATATATGTACTTATACTAGTACTTATACTTACTATATATACATACATATATACTTAGAATTTGTTCTTGTTCTACTTACTTTCGGTTTAGTTAGAAAATGTTTTCCTCTTCAACAATATACATACATACATACATATATATATATATATATATATATATATACATATATGGGAAAAAATGAAGTAAGCGAACAATTAAATATACATAGTTTCCAGCTTATGTAGGAGTTCAAAAAACCAAAAACCAAAAATCCAACATAAACAACTACACCAAAAAATCACCCATAATAATCGATGAACCCGATCTACCAAAAGAATAAAAAAAAAAAAAAACCAACAAACAAACAAACAAACAAAAACTACTTTTAAACAACAACCATGAGAAACTATCGTATTATATACGATATGTATCGTACATTTTACTCACATTTACAACATGCATACATACATACATACATACAAACATACATACATACAAACGAATATGTAGAGTATATAATATAATAACCTATATTATATTCCCCCTAAGACAAGCTTAATCCATTCTTAAATTAACAA
The DNA here is from genome assembly GCA_018150375.1 of Drosophila sturtevanti. Taxonomy (NCBI): domain Eukaryota; kingdom Metazoa; phylum Arthropoda; class Insecta; order Diptera; family Drosophilidae; genus Drosophila; species Drosophila sturtevanti. The sequence continues at coordinate 1,776,942 of JAECWJ010000688.1, read as the reverse complement.
AAATACAAAAACCAAAACCAAAAACAAAAAAGGCAAAGACACATACACACACACACATACACACAACCATACTCATACACACACGCACTCGAAATCCCAATGGAAATATGCATATAAACAAAGATTTAACGCAACACAAAATGAAAAAAAGGAAAAACCAAAAAAAGAAAAAAAATAAAATAAAATAAAATACAAACACAAAAACAAAAATGGAATATAAAAACAAATTAGATACATAGTTATAAAAGCTACACATCTCTATACACATTAGTGCAGCCCATGTAACTATTTTTAGAGCCTCGGAAATAAAAACATAAACATAAAATACATTACATATTAAATAAACGACAGAGAAAAAGAAAAGAAAAATTTGCTGTTTTTATTCAACTTTCAATATTAAAAAATGCAAACTATTGATGGAAAATTTACGTATATATATATCAGAAACGAATTCACGATTTCAACAGAGTGAAATAAAAATGAATTATGAAAGGAAACGTAAAACAATGTGAATAAAATAATCAGAACCTAAAAACTCTTTATTAGATGTTGGCTCAATCAATCAGTTAATTGGAAAACTATAAGCATTAGTTGCTAAAGAAAGTAAGATACAAAAAGGACATTATGAAAGGTAAGACATCTTGTATTTTAAGGATACTATGGGCATACATACCATAGATTAATATCAGTCATACATATGTACACTTACATTTTCAGAACGTAGATGAATGACACATATATATATATATATATATGTATAATATGCAAGGTTATTGCTATTCGCAGTTTACATATATATCTTCAAAGGACTTCATCTTAATATTATAGTCAATTGATTATAAAAGAAATTACAAGTCGTTGTGAATGGAGGTTTAGAGGTGGAACCAACTCCAATCTAACCCCTCAGACAATGCCAATATTGTTTACTTATCCAGTAGTTGGAAACTGATCTAAAGGAACTAATAAACTATGCTTCAACGATTTAATTCAATTCAGGTTCAGTCAGAGGAGGACAAGCTTAGTCAACAAATTGCTGTCAGCATTTACATACATACAATCAAACAGATATAATATGTATATATATATATATATATATATATAAATGTACAAGTATATACTTATGTATTTATCTGACATAATCGAAATTTCTATGGTTGTACACACACTCGTGTGTGGAGTGTGTTTAAATGAAATTGCTTGATTCGGCATAAACATATTTACTCTGTTGAATATTTGCTCAACAATTTGATTCTCAAAATCTGGCGCCCTTACATACAAAATCAAAATGGAATTGTATCAAGGACACGCGAGTGTTCGCTCGCTCAACGGAACAATCGAAGTAGGCAAACAAGACCAAGACCAGGAGACCCAATTTCCCACTCCTTGACTCATCCATTTCATGCTTTCCACTTGCATTGAATCATCATCGTATATATATACATACATATATATATATATATATAGTCGTATTGTAGATACTTGTAGTCTCTTAGAAGTGCACCAGCAAAATCACACACCCCCACACCACCACCTTCGATTCCTTCATCCTGAGTGTACTCTATTCCCCTCCCTCATCACACCCTGTCCCTTCTCGCGGTATTCATCTACAGATGTCAGCAATTTCTCGATTTGAATACTCAACAAAAACGAAAGTGGGCAAACAATTCAACAGAGAATGAATAAAAAAAAACAACAAAACTGAAAAAGAAAGGAGAGTGCAAGAGAAGAGAGAGAGAGAGAGAGAGGTTGAGGGGGCAAAGGAAAGTAAGAAAGAAAAAGCAACAAAAAAAAAAAGACGAACCGGCGCAAATGGCTTCTCTAACGACCCAATTAATTTGAAACAAGAAAAAATGTTTGAATTGGAAGAAGAAACGGCAACTGGGAACAGAATGGAAATGGCAATGAAGATGGAGATGGAGGTGGAGATGGAATGGAGATGGAATGGAGATGGAGATGGTGATTGGGGGTGGGGGGGGCACCGCCACAGGCCACTAAATGTTGGGGCTACGCGTAGTACTCTACTACTACACTCTCTGACAATTGTAGTAAAGTTGCAAAGCTTTTTATGCCACAGCTTGGAAAAGTTCGTTGATGTTGCTGCCACTGCCGACAGCTTCATTACCAGCCATCATCACAGCCATCATCATCATCTACCCATGAGTAATTTGCAAAGCAAAAGTTTATTGTTGCTGCCGCTGCCCATGCCGCCGCCGCTGCCGCTGCCTTTGTCGCTGTTGCTGTTGCTGTTGTTGCTCCTACTACTACAACTGAAACGTGAAAATGGAGATGGAGATGAGAAGATGATGGTGGAGGAGGTGCAGATGGTGGTAGAGGTAGAGGTGGAGGTGGAGGTGAACATGGAATTGAAATTGAAATTGGCGATGGCTAAGCGCTCAGAGAACCAGCTATTATTGTGTTTGTATGTGTAATACGTATAACGATTTAAGCACAGCTGCCGGACCGATCTATCTTGAGTCTTGAGTCTGGAGTCACCTCGTTCGCATGCCTAAAACAAAACACAACAAAAATCGAAATATATAAAAACACACAACCAACCGACGAGCACATACATATTTATATATACATATATATATATATACATATTAAAAAAGAAACGCAAAAAAAAAAAAAAAAAGATCGTCATGGTTAGGTCGTCATCATCTTCGCTGTTTAGTGTCATTTTAGTGGCTATTCTAGTGTTTAGTATCTGCAATTTGGCATGTGGTGAGTCCAAATTGAACTGTTAAATCAATTCTCAATTTATATTAGTAATAAATATTTCATATTTATTGCACATCTGGTCAAAAACCTATTATACGATGAGTACCAAAACAGGTTTCCCATTTTTTTTTCGGTTTTTTTTTTGTGTGTGTTTTTTTTTTTTGATTTCCATAAAGCGTCATCTCCATAGTATTTCATGGGCGTAGCCATTCCCCCATTCCTAATGAGGGGGGGAGGAGGGTGATACAAAGGGGAGTTAGCTCAGGCTCGTTAGTCATAATTACGCTGTGTTGTCGTGATTCAAGGCTTCCGGGTCCGGGTGTATGTCACAAAGACAAAAAAAAAAAAAAAAAAAAAACCGAAAGATTATTTAACTGATAAGCAACAGCAACAGCAACAGCAGCAGTAGCAAAATGAACGAAATGATTTAATGGCTTGTAATTAAATTTCTCTTAGCTGCGCCCTATCAGGAGTTAGAGCCGCGTAAAGGTCATGTGCCCGTCTATATACGAAATGGGGATGAGCCTTTAAGTGAAATTCATCCCGGTCTAGCCGAGGCCTTCAGAGAAGGCCATTCAAAATCATCGCTACAGTCAGAGGTAAGCTCATAAAAAGTACAACAAAAAGAAAAAAAAATTATATATACATATATAGTAGATATATATAACAAGAAAAGGAAAACCCTTCATCTTATAAGACTTTAAAAGTAAAACAATTTCTGTTGAAAATTATAGAATTTGATTACAGAAGTCCCAGCTACAGTTACAATAGAAACAACAATACAACCAAATGCTGAGGAAATTTCATCAACTCCAAAGACCTCAACCGAATCGGATATAGCCAGTTTTGATGCCATCAAAGCGAAGGCGGAATAATTCAATTGAATGAATGAATGCGAAAATGTTGTTAAACTTTTTTTAGTTTACAACTTAATTCTATCAAAGAAAATCACCCAAGGCCAAGGCAAATGGAATAGTGTCTAGTGTCAAAAGTGTCCTCCTTTAACATTCATTCTAATGCTCAACATTTTTGCTTCAATAAATGTTATACACAAGAAAATGTTGAAATAAATGAAACAGCGAGATTTCATTAAGGAATCATTTTATATATTCTATGTATGTATTCTATATATATATATATATATATATATATATATATATATAACAAATTACAAATTAATAACTATGGTTAAGATGTTTTTGTAGTTTAATGGTATTAATTATTTCAAATGAAATTATGCAATTTTATTGTAAAATCGAATTCTTAAACTTTAATATACGAAAATTCATAACTTAATCTCTAATTTGGCATTTAAAAGTCGTTAGTAGATAATAATAGATAGATTCTTAGATGAATATACATAGCTAATTAGGTATACTAATTATTTATGTATATATATATATATATACATATATACATGCCTGATTTAAAATTGGTATGCATATACATAGGTATTTGATAACACACTTTTACATCTAAGCATCAAAATTTATATAGTTATTGGTATAACTTAACCCTTAATCCAACCAATTAAAGATTTTGACTTAAAAATTTTTTCAATTCTCTATATAGAATAGTTAGATTTATTGAAAGTAAAAATATACTATAGCACAAATAAAGTTCTTTACAGCTTGAGATATAAAATTAAATTTAATCTAAAATTTAGATAGACGATTAGTATTTTAGTTAGTTAAAGGTTAATTAAAAAGGTGCTAGTGAAGTGCTATTATATAAATCATTTGTCGACTTAATTTCGTTTTCTGCTAGTTTTTGTTGTTGTTGTTTTTTTTTGGTTTGTTTTTTTGTCAACGAATATTGAAACAATCAACAATGTGGCTAGCTGCTTTCATCACTTGTCTGAATGCCTGTCTGGAATATTAAAATGAATCTCTCAGTATTTTTTTTTTTTTTTTTTTTTTTTTTGGGTGTGGGGGGATACGAATATGCGATGGGCTGCCTCCTGGCCATCCGTCCGTCTAGCCTCCGGTTCGGCTCGTTAACTGCTTTTCCAAGTTTCACACATTCAATGGACATTATTTTTGGGTGTTTGTTCATTCATTCGTTCCTTCGTTCGTTCGCTCATTCGTTTGTTGGTTTGGTTTGGTTTGGTTTCGTTTCGTTTCGTCTCCAAATCGCCTTAGAGCTTTGCGTGTGATTTACTTGTTGTGCCCATTAGTGAGAAAGACAAAGTGAGAGCGAGAGAGAGTGTGAGAATGAGAGAGGGGGTTACTCAAAGAGGAAGCTGTGTGCAAGCCGCAAACGTTTGTAATTAATATAATGGCAACGGCTGGGGCTATATGCTATGGCAATAGCATTGAGAGTAGATGGCTAAGATGGCAAAGTAAAATTCCAAAATGGCCTACACACATTGTGCGGTCAGAGCCGAAGGCTTTTTGGGGGGCGGGGACACAAATTGTTGTTTCATTGTCTCTCTGTCTGCGGGCAGCAATGTTGTTGGTGTTGTTGGTGTTGCTGCTGCTGCTGTCTAACGAGCAATAAAACTAAATACATACACATAAAGTTAATTATAAAAGGGCAAAGGAAATTGAAGGTCCCACAGACTATTGAGTTGTATATATATTTCGCTTCTTTTGCTATTCTGTTTCCTTTAATATATATATTTTTTTTTTTTTTTTCGTATGGATGCAAGTGATGGATTAACTCAACTTGAAGATTGCGGGGAGCAGTTGCGGGAATGAAATGTTCCTTCTATCTCTTAACGAAATCAAAAACGAAAAAAAAAAAAAAGAAAAAGAACGAAATAAAATGGAATGGAATGGCAATTGATGGGCAAAAGAGCTGCAATCAAGTGGGCATTAAGATGGTTGAAAAATAAAGAAACGAAAGACACATAAAACTATGCGAAGTTAAAACGAATTTTATAAGGAAAATTAGTGTTAAAAATTTAAATTCCTTGGCGTTTGCTGCACTCACACAAATCGTCCCCTCCCCACCAGCCCTTACACACGCACACGCACACTCACACACACACACACTTACGCACATATACATAGATCGAGACGCAGCGAAAGATAGAGAGAGAGTGAGATAGAGATAGAGAGAATGAGACAGATAGAGACAGAAACGTAAAGGCATGCCAATGCCATGTCCGTGTTCTTGTATCATTGTGTGCGTTCGAGCGCATTCAACCTCAAAATGAATAATTGCATATGGTTCAATGATTTGCGACTTTATACGGACACGAGCTCTACAAGTTTTCTGCTTCTTTTCTTGTTTCTTTTTTTTTTTTTTTTTTTTTTTTTTTTTTGGTGTTTTCCCTAGGACTTTAAAAAGTTTATTTTAGATCAGATTATGTTAAAGCTTAATACTAAATTGACTTAACTGTTGAAAATTCTTTTGGCTAATTTGAAAATTGCTCACTTAATTGGCCAGTTTCGGTGTAAACGAGCGAGGGTAAAAAGCGCTTAAACAATAATTGAGTTAACGGTTATGTGAATGTGAACGATTATAGCCATTTTAATGCCAATCCAAATTGTAATCGCTATTTGCGAATCGCCCATTGTGCCAATCGCCGCCATTTGCCATAAGAATCGCATGTTAAAGATTATTGGGTAACCATTAACAGCAGGAGCATATGTATGTATGTATGTGTGTACATAACCATCATCCAAATCTAAAACCAAATCCCAATCACCACTGATGATAGTCAATGGCCCTTGCTTTTGTTCATATGTACTACTAGTTACATAGTTAATAGTTAGTCTAAAGTAAGAATAAGAGACTAACAGCGAGAGAGAGAGAGAGAGTGAGAATAACTTTATTGATATAATGTTCACAATATTCCGAGCTGATACTATTTGCCACCAAGCAAGTTGCCCAATATTCCACCGCCACCGTTGCCACCACTTATTCCTGGTATGGAAATGAGATTGCCTAACAAGGGATTCCCATTTAAGTTTAGCAGGCAGCTGTCAAATGTATATATATTATTATGTAAACATATGAGCTGCATATTTATGGTATCTATGTATATTTAGTATATGTATATATGGGCTATTACTTACCGCAGATCCAAACGGATCACATACTGACAGGCCCATTCCTGGAGGCACTACAAATAGCATACATAGAAAATCGATTCAAATTTTTAAAAAGCTTTTCAAATGACGCAGTCAAGCAAGACTTACTCTCAGAGCTTCTGGTGAGGGACGGGGACAACTGCCGCCGATACCACCACCACCACCACCAATACCACCGCCACCGCCAATGCCTCCTCCTCCGCCTATACCACCACCACCACCTCCACCTCCACCTCCGCTGCCGCTGCCACCTCCTCCGCCGCCGCCACCACCACCACCACCACCACCAGTATTTTTACTTGGCCCTGGGACTGGGACAGGGACAGGCACTGGTACGGGTACAGGAACTGGTACTGGAACAGGGACTTTTTTAACTGGCCTTACCGGTTGCTAACAGGAATTCTAATTATTAGATAAACTCCAAAACGACTTGTAAATTCTACTTACATCATGTCCCGACGCCTAAATATAAAATATAAAATTAATCAAGATACATATATGCATATATCCAAGCAAAAGATCCTACAACTGATGTGATTACTTACCAGCGATAGTAAACCCAAAGTTAGGATTATAATAATATATTTCTCCATATTACCCATCGACGATACAAGAATATTGCTGCCAATGAATACCATATAAAAATGAATTCAAGCTTTTATACTAGTCCTAGGCCAATAATATAATTAAACAGATGTTTTCCCATATATAAGGTTTCTAGGTCAGGTAGCGGTTGCTCTCATCTGTATCTGTGATTGTATACAAGGGATACAATAGGTACTACTATATATATATATATATATATATATATGCGGATAAACAAGTTTTACATAACATATTTTTATATAAGTATACCTACTATATAAAAATTAACATTATTTATTTTTATTTATATTTCTTTGTCTACCCTAGAAGTATGCAATGGTTTTTAATATAATTTAATAATTGGTCATAGAACGAGATGGCAACAGAAAAAATATAAAATAAAAATAAGAAATCCAGCAAAAAAATAAATTAATTTAAAAATCTAATAAATTGCCATATTTACTACTTGATATATACTTTACTTTAATTAATCAAACAAATTAGAACAAATACAACTTAATTGTAAAAAAAAGATAACTACTAATCAGGCCAATTTAGATGAACTCTTTAAAACTCTCTAATTGAATCAAAACTAATGATTAAAGTTCAACAATTTAAAATGACTTTTCTTAAAATTTACATATTTAATCTGCAGAATATTTTAAATTTGGGTCAAATTCTAATAGGTTAATTTAATTGAGAAAAATTTAAAAATAAAATATATATAAACACTAATAAGACTTGTAATAATTTCTTTAAATTTGTTCAATCTAGAACCGAAATTGGTCAAAGATAATCAATAATTCATATAGATTGTTATTGAATAACTACCAATTGGTCAATATAACTATAAGAGCCACCACTTAAAATTGGCCCAATAAACCTATTAATGTTACACTCTGGTCCTTTACTATTATTATGTGTAATTTAAAAAGCAAAGAAAAAAAAACAAAAAAAAAGAACAGAAAAATTCTATGCAGTAGATACTTTCAATTTGAAGCAATAATAATAATAACAAGGCATTTACTCCAATTCAAGTATATGTATATATATGTATAGGTAAACACCCCTCACCCAAACCCCGATGAGGGGATTGAATTGACTTTTAACTAGCCAATATAAGATATATATGCAGCCAAAGAAATACGATTAAATGGCACAATATAAGTATATATCCATATATATATATAGTTATATATATATATATATATCTTTCTATGATTTCTTATTGCAATTACACTTTCAAGTTACATTTATATTTGGCCTCAATTTAAAGAGTTGGTATATATGTATAATGGCCAGTTTTTTGTTGGCATTATCAATGCCAATGATTTTTCTATATATTTTTCATTTTATTTTGATAATCATAAATATCGTATTTTGTATTCTACATGCAAACCATGTACACTTACATAAATAGGTAGGTTCATTTCAATTTTCAATTACATTTAAATTGTATTTTTTTTGTTGTTATTTTTCCTTTTTTTGTTTTTTTTTCCATTTTGTTCTAGTGGGATTTGGGTTGTTTGATTTTTCAAAATCTTTGGTTTCAGTTTTTGTTTTTGGTTTTTGTTTGGCAACTAGTTATAAGTACATACATAATACAATACAATAATACATAAGCATATATGTATATATATATATATATATATATATATATATATAATAGTAAGTTTTAGTTTTATTTTTTAAAGAATACACGTTACAAGAACTAATTGTACGATAATTCATCTAATAATAATGCCATTTTGTTTGTGTATAAGAGTAATTTATATATATATATATATATATATATATAATTCGAGCAATAATTTAGCTATTTGTTTGAGTAAATCAATCAATATCAATTTAAAAAATGTGTGTTAATTGATCTGCAAAAGTAGAGAAAGAGAAAGAAATAAACAGACACATACGTGTTCATAATCAAAATTCCAAATCCATCTTGTACAGGTAGGTGATACTCTCTAATCATTCTAATTTGATTCGATTTGAACTTCAACTTGTTTTTGTTTTTTTTTTCACTTGACATTTGAGCAGAATGTATATATATATATATCTATGTATATATGTATGTATATATATATACTTGTTATAAGTATATATGTATGTGTATGTAGATTAGATTAATCATTTAATGCCGAATACAACAACAGCCACATGGTAATACTCAGGCACACTGCATCTTTTTACAATTGCACAGCCATTTAATAATCCTGGCATTACGTTCCACAATCGATGGTGGCTCCGATGGCCTATAGGCTTGTGTGGTCTGTGGCTGTGTTTCAGTACTATCGGGCAATCGCATCGAATCCACAGTACTAACATCTGAAAAGAATACTGTACTCGAATCATCCGAATCAGTTTCGGGATTATGCTGCCTTCTTGGCTGACTATATATCTCATGGAATGCCTCATCATTAAGTCCAAGACGATCAAAAAATTTCTCTAACTCCGAAATGCTGGCATTCAATGCCTCTCTCTCCATATCAATGCTGTGATTAGTGGCAGTCGTGGCATAGCCACCACATCCAGCATCAGCTGAGAAACCTTTGGGAAAGAACACATTCTCATGCTCCATATTACGCTGTGGTTTATAACCACCAACAGCTGAGCCACCACCAACACCACCAACACCACCACTAACACCGACACCACAACTGGACATATCCACACCGCTACTATTAATGGGTGAAGTCCTTGGTTGTGGTTGAACCGGCAATCGATTGCGATTCTTAAAGCGTATGCAACGCTGTCGTTTAAATTGTATTGGCGGCGGACTAATGTCATCCACAGATGGTGCCGATCCTGGACTCTGGACTAGCGAACTTTGCGAATGATTAATGCTTGTATAGCCCTGGGAACTGGTATGCATCTGTTGGCTAGATGAACTCGAATAGCGCGGCGTTGTTTGGGTCTTTGGCCGCGGTGAAGGCGGTGTCGGCGTATAGTCATCCTGAAAGGCTTCTGGCACCTCCGGTGTCGGTGTAAAGTTGAGCAAATAGTCTGAGGCAGCCGAATTATCATAGCCCAGACCGGTTAAACTGGACATTGGTGCTGTATCCTGTTTACAGCGACAATCGAGGCATTCGGTATTACGTCCACTTGGTGTCACATAGCCGCAATATGAATTGGCGCTATGTTGAGTGGATGAGCCGCTGTCACGTCGTGTCCCACCGGCAATTAAAGTGCAACAATTTTTAATTGTTCCCCCACTGGCAGTGGCTGTATTTGGTTCCCTTTGACGTTCCCGTTTATAGCAGGGCTCACTGCGATGTGTATAATGTCCGGAACTTCCACCCGAATCACGATTTATTGATGATTCTCCGGCCGATTTAATCGAACGATTGCCACGACTACAACAACTTAATATCTCACTATGAGGCGAATGGCGACTGATTTGTGTATGAAGATCGGGCAGTGATTTATGGCTATTTATATTAAAATCATTTCCAGGATACGGAGCACGTCCATCATTATGAGCCACTTCATGTGAATGCGAATACGAACGCTGATAATTATATCTACAAGGATATTGGAATATTTTCTTATCTTACTATATATCTATATATGTATATTAATTATGGATTTTGAATCTTAACTTACCTATAGCGATCATTGTGCGCCTGTCCCGATTTGGCTGCATATTCCGCTGGCGGACTTATGGGCCTATAATTCTCAGTTAGCACCAATGGTTCCTCTCCACCGCTATTATAGGCAGACGAATCACGTCCAAAACCATGTCCTGGCATATATAATGGTGGTGGTATCCTTAAAGCTGCTGCTCCATCTTCTTCACCATAATCCGTGGCCAGGAGCTCACAACTGCCTTCATTTCGTCTACGTTCCCTTTCCCGTTCCCGCTCCTTGCTTGCCTCCGAGCCCAATAGCATGCGCAGCTTGTGCTGCAATAAATTGTTATTCATGGTTGATCCACTGCGTCCTTGACCCTGACCACGATGTGAATGTTGCTGCTGCTGTTGCTGCTGCTGCTGCTGCTGTTGTTGCTGTTGTTGTTGCTGCTGTTGCTGCTGCTGCTGGTGATGCGAATGCTGGTGATGATTGTGTAAATATTGTTGAGCCTGCTGTTGCTGTTGCCTGGTCAGGCTCATATAACGTCGATCCTCTAAATCATCATATTGTGACTGTACATTGTAATGACCATGACCATGTCCCACCTCATCGGGGCGACGTCCTCGCTTGGCGCTGGCACCAGTTCCATTGGTTATGGAACCACCTCCACGATAACTCGACTGTTGCAATCGCTCAAATACAGCATCCGATTTAATATAGAATGGTTTCGATTCGGCCAGCAATTCGACTGCCGATTTTCGTTTATTATAATGCCTTCCACTTGAATGATAAAAGGCATGGGATTGGGTCTGATGTCCACCCCAATAACTGCGACTGGCAGCTGCCGTCTCTGGCAATGCGGAGGCAGAAAGTGGTCGACCACCACCACCCATATAGAGGGGTCCATTGCTATATTGACTTTCGGGTAAACTTACACCCATGCCGCTGGCAAAGATTTGCTGACTTGTCGCATATAAGGTTTGGCTGGCAGTGCGCGAATATTTCGGCATGGTTGTATACATGGCCGATGTGGGAGCATTTGAGGGTGTGGATCCAGAACCATGATGGGCACCTGGTGAACTACTGCCATTGCAGGAACGCTGACGCGGACTATTGCAACCATGAACCACGGCGGCCATATCGATATATAGCCTTGAGAATTCACAAGGTGTCGCTGCTTGTCACCTGCTACTGCTGCTGCTTCTGCTGCTGCTGCTTCTGCTGCTGCTGCTGCTGCTGCTCTTGATGTTGCTGCTGCTGTTGCTGTTGCTGTTGCTGTTGTTGCTATATCGTTCCGCTTGTGTCGGCCTCGAGTTGGTACTGGCACTTGGGAGTGGGAACTGGCCTGGGGCATGCGCAGTTGTAGGCGTGCTGCGTATACTAAAATTACAAATACAATAATTTTCAGTTGCCCAAATCTTGAATATCTTTCGTTGATTATAGATAATATTGACAGATTATCACATTCAATTAGTAAACAAGAACTTGAAACTTTCCACCTCTTTATATCCAATCAGAATCTTTTCAACATTCTCTCACATTCATTTCCACATCCAACTGGCATTGGCTACAATTTTCTTTTTCCTTTTTTTTTTTTATGCACATATCCTTTGCATTTTTTTTTTCTTTCTTCTTCTAATCAGCACATATTTAAACATATTTAAATACTTGACATTTTTAATCACAATTAATTCAACAGCAGAAACGGAAAAAAAAAACAATTTAAAAAAAAGAACAGGAAAAGGAAAACCCCTTACCAGCCTATGAAAATTCCTTTAGTTTTAGTTTGCGAACCAATGTGCTGGCATTTGATGTGTATGAGAGAGGCAAGGACTACGACCAATATATTGTGCCAGTTTGAATAACAGATGTTGTTCCAATTTCAAACGTTTCACCATACTAACGAGCAGAAAGCTTGCTCATGCGCCATAACAATATGATTCCAACACTCACACAGACACACACACACGCATACACACTGACTAAAATGGATTTGAAATAGCAACTGTTCGCAACTGTTTTCAACAAGTCTTTAAAATAGTTTTCAAATAATTTAAAGACAGTTTTATCTGTAAATATATTGTCTATTAAATTTTATTAATTAAAAATTGCAAGAAAGGATTCGTCCAAAGTCCATCTCTTTCAAGCCACAATCCCCATATCAAGCAGATTTTGACTTTTTTTTCCTAGAATAAAAAACTACATCAAAAATTGGAAAAGAAATTTTGGAGATATTTTAGTTTTCCTGATCTACAATCTTAAACAATTTGTAATGTAGTTTTTTAATATAGAAACTTGTTTGCTGAATCAACTAACATGTGTATGTATGTATTTTTTATCTACTTACAGGTAAACTAGAGGTCTATGTGTGGCTGGCGGCAGGACGATAATAAAAGTTCTCCTAGGATGCCCATATTTAAATAATGCCCAATAATAAGTTAAAGATAGATAATACTTTACTCGTGTTGTAGATATGTTATTTAATTCTAAAACCATGCAAATAATATAAGTAGGATTAAGGTGTTAGGAATATATATATGTATATATTTCTATAACTGTAAACAACTTGTTAACTTGTTATTTAATTCTAAGACGTTAAAATACAACTTTGTTATTTGTAAAACATCCTAACGGCTCGGTTTGCTGAAGGACCAGCAGAATATCCTTCGGCCAACAGATTGTTCTACTTTATGCAAATCATTTCACATCAACTTACGATGATCCTTTAAAGGATATGCTAAATATATTTAATTTGAGCTAAAACAAGAAACTTAGCTGTTAATAGGACTTTCAAGGATCTAACGGCGCTAATCAACAAGGACGATCATCTGGTCAAAGCACGTCCGGATCGTCCTCAAAATGGCGTAGTTATTAGTATTTTTATATATAATTTTCTAGAAATTTTGTACTCGCTAATGATGTCACGCCCAGATAAGTATGCTATAACAATTTAAATTTTAATAAAAATGTTTTAAATCAACCAACTGCTTATTTCTGTTCGCCTGGTATTTCTCTTGAATTCCGCTTCGCCATTTTTTTTCAGTGCCCCCAAAAGTAAGCCATGAAAAATTATAATCTCCCCCCTAAAAGTAGGCAATTAAACATACAATCAAAAAAAAACCGGCCACCTACTATGCATTTCTGTTCGCCTAGTATTTCATATGATTTCGAATTTCAGTTTTCGTTTCGCCAAATTCGCCACAGCGCCCCAAAAGTATGCCATACGACATTATATTTTGCTCCCTAAAAGTAGGCAACTAAATCTTAAATAAAAAAAACCGGCCACCTACTATGCATTTCTGTTCGCCTGGTATTTCATATGATTTCGAATTTCAGTTTTCGTTTCGCCAAATTCGCCACAGCGCCCCAAAAGTATGCCATACGACATTATATTTTGCTCCCTAAAAGTAGGCAACTAAATCTTAAATAAAAAAAAACAGCAACCTACTGTGTATTTCTGTTCGCCTGGTATTTCTAATGATTTCGAATTTCGATTTTCGTTTCGCCAAGTTCGCCCGTGCACCCCAAAAGTATGCCACACAAACAAAAAACAACAATAAAAAATCTTTATTGATCCTTATTTTATTCAAGAATTAAGGTTCCCGACGGCTCTGAAAAACATTAAAAAACACAAAATCGTCGATATCTCAGCTTCCTGCAGGACTATCGGGATGTCCTTTGTCCAGCTGATAGCCCTTATTAATAAATTTTATCTGACAGGACTTTCGTACTGATCCTTCAAAGGACTCTCGAAAAATGTGCAATTTTCTCCACAGAGAAAAATCCTTTTTTCTCGGCTATTTAAAGGACTTTTCAGGATCTTATCATGTCAATCGATGCTGCTCAACAAGGACTATTTCCTGGCCAAAGGACATTCGGATAGTCCTGCGAGGAGCTAAGATATCGGCGATTTTATGTTTTTTTTACAAATTTTGCGACTAACACCCTTACAAAATATAGCGCAAAATTTTTTCTTGGATTTCCAAAATTCTTAAATGCAGATCGGTAGTTCCCGTCCTGGAGCTTCCAAAAAAACTTATCCGGTAAGAATTGTCCTTCGTCCTGCGGAGCTATAGCCTCGAAAACTTGATCCATTTCAATTTTTTATCTCTAACTTTTGCATATCATGGCGCAGGACGGAAGGACATGGCTTACTGGGATGTCCTTGGCATTCTCCATCGAGTGAAGGTCCTTAAAGAA
The DNA here is from genome assembly GCA_018150375.1 of Drosophila sturtevanti. Taxonomy (NCBI): domain Eukaryota; kingdom Metazoa; phylum Arthropoda; class Insecta; order Diptera; family Drosophilidae; genus Drosophila; species Drosophila sturtevanti. The sequence continues at coordinate 1,761,826 of JAECWJ010000688.1, read as the reverse complement.
TCCAGGATTTGTAATTTCTCAAGGAGTCTTAATAGCATCCCAACCTGCTCCTGTAAGAAGTCGTCCTGCGGAGTAATAGCTTCAAAAAGTCCTGCAACAATTGTAAATTTAATATTTATAATACAAATTTTTATCAATTACATATTTTCATAAAAAGGATCTTACATTTGCGAATTCTTTGGCCTCCATTTAGCTTTTCTGCAATAGAATATCCTGCCACATCAAATGATGGCCCCTATCTGAAATACTATGAAAAGAAAGATTTATTAATCGCTTTCACATTCGTAGCTGAAAAACTTATTTTTTACCTGATTCTTGCATTGCAAAGATTTTTCAAAACATGACAAAAAAATTTTTTTTAATTCTAAAATCCTTGAATGCAGATTGGTAGTACTCGTCTTGGAGGATTCGTCCTGCGCAGTTATAGCTACGAAAGTTAAATCCTTTTTTGTTTCGTAGCTCCAATTTTTGCATATCATGCCACAGGAGGAAAGGACTTGGTTTGCTGCGATATCCTCGATATTCTCCAACAATAGGTATCAGAAAAAGTAGAGTCCATCTCCTGACCTATAATCGACATCTGAAACGAAAAGCTTTATTAATTAGCAGATTTATTCAAAAAAGCACTCTATCTTTAGTTACTTCTTAAAATCGCCATTTTTAATTGGAATAAATATTAGGAAAAATAGTTTTCGATCCGATTTTCTCATTTAACGATGTAAATATAGAAATTTGCAAAAATTTAGTTGATTTAAAAATTTTTTTTAAGTTGTTTACTTGAGAGGATAAAGTTAAAATTCAAGTTTTTAAATCGACCATAACATGGCTAATTTAGAGCCCGAACAACATAGAAGGATCCAATTTCAGATTCCAAAAGTATTATAAGTTAAAAAGGGACAAAATATTTGAACTGATTTTATATACTGATTTTAAACCAAAAATTTATTCTCCAAACTGAAAATCATTTCGTTTAAAACCATTTTAAATGAAGTAAGCAAGTCGTCCCTGCCGACTTGGAGTATACCCTGTACCAATAAGAGATATTTCATAAAATCAGACTACGACGAAATCCTCATTAATTGAATATAAATTTTACTTATATTACATAATATTTTCTTCATATTAAATGAATTTTCTTATTTTAAAATTAGTTTTCCAGATTTTTATGCTAATTAAAAACGGCGATTCTAAAAATCAAAAAAAAAGTTGGAAAAAAATTTTTGAACGGATTTTCGTGAATTTTTGCAGTGTAACCATCGTTAAAATTTGCGAAAATCGAGTTGAAAATTAGTTTTCCAGATTTTTATGCTAATTTAAAACGGCGATTCTAAAAATCAAATAAAGACATAGTTTTTCAAAATCAGACGAGATTTGACTGAATTGGAGCCCTCTGAAGTAGAGGTTCCTTCGAAGAATTTGTCCTTCTTTTGAAGGATTTTACCAATGGTTTATAGGCTCTAAGTTGGCCATCTTTTGGCCGATTTTGAAAAGTTTTACATCAATCTTCTAGATAATTTCCGTATTAAAAAACTACATTAAAAGTTGGAAAAAAAATTTTGAACGGATTTTTGTGAATTTTTGCAGTGTAACCATCGTTAAAATTTGCGAAAATCGTTAAAATTTGCGAAAATCGAGTTGAAAATTAGTTTTCCAGATTTTTATGCTAATTAAAAACGGCGATTCTAAAAATCAAATAAAGCCATAGTTTTCCAAAATCAGATGAGATTTGACTGAATTGGAGCCCTCTGAAGTAGAGGTTCCTTCGAAGAATTTGTCCTTCTTTTTGGGGGGGGTTTGGAAGTGGGCGTGGCAAAAATTTGAAACAAACTTGAGTTGCGTAGACACTAGACGGATGTTGACACCAAGTTTGGTTGCTCTAGCTCTTATAGTTTCTGAGATCTAGGTGTTCATACGGACGGACGGACAGACGGACATGGCTATATCGACTCGGCTGTTGATGCTGATCAAGAATATATATACTTTATGGAGTCGGAAAATTTTCCTTCTGCCTGTTACATACATATTGGCGTCTTTAATATACACTTGAACCCTATGGGTACAGGGTATAAAAAGTTTGTTCCATTCCAATTTTAAACAGAAATCTTCCGTTAAAACATCTGATAGTGGGCGTGTTATTTAAAAAAAAAAAAGCTACAGAGCTTTTATACCCTGTTTATTTTATGGTATAAAGTATATATGTACATACATTCCCGATTAACATGCATAAGACTTCCTTGAATTGTATTCCCGTATAGTTGATATGCAGTTGAAATTTGTTACTGAAAAAGAAAAACGAAAACAAAACAGAGTTATCGATATTTTAAACAATATAAAGTAACATGTATTTAACTTATTTTCTATTTACAAGTATCCTTGCCAAGTGAGTCAAAGTCAAATATTCTAGGGCAGAGGATATTTTAATTAGTCGACATCTCGACTTGTTTGACTTTTGGAACACGCAAAGCTTTTTGAGAGAACTTTTTCATATTATCATGGGGGGAGAGTAACATATATATAAAGCCCATCGCTAAAGCACAGTCAGTAAGCAAGTTTAGTGGCACAACCATGTCGGCATCCAAGGCGCCTTACGTTAAAAACAACAATGGTACTCGAATCCAAACTATTGGCTTAGGAACATATACGGTAGGTGAAGGGCAAACAAATAAACAACATCCCACATGGGCGAGATCACGTTTTGCGCTATCGTTGCGATGATTGCAATAATAATAAATAAATATCAATGTGGGGATGTCAATGATGGGTACATTTAGATCCATGTACATACATCTGAATGTATATATGTATGTATGTACATATATTACCGTTATAAAATATTTTACAGTCATTGGGCGGCGACTGTGAGCGTGCAACTTTACATGCAATTGATGTTGGCTACCGGCACATAGACACCGCCTATTTCTATGAGAATGAAGGTGAGGTGGGTGCAGCTGTCAAGCAGAAAATTAAGGAGGGTGTCATCAAACGTGAGGATATTTTTATTACAACTAAGGTAATTGAGATTGGATTAATATTATTAATATTATTAATCGCCATAATATAAATACTTATTATGATATGTTTCATTTGCGGTTTAGTTGTGGTCTCACTTTCATGAACCAGAACGGGTAGAATATGCTTGCCGTAAAACATTGTCTAACTTTGGCTTGGAATATGTGGATTTGTATCTAATGCATTGGCCATATTCTTATGTCTATCGTGGTGATAACGAAATGATGCCCACCGATGCCAAGGGTGAAGTTGAGCTAAAGTAAGTTGATCGGTATACTGTTAAGATTAAGCTAAAGATTATTTGTTTCTAATAGTGACATTGATTACCTGGACACCTGGCGTGCCATGGAAAAGTTAGTCGAACTCGGTTTGACCAAAAGTATTGGTGTATCCAATTTCAATTCTGAGCAATTGACTCGCCTTTTGGCCAATTGTAAAATAAAGCCAATTCACAATCAGGTGGAATGTCATCCCGCTCTAAATCAAAAGAAACTAATTGCATTGTGCAAGAAAAATGATATTGTTGTTACCGCCTATTGTCCCTTGGGCAGACCAGATCCAGCCAAGAAGACGCCCAACTATATATATGATGCCAAAGTACAAGCCATTGCCGATAAATATAAAAAATCAACGGCCCAAGTAGTGCTACGCTATTTGGTAAGTGGCAAAAGGTTATCCAATTTTGTTTTTCTTTTTTTTTCAACTTTTTATTTCAACAGATTGAAATCGGAACTGTTCCTCTACCCAAGTCTTCCAATCCCAAGCGTATTGAGGAGAACTTTAATATATTTGATTTTAAACTGGATGCTTCGGATCATAAAGTCCTGGATACCTATAATACTGGAGAGCGTTTGATTCCCATGGAGCACGCTGTCAAGAGCAAGAATTATCCCTTCAATATTGAATTTTGAATGTTGAATTGTGATAAGAATTTGCAAATTGATATTATACAATTATACAATTATTACATACATATTAACAAGAGCAGCAATTGATTTAGCTACTTACATACAATTATATATACATATTTGTATATACCTATGTACATACACACGCGTACTTGTACATATTTATAGTATATCTACTGGTAAGTGTGTATATATGTATACTACCTAAGGCCTTATCATGCTGTATTCAACTGATCTTCAACAATATTTAGCTTTTGTAGGAGCGTGTGTGAGAGAGAGCTTTTAAATTCCAACTAGTTTTGCGATAGAATAATAATAGCATGGAAATTTCCACTCGATCCGTTTACGGCACAAGTATAAAAGTATAAATTCATACCAAATCGAAATACGCAAGTTAATAGGGTATCTATTAATAAAAAAAAACGGAGGAAAATTCTATTCAATGCTATGTTTTCAATACATAGTCAGGATTTGCAAATAAAAGAATTCAAATTTTGAGTTTGCTTACATTTTTTACCGCCAAACTAACAGCTGTTGTTGCTGTTAGCTAGCAGAGGAAACCTAATTGGAAACTATCATTTATGCAACTAATTGGAAACTATCATTTATTAGTAAATTTGGTTCTGCACGTATTCCACATGAACTGTATACATATATAAAACATAAAGCGACTCTATAAATCAGAAAGTTTGAGATTAAAAAATTGTCTATTAGTGATAGACAAAAAAATAACTAAAAATAACTATTTCTATTTTGTTAGTAGAAATTAATTAGCTTCAAAATAAAAAATATTTTTAACAAAAACTAAAACATTTTTAATAATAACAAGGAAATCCGTTTGCTAGTACAGAATTTACTTACAACACTGATAACGTTATTTACAAATTGCAGTAGTATAGTACATTCTACATATCAATCGTTACCATGTAAAAGTAAACAACGAAATATTTTTCTTTTGATATGGCAGCGCTACCATTTACATGAAACATATGGCAAGGGCTAGTAATCTAAACAATTGCCATGGCAAAGGAGAGCGGGGAATACATGAGTAAGAGTAGTTTGGGTCCAAATATGTCGTTGTTGCTGTTGTTGTTATTGTTACGGTGGTGCCCATGGCATGTACGTGTACTTGCAACCCCCAAGTAACATACAACTGCATTGCAGTTACAACATGTGCGGAAATAAATGAATGAATTTCGGTAACACTTAGAAAATATCCACAATAGTTTTTTGAAACTCTCTCAACATTAATAAGTGCGGCAGAAAATACCACAACAACAATAACAAAAGAACAACAATTGACACAGCAATTGAACAATTAAAGGTAAGTGAAATAATTTATTAGCATAGGACAATCCTTTTTTTTTGGATTTTGCATCTCTTTCATACATGAACTTGTCTCCGCTAAGGATTTCTCTCTTTCTAAAGCAAATGCAAAATTGTAACGATTAATTAATTAAACAAAGTTTTAATTAAAATGCCAATTATTAAATACGTAATGTAAAAGAGTATAATATACAAATGTATGTAAATTAAACAAATTTACATTCCGATTATATACATACATTCAATCTGATTTATTTGTCAAGATTACAATTTTGTTTTGTTGGTTTAGTTTTTGTAATAAAACAATGTATAAACATAATTGTTTTACGCGGTGTTGTTGCAGATAAATATTTCGCATACCTTATGCTAGAGGTGCTTCCATTTCCGTCCAAAAGTCGGTCCATAAACGGTGTAACCTTGTCTAAGAGCAAATCCAAACGAATCGATGCCCCACTGCCACATAATGGTCTATATGAGAATTGTATTAACAACCTTGGTGACCATCACATGTCTATTGGGTGACAATTTTGTGGAGCTGACACAGCATCCATTGCTAAAGGCACTGGCAGATAATGCAACTCATGCTGCTATTGGAGCACTAACGGGAATTGCCTTTGCTGTACAGTTCTATGAGAGGACAACACAACTATTTGGCTGGATATTGATTTTCACCTGCTTTGTTGTGTCATCGTTCATTGACTTGGATCATTTTGTGGAGGCCCGTTCGTTGTATTTGGAAGTGAGTGGGTAAAACCACATCAGTGGATGTTTATTAATTGTTATAACTAAAATCAATCAATCATTACAGGATGCCACGAACCTATCACGCCGTCCATTCCTACATTGCTCAACCATTGTCCTAATCATGCTATTTTTCTTCCTATGCACAGCGTGCCTCAATTACTTTCGCACCAGTTTGATGTTGGGTGCTCTACTCTGTGCCTTTATTACCCATCATACACGTGATGCTGTGCGTCGGGGCTATTGGTTCTGTCCCATTGGTCATACGGATCGGGTGCCACAATTGGCCTATATTTTAACAACCATATTGACACCTCATCTATTGGGTTATCTACATGCAATGTGCCGTAGTCCTTTGGTGCTAAACTTTTTGGGACAATATGTTAAGCTAAGCGAAAGTAATTATCGTAGTGGCGGCATTGGGATCAACAATTATAGATATATGCAGGTTTAAAAGTACTTTATTTTTAAATAGAACAGAAAATATCATCAAACGAAAACAAAAAATAAAACAATTGTCAATGCTTTACTAGGGCTTCAAGCGCATTAGATTAGCTTTAGAATGAAATACACAAATACTTCCACAATGCAGGTTATAAATTTTACACAAAATTACAATTTATAATAATTCGATTCAAGCCAGTACCTCTTAGGAATGTCACATTTCCGATTAATAAGTTATTTATTCAATATGTTTAACTAGAATAGTTCATAATTTTTGTAATAGAATTTCAAAATCAGATAATATCCAAATGTGTGATATTCTAGTCAATAAGCGTATAGTGAATTTAGATAAAACAAAACAAAAAAAAACGAAAAAAATATAACCAACTAACTAACTAGTTTAAAGCATAGCGCACAACTAATCAATTTTCAAACTTCCAAAAATTAATTGTAGAAACTAACAAAATACATTTATATATGTAGATATCTAAGACAAATTTTAATTCAATTAAAAGTATAATAAAACTAAAGGAATTGCCTTCTTAGAACAAGCAAATCGTTTTTTAAGACTAAATCGGGTCAACTTACTATGCGATACAAGAATTATAAATTATAAAAACTAACTAACTTGTTAGATTTTGATTTTCCTCCTCTGCTATTGCTCTCTCGCTCTTTTCGAAAGTATAGAGACTTTTGTGACCATATTTGGTATATGAAGTAATAATTTAATTTGAATCTATTTTCTAATTTTTAATATATCAAATTATATTCTATTACTGAATAGATTATACATGAAAGTAGTGTGAAATTATTGAAATTTATAATTGAAACTTATGCAACTATTTTTTAACTGGTATTTCTGTCTCACTCTAATTCGATAGTATGTACGTGCATACGTTTTCTATTGATTATGTTTAAACAATATATGTATGTATATTTTAATATGACAATATTTAATGGAATCAAATAATTAATATGATCAAAGACAAGGCAAAATTTATAAACTAGAAAGATAAAAAAAGACGGCATAATCAATATTAACGCTTAATTAATTTTTTAATATTTTAGTTTGACTGTTAAATACTTTTTAAAGAGCCCAATATACCCTCGATTTCAAGTAATTAGAAATGGGTATAAAAACTACGCTAATCCATCAGAACCTTCTAAATAATCACGGTCAAATGGTAATCCTATCGATTTCTTGGTTATTGTGCATCATTTTCTTATTTGTTTATTTGTTTGCTTTTCTTGTATGCTAAATTAGTTGCCATTTACATATCGTCGACTCGAAAGGTGTGCGAATCGGTTTAGATCAAACAATTTATAGATGAAATTTCAAAGAATCATACAAAAATACAATACAATTTTTTTTTTTTTAGTCCATTTCATTTTTTCTTTTTTGTCTTTCTGTTTCTTTTCTTTACGCTTGTTGCTAATTTTAGAAAATTGTATTTAAATTTAACTGAAATCTCTATATAAATAAATCACATCATAACAATTTCAATTGAATGCTGAAAAATGTAAAAAAAAAAAAAGATTTCCCATCATCAACATGCGATATCACAATATAAAAATTGTAGTTTTGGAAAAATCCAAAAACTCACTCCTACAGTTTTCAATGGAAGAATTACGCCTCTGCGGCGTAATAAATAAGTGATAAAAAGAGAAAATGTGCAAAAAAAAAAAAAAAAAAAAATTAAAAAAAAAAAAAAAAAATTAAAAAAAAAAAAAAAAAAACGTATGTATGTCTATTTAATTTGAAACAAATTTAGCAACAAGAATATTCGAATACTCTTACCTACTGGCAAATCAAATGATCACTTAGAAAGCAATGGTAGTTTATAGTTAGTTAATTTATTTAAGGTTTCCATATAAATACAATAAAATAAAGGACTTTAGTTGGGATTTAGATATGTATATCTATACGAACTGGACTGATCAAAAAAATGCATATACCCTTTTTGACAAGGTTATAATAAAATGTTCTACAAAGCATGGAGACAATACGTTAACAAAACGCCCACTCAACCACACCCACAACCACCCGCATACATGATCAGACTGTGATCTCCGATCATCATCACCCACAATATTGTTGTTGTTGTTTTGGTTGACAAACCGAAACGTGGAAAAAAAAATAAGATTAACACGATCATGATGATTCGGTATTATGATCATTAAGCGTTTCGGTTATTGTAGCTGTCGCTTTTTTTTTCTGTTTCTATGATGCTATTTAGTTGATCTCGTCGTTTGTTCACTTTTATTTATGTGGGATATTTAAATGTGGATGTGAACAAGTATATATATATGTATATATACATATATGTATATAGATGTATGTATGTACACATGTATACATATGTTTGCATGTATGTATGTATGTAGATGTGAATGCGCGCGCCTCTATCTAATTGTTGAGTGTTGTTCGTTGCGGTGCGGTGGGGTGCGGTGTGTTTTTTTATTTTCTTTGGGAATCTTTGGGCATGGTCCGTAAGGCAGCGGCAACATTCACAGTACGGAAAGTGTCGCAGCGGCAGCTAAACGAGGTCGCGTGTCTGTTTTAAATTAAGTTAACAACTATTGAAATTTATCAAAATTTCGGATCAAGAGGATAATACTAACAGTCAAACTTTAGCTGTAAGTCAGAATCAGATAATACTATGTACATATATGTACGATCGTTTATACTATTTATATTTGTAGTTATTAGTTGATCTTAACCCAACTCAAAATGAAATGTTTTATTCTATTTCTATTACGCTTCGTTTGGCAGCAATTACTTACTAAATTCCCTTAGTCTCATGATATCATCATAAACAAAGGTCTATAAACAGGAATGTGTGACTTTTTTTTAAAAAAAAAATATTGTTTACCGATAACTGGGCTTTAAATGCCTTATTGTATTATCAATGTGTATATTTTTTGTTTAGAGTTCCAAGAATATATCTAACACAAGTTTCATAATATTTTGCTAAAGCATTTATATATACTATGTACATTTGTACATGTCTATATATACATATACATATGTATGTATATGCATAAATTTATGTACATATATATTTAGCAAAAAGAGAAGAAAAAAAATTGAACCATGCCTTGTTTTGTAAAATTGTTTAAAAATAAACTCTGTAAATATTTACATTGGACAAAAAAAAAAAAAAAATAGCAGCAAAATTTAGCAAGATCTATGAAAGAGTTTGGCATACGAGTATATGTACATAGATCATCGAACGATTTGCTTTTCATAATTCTCTTCTAAAATTTTGGCACCAAAAAAAAAAAAAAAAAAAAAAAAAAAAAAAAAAAAAATATTCAATATATGTAGTTCGGTTCGGTACGGAATGGAATTTGGGATAGGGGTAAAGGGGTAAAGTATAACGACATTTTATGCATTTTCTGGTTTGATTTTTGCAATTAATATATATTATGTATACGCCCACACACCGAAAGAGAGAAAAGGAAAAAAAAAAAAAACATTCAACTGTTTGCATATTTTAAAAATCTTTGATGTTTATGAACTGATAATAAAATCGTAAACACTCCATTAAAATGAACTTTATACATATACATATGTAGGTAATATATATGTATGTACATATATAATTTGTTATTGTATTTCCTTGTCTTTTGATACAAATTGTCTAATTTCATTACATTTAATGACACTTTTAACTGCTTGCCTTAAAATCATGAGCGGACTAAGAGTTTCGAGGGTAATCGAAATTAAAATGAATTCTATTGCCATTATTTATATTATTTTATGGGCAGCGAACATTTATCTTTTGATTTTAGATATATGTATGTATCAATGAATCTCTTAACAATATTATTTTATTTTTTTATTAGTCTCTTCCCTTGAGACGGAACTTCTTTCTGGACTGGAAACGAAAAATTTATACAAATTATGTACATATGTATTTGGTAGTATATATATATCTATATATAATTAGTTAGTTACGTCTTTTTATTTCATACCCTTTTAAATGCGTATTAGAAACACACGACTGACTGGTTGATTGAATTGCTTTTATTCTCATTGATAAGAATTCTCTTTCTGCATTCGTATCTGTCCCAGTATCTCAAAAAGGTCAAAGCAACAGCTTTAACTTTACACACAAAAAAAAAAAGGCATCTCAAAGTTCAATATACTTAAAGCAATTGTTTTCACACACTTTTTAAATTACAACACAAGAAAATACAATACAAAAATGGGTGAAAGTACGTGTTCTGCATTTGAAAAGAATGTTGAGGAAAAAATTTTGTTCAGTTAAAGCGATGTGATATATATATATATATATAGTATATGGTGAACCAATTGAACTGCAAACAATAAGTACAAATATGCCATAATTTTCTTTATTAAATTATACATATATAGATATATGTGTATATATATATATATATATATCTTCATGACGTATGATAGTCATGGTCAAAAGGTTTTTGGCAAAACAATTGCCCAAAAACGTTAATGCTTTCAGGTTAAGGGGCCTCCTTTATGTGAATTCATATTTATATTATATAAAGGATAGTTTATATGGTCAATCGCAATTATTAATTAATAAAGACAATGTCTATATTTTAAAATTCTTTTGAAGAAAATGTAGTCTCTTTCCTAAGAAAATTTCAAGCATTCTATTAGGTATATAATAATCAATCAAGATATTGAAAAGTTTCAAACCAAAATTATTAATTTTTTTCATTCCAAAAGTAGGTCAAAATTCTCATATTTTTGTAGTTTCATATTGAACTATAGAAATGCTTTATACATACATATATAGAAATTGAAAATTAATATATTGAAAGTGATTCTTTTGAAAATCAAAACGATATATAAATGGATTATAGTGCATTCATATGAATAAATGCAATTCATTGCGTATACGACAAGTATGCTTATACATATATGGATGTATGTGTGTGTGTGTGTGTGTGTGTGTGTGTGTGTGTGTGTGTGTGTGTGTGTTAGTGGTATAAGTATGTATTAAAAAATCTCCTCACCTTTGGCTCAACAAATACGACAGCTGGCTAATTAAAATTATCAAAGTACTTTCCACTCTCTTCGGTCTCTTGTTCTTTTGGCTAACATATTATACACATACAGATATATGTATATAAACATATATATGATTTAAGGCGTGGCTATGAGCCAAAAATAAATCATATGCTGTTGCAGTCATGCACTTTCGCATGCAGATTACACACACACATACACACACACACACGCACACACAATTTGCTTGATATTCGTTTTTGTCACATTTTTCTAGAAACGGGTTGAATGGACTTGCTGCTAAATATAGCCATGTAAATAACAACAACAGCATACAATAATATGTTTATATAATCATCTTCAATAAAAGTTGAAAATTAAAGAAATATGTAAAAATAAAAAGAAATAATTTATGCTACTTCCACTAATCTCTCTCTCTCTCTCTCTCTCTCTGTCTCTCTTTCGATTCCATGAATATATGTATATGATTTTGACTTTGAGATTTCAACGCCCAATGCTACTCAATAAATTGTTTTAATAAACAAATAGAAGAACAAGCGAAATAATCAAACATAAAATATACATATGATAGTTGCAAAATTTTAAAGCCGGCTAATTTTAATAATAACAGATAGCCAATAGAGAGAATCGCATTATCTTTAGATAAAACCGCACAAAATCATACACTCCAAAGATATACATACATATGACTGAGAAGAAAACATTATAAGTAGTTTGATATATGTTAATTCTATCTATACAAATCTCTTAAACTATGCCATAAGTTGGGTTTAATGACACTTTTTTAAATAACTTGAAAATCTACAAAGGAATTTTTTTTGTCAAATCTTTTAATAGATGTTTACAAATTTTTCAAATTTTTGGGGAAAGCTTTTCTCATAAATTATAGCAGTGAATTTTGTTGTTCATATAGTTTTATCAATATATTATAGAAAATTCCAAATTTAGCTTTATTTAATCGACTAAAATGGAATCGCAACTCAATTTCATTTAATTTTATCTCAATGCATTTTCTCTCTTATTCACTTTTAATTGGCAATTTTGAAATGATGAAAATTTAGTTGCATCTAATATTATGTTAGGGTATAAAAAAAGTTCTAAAATAAATCACATACGAGTGGTGAGTAGTACAAATTCAAATTAACAAAACGAAAGGGGATTTCGAAAATTTGTGAAAAGCAACAACAAAATGTCTGGCACAGCAGCTGCCCCGACCGACTGCCGGTTTACGGCTTGTTTTTGTTTTCTGTCTCATTTCGCTCTCACTTTTTGTTGTTGTTGTTGTTGTTGTTGTTGTTGCTTCTTCTTTATGCTTTTTTCTATAATTTGTTCTTGTTGTTTTGTTGTTGTTGTTGTTGTATATTTTTCAGTTGTTGTTTCGGCAACATTTCGGTTTGCCTTTTCGAGCGCGTTGAAGCGCATGAAACGCTCAATTTTGTTTAAGATTCCGTGGCGAAACAACGATCGAGCGGTCGCATACAAAAAAAAAAAAAAAAAAACAAATATATATTTATTTATACATATATAAATGAAAAAAAAAAAATTAAAAAAAAAACAACAAATGAAAGAAATTTCTTCTTTTTTTTTTTGTAGAAACAAGTTCTTAGCAAAAATATTAATAACAACATAAATATTCATATATATTTACATATATATATATTTTAAAAAATAAACTTGAAACTATACAAAAAATTATTTATCAAAAAAATTTGTTGGTTTTTTTTTTTTTTTTTTCGCTTTCCTTCTTTTTTTTTTTTCGTTGTTTGGTTTAAATAAAATTTTCAATGTGCTAAAGTGAAAAGTGTTAAGAAATAAACCAATAAAATATAAATAATAATAAAAAGAAAACAAAAAACAAAAAGCATATGAGTAGCGCTTTAAATAAGTAAATAACAATTAACTAGGCCAAGTTAAAAAAAGAATTAAAAAATAAAATAAAATAAATATTACTCATACGCCAGAGGCAACTAGACCGACCGATTTGTTTGATTTTTGTTTCTTGCTTTTCACTTGTTGCTCGTCGCTTTGGGTTATCAATATTGAATGAGCCCAATGAGTGGACTACGTCATCAGCTGAAGGTGAGTAAGGAGATAGAGAGAGAGAGAGAGAGAGAGACAAACATAGACCATGACCATGGGACCAACAAATGACCCTTTTTCCCATTTGTTTCCACAATTAACGAGGTATATTCCATAAGTAAACGAAAATGAATACATAGTATAATATATATACGTTAATAGACTCTCTTCTCTCTATGCAGTTAATTGTCATCCTTGTACTTTGCTCCTACTTATCTGTACGAAAGCATTTTAATGAGGACCAACGTTCAATGATATTTCCAGAGAGTGAAATTCACAAAATGTGTACACGTTTAAAGTGAAATCTCTGGAATATGAAAGTGATACCTTTCACATTTTAAATGAAGGTCACTTTTATCTAAGTTTCAAGCAGGAACGACTTTAAGTTATGCTAAGAATCTCTTATAAAGGTTCTAAGGATATTCGTTTAAATTGAAAACAATAAAAATGAAAGCAATTCCCTTCAAAGGATATTTATACTAAAGATAGAAGAAGGTAGTTAAATACTTTTTAAATGCCCCACGTAGTTAGCCCATAATCAAGTGATCTTTATAAATTTTTAAAGCAACCTGCTCGGTTCGCATTTGTGTAAATATTTATTTAATTGCTTTTAAATTAAGGCAAAGGCAATATAAAACACTGAGAACTCAGTTTAATCAGATGTCTATACAAATTGTGCTTCTTTATTTATTTAATTTTTTTTTTTTTTTTTTGACTACCTTGCCCTTTCGTCACTCCTCTCCACTCCCCTTCTACCACACCTGTTTTGGTTTGGTTTTTGGCTATAAATAATTTTTATAACAAATATTAGTCCCATATTTTATAGCTTGTTTAGCTTTCGAGTGGTCGCAACAACAGGCAGACAGACAGACAGATCATTTGATCGTTTTTTTTTTTTTTTGTTCAACTCAAATTAAAAAACAAAAACACAAAAAAGAAAATAAAATGTATTCTCAAAAGTATTTGAATAAACAGCATGTATGGGGCAAAATTGCAAAAAGAATATATAAAAAAAGAAAACACGACAAATGAACCAACTAATTATTATTATATTGTCAAAATTTTAACTGATTATAGGCAAATAAAATGATTTTTATAATAAGAAACTTTTCAATTCTTTAAGAATCAATTCGCCTGCTGATATTGATAGATATAATATATAGCTAGTTCCTAGATTAAAGTAGGTAGAAATATGTATATTTCATTCATTATTTCATTATTTCATTCATTATTGCCATTTTTCTAGTCAATTTTCCTGCTTTTGTCCTTTAAGTGAAACTAATCTGCATCAAATCTAAATGATCTATTGAATTATTAAATATTTTCTTTCACAGAACATTGAAAATTTGTATGCCCCAAGTAAAAACATTTTCCAATACAACTATTCCAAACATAAAATCAATAATTTGAAATATAAATTCGAATACAAGATGATTTTCTATATCTTAATTTATTTTATACAATAAGTAAAGAGGAAATAAAGTAATTAACAATTATTTAGTTTCGATTATGATAATTAAATAATTAATATTTCAATTCAAACATGATCAAATTAATCATGTAAATTATCTTACAATATAAACATTATTTTCTAACTTATTTAAAACTATTACTAATACTTAGAAGCTAGTATAGTGTTCAATTTTTATTTTCTTTCGTTTTTCAAATAGTATATAGATCCCCTTAATGCTTAATATTAACCTTGAATACAAAAATGTTGATTTTATGATCAGATTATTGTTAATTAGCAATGCGTTAAAATTTTAATAGCTTGTTAAATAATTAAAGTTTATTTTTCAATCAATCAGAGACAAACTATTTGATGAGAATTCGAATCTTTAATCTGTTTAGAAACTATATACATATGTATATAATTATGCCAATCGGTTAGAAAATAATTTCTTTTTGAAAAATTTTAATCGCAGAACTGTACAAGTTTAATTAAATATATCTACGAGTATATCAAGCGACAATGTTGACATTTTATTGCTACCTAATTAAAGTACCCCCGCATATACATACATACACACAGTCTGTATATAAATTTAAAGAATTAAGAATTTTTGTAAGGATGTGTAACAAAATCTTGTACACTATCATAAATGATGCCCAAGTTGATCTACAGCATTTATGACAGGGGCTCCATTTAACCATGCAAAGTCAGGTCATAAAACTCGGAAGGCACAAAAATGAACATTGTAGCCAAAAACACATCATTAAAATGCACATACTACACTACATATATAAGTATATAAGTATATGTGTATGTATGTATGTACATATATAATATATACTTTCTATATTCGATATATATTGTGTATATCTACATACATACATATAGATTAATGTGTATATATATATATACTTATATATGTATATATCGCGGCAAATTAGCATTTTGCTACTTTTGCTACTGTGTGTGTGTGTGTGTATGTGTGTGTGTATGTACTCGCACTTATTCTGTGGAGCATCAGATATTTTCGTAATGGCTTCTTAATGTTCCTTTCGATATATTTTAGCATCATAATAATGTTTCGTTGTCCAGACGGCGGCTGCTGTTCAATGTTTGCCAAGGCATTAAAAATGAACAATACACAACAACAGCAACAAACAAAAAAGAGAATAATAATAATAAGAATAAGAATAAAAAAAATAACCCAAACAATGAACAAATTATTGTTTACTACAAAATACTCAAGAGAGAATCTAAACAAAATGGCAAAAATTAAGTTTTCTGTTCACAAAAGAAGAAGTTATATTCAATCTGATCAGCAAATTTTAAACAGCATAAAGAACTATTATCATGATTAAAAATTGATATTCTAATAGTCTAAAGCTTTAACTAATACATTTTTTTCATTAAAATATAACTGAAAATGGGTATATATACTCGTATATATACATATATTTATGTATATGTTAGAATTCCAAAAGTTCACTTTTCGAGTCGAA
The DNA here is from genome assembly GCA_018150375.1 of Drosophila sturtevanti. Classification (NCBI taxonomy): domain Eukaryota; kingdom Metazoa; phylum Arthropoda; class Insecta; order Diptera; family Drosophilidae; genus Drosophila; species Drosophila sturtevanti. Next base: position 1,745,350 of record JAECWJ010000688.1, on the reverse strand, counting down.
TATCTAGCTAAACAGTTAATATAGAATCAATAATAATATAGAATCAATTTTACAATTTTCAATTTCAATTAAAATTCTCAAGGGTATATAAAATTCCATATAATTTATCTGATCCGTTATATTAAAGCTGCGTAAAAAACAATAAAAAATATTATATTATTTAAAGCGTATTAGCTATTATTATGAGAAAAGTTTGTCTAGATTTTTATCATTTTGTTGACAATGATTTTGTCTCACATTGTCATCAACAAATTTTATGTATTTATCCTTGTCTTTTATGAACTTTGTTCCAAAAAAATTTACGAATAATAAAAAAAAATAAACAAAAAAAAAAAAAAAGAATTACCTATATATACCTGCTTATATTAACACGAAATTTATGATTTTGACAAGGCGAAATCGTCAACAACAAACAAGAGAGAAAAAAAATAAAAACAAGAGAGAGAGAAATCCCAAATATCGTATACCCTTTAAGTGAAAGTGAAACATAGTTTCATATACATATATACATATGATTTAGTTACATCCTTATTAATCCTATTTAACTATATAAGATTTTTATATTAATGCTAGGCCAACATCTCATTAAAAAGAAATATATCGATTCTATTTGAAATAAACAACCCCGCAGATCATTAAGACGATTACAAAAATTAAATGTAGAAAAATATTCCTAACAAATCTCTGAGATGTCCTTAAGCAATCTCTTAGAAGATATCCCAAGAATCGGTGATATTCAAATATTGACCGATCCGACCAATTCTTAAACTTGATTTGGATAAATGATCAATGCACAGAATGATATAACTTTTATTCACGTAGCTCAAAATTTAAGTTTGAAAAGATGCGAAGAAACAGACAGACGGTCAGATGGACATGGTCATATCGACTCGACTCTTAATGCTGTTCAAGAATATATGTTTATTTGATGCTTTACAAACATCTAACCGATTTTATTATAACCTCTGCAAGGGTATAGAAATGCATTATAAAAGCGGGAGAAAAATATATACATATATAAGGTATAGGATATCTAGATATTATAAATATGTGGGGAATAAAATTCAATACCCTCATTATATATTTTGTTTAATTTAACATAAATTTTTTGCTCAATTTTGATTATTAGTAAATTAATAAAATGATTCAGTTACTAAAATTACTTGCCACATTCATTTTGGCGCATTAATCAATATTATTTTCCATTTTATTCATTGGTCGTCTTTTTGTTTATTTAATTCCATTTCGTTGGTAATTATAGAAAATCTGAGAAATGAAAATGCATTTACAATATTTATTTGACACAAAAACAAAATCAACAAAACAAAAAAAAAAAAAAAAAAAAAAAAAAAAAGGAGGCAAATCATATGGAAAAAATGTTATGGAAAAATGGAGCGTAATTCAAAATATTTATATTTATATTTGTGTTTTGTTTATTTTTAGCATTTTCTATGTGTGTGTGTGCCACAAAATGTAATTAATCAAAATTGTTGAAATACTTTCATTTTTGATCACGAAATTGAAAATATTGAAATATGTAAATGATATGAATGCAAATATTTCACAAATATTTTCAACACTATAAATAAATAAATTAATAAAAACTATATATATATATATATGTATATAAATAAGTTGATATAGACATATATTTTAATATATGTGTAATTGTTTTACTTATAGTTTGATATGCCAATTGTAAATTTCATCCAATTGCCAATTGATTAAATTTTAGTTAAATGTTCATCCTCTCAATAGGTACAACGACATTTATACCCAAACATCGTCAAAGCACACCTATTGAGTGGGTCGACAAATGCTTGAAATTCTTTTACAAAACGAAAATAAAATTGTACTAAATATATCAAATAGAAAATAAAACATTTACAATATACGAAAATAACGACGTAATAAACTAAATGTCAAAAATAAAACGAAACAACGACAAAGAATTTGTAAATATTTGTTAGCGCTGAAAAGTATGCTACATTTTCATTCATTTAGACTAACATTTTTGCTTGAGTGTTGCGGCAGCACAAAAAAAATCAAATGAAATAAATGAAAAATAATAATAATATGGAATGCCATGCAATTTTTATAGCAACAAAAAGCAAAAGAGTAGCAGAGAAGGAAAGAAGAAATAAAAAAATGAAAAAAAAAAAACAATATTTAATATACATTGTGTATTGATTTTTCTTTTTATTTTACAGATGCTGGGTACAGCACTGCTGGGCAAACGTGCCACCAAGGTAAACAAAATGACACATACACACACACCCACACACACACACACACACACACACACACACACACACACATAGAAACACACATAGAAACAATGAAAATTGTGTAAATTTGCAATTTGATTTTTTTCTTCTTTTTTTTTTCCATTTATGGTTTATTTGTACATTAATTTATTTACAAATACAATATCTTTCTCTTCTATTTAATTTTCCTATGTTGTCCATTTTGTGGCTACCCATTAATGTACATATTTACATATATGTAATAAACAACAACAACAACCCCAAAGCCTGTCAAGAAGAAACCATTTACAGAAGTCGAAATCAAAGGTAAGTGCAATATAAATTGTGAGAAGAAAAAAAAAAACATAAAAACAAACACGAATGTAAATATTTGGAAATCAATTTGAGATATCGGCAATGGCAATGGCAATAGCAATGACATGGTTTCATGCTGTAATTGACCTTTTAATTACCATTCGTTTATCAAAAATGTTTACAATTGAATTTTTCTTTAGAATTACTTAAATATTGTTGCTCAAGGCGTATACGTAATATTGCAAATTTGCAAACCTATTAAATATGTATTTCTAGCTATTTTCACACATTTTCATAGGAAATATAGTGCAAAAAAAAAAACGAAAAAAAAAAAAAAATTAAAAACCAACATAAACCGACATAGATATATGTACATACCCTTATCATAGTTATTAAATCCTCTACTATTTTAAAAGTTTATTAAATTTGATTGTTCCCATTTAAGCTATATTATATATTGTTTTGATCCAGTTTGTGTACAAAATTTTAACAAGCTGTGAAATTAATTTCCTTTCAATCAGGTACTAAATCATGCTAATGCAGAATACATATATGTGTTTATAGTATTTCGATGTATACTTATATATAAGAAGATGACGTTTATGGTTTTTTTTTTTTTTTTTTTTGAAAGGTATAAATAACCCTCTCTTCTATCATTGCTCCCCTAGTCGATAATTGAATGGCCCGCCTTTTGCTTGTCTCGCATATGAATCTAAATTTAACTAAATGAAATGCCGCGCTTTCCCTTTCTCATATGCAAACTATAATTATTTTTAGACGAAACATCTAGATGACAGGTGCAATCGACTGTCTGTCTGACTGACCGACTGGGTAACACCTGAATATATTTAATTTTTCTTTCCTTTTTCTTTTGTCACCTTCAACTCGTCTTATGTCTTTATCAATTGCAAAATACAATGACTAGTGGCATTTTTTTTTTCTTTCCTTTTTTTTTTTCATTTAGTTGTATGCGTATTGTTTGCGTTTTAATCTAATCACAATCAGTGTGAAATTTAATTAACACGCCTCCTTCTTCTTCAACTGATAAAATACAAAAAAAAAAAAAAAAATTGAAAACCTTAAATAAAAATAAATATATATATAAAAAAATACAAAAACAAAAATAACTCGCTCACCCACACATCACGTGACAAATTAACGTTCACATAAAATTCAAGTTGAAATTAGCAACCAACTCTACCTGCTATATATATATATATATACATATATAGCATCTATAGCTATAAATGAGGTCGAAATTATTGTTTTTGTTTTTTTTCTCAACCCAACAACATTTTTCTCGTCTCATTTTTGGTTTCTTTTGAAAGACATCTTAGATAAGATACTGATCCAGTTAAACTTTATCCATGTCATAATAAACTTAACCATATATAGTAGAAGCGAGGGTAGACATAAAATAATTAGCAGAAGTAAGAATAGTCTTCTGTATTTAAAATTCGTTTTCTTTAAATCTGAATAACTAAGTATTTAATACTCCTCTCATTAATATGGTTTTGATATACATATTTCTTAGCCAAATTGAAAATAAATTCTCATTTGTTTGGTTTCTATATACATATATTCGAAACCGCCCTCGCTTGCGAACAAGTAAGAAAATCTTGAAGAAAAAATGTTATAACAATGTTTTTTAACCACTTTCATTTGACATTGCCCTGCCGGAGGATTGTTAAAGTATTAAAGATTGCAAAATGCATAAATATTTGCCAAAAACGAAGCAATAAAAACTGTTCGCGGTGTGTGTTTGTGTTGACATGACTCATTTACCATAAGGTAAATCAAATGAATCTTTTGTATAATAAATAATAACACGGGACCTGTCTCTCACAGTCTTATCAAACTGAAGTTGAAGTGTCAAATGGAGAGGCAACTCGTACAAATCAAAAAAATCAGAGCCAATGCCAGACAAATGCAATCAAATGCAAGTGGCAGACATATATGTATATGTACATATATAAATGAACAAGTGGACGAGGCCCACAAAGATCTCAAAGAGGTGTCTTTTAATCAGTTTTCATTGTTGTTGTTGTTGTTTGTTTTTTATGATCAGTGTATTTAATTGTGACAATAGTAAACAGATATGAAATGTATATATATTTTATTTCAAATAATTTGATAAGATTTCAAGCATTTGCGCTTCCTTTAGGGCCAATATGTGGATAAACTTTATGTAGAAACGATTCCACGATACTCTGTACTTTTTTCAGCTCAAGTGAAAACCAAAGTATTAAACATATTTTTGTTGATTTTATATCGATTATTATTTAATTTTCTCTAAACTATCAATTGAAGATAATTTCAATCAAATTTTATAGTTTTAGTTTTGATTTTATGTTTGTGACTTATGTTTTATACATCTGTTTGGCCAATAAAAAATACTCGACTTTATATATGTATATTATACCAGCCAATTGACACAAAACTAAAGCATTTCAATTGATATATGAAGAATAATAATCATTCCATTTCAAACCATTGGAGAGCAATGATGGCGACCTATCATCTATATAAACATTATCTGGGCAATTGACAATATTTGTTTGTGAAACATTTAATGAAAATCAACTAAAGCGGCAGGTAGGAACCATTCTTAATCGCTTTAACTGAGGCAGGCCATCAGGCCAGTTAGTTAACAGTTAAACTGATAAGTGTTAAATGATAAAAGAGCCTCGTTTTCATAATAATATACATACTCTATTGCAGTTATCTCTCAGCTGCCAACAGCCCCACATGGCACATATATACATATATATATATATATATATATTGAGTATGAAAAGGAAGGAAGGTGCGGGTGATGTAGCTATTGCTGCTGCTATCACCCAAAATGAAATACAATATACTCATACACGCACACACACGCACACCTTAGACTATGTCTCACTGGCAAAAAGCGAGCATGGCCAAAAAATACGTATAAAACCAAAAAAAAAAAAAAAAAAAAAAAAAAAAAAAAAAAACGGTAAAACACAAGTCAGTTCAGTCAGTCGGTGTGTTCAGTCATTATCTTGGAGTTTTCGTAGATAAATCGTGCGGCAAAACCATACTCGTTCTCATTCTCTGCTATTCATGCCGCATTTCTAGGTAACCGAACCAGAAAAACAAGGTATTTCCATCTAATGTCCCGGTACGGTTAGAAGTGCCCAAAAAATTGGGGAGCCTGATTAGTAGTAAATACGTGAGATTTATCGCTAACCTCCAATAGAGCGACAGAGAGGGAGAGAAGAAGAGACAGAGAGAGAGAGAAAGGCATACAAACGAATTTAATTTAATTCTACAATCGATCGATCGATTGCTTGACCGATAGATAATAATTTGTGTTTGAATTGTGTGTGAATGATTTCATTGCTGACTTAAACGATCGTTGAACGCTTTCAATTAGCGCATTCTATTGGAAATATGAGTAAAGATGATAAGTGTGAGTATATACACGGATATGTATATGTACATGTACATGTACATGTACATGTACATGTACATATATATATATATTTATATATTTGTATATGTACATTGGGCGAACTTTAGTCAATCATCTATTTTGCACACGCCGACTAATATTATCGTGACAACAAGTCTTTTGTTATCGACACTATGTTTAATTGCCATTTGCCTGATTGAGTTGACACTGACTCGAACATGCCGCTTATAGTATGAAAGAATGAGTGCGGGTGTGCGTGTGCCATGAGTGAGTGTGTGTGTGTGTGTGTGTGTAACTAAAAACCAAAATTGCTAATTCCACACCAGCAACAGTAGTAGCAGTAGCAGCAACAATAGCAGCAACAGCAGCAACATCAGCAACATCAATATCTTTGGCAGAGACGCAATGTCAATTTGTCGCAACGCTTGTAAAACTAATTAAACGTTTGTCAAAGAGAATGAGTCTAACTCGGTGGTATCACTCCCACTCGCACTTATCGCCCTAAAAATTTATCTCAGTTTTACGTGATGGGTAAGTGGGCGTATGCGTAGCTTTTGGCAGTTAATTTCTTGCCACTGTCATTGGCCTGCCCCCGCTACTGACACTGCTCCTGCTCTCGCTCCTGCTGCTGTTGCTGCTTCTGCTTCTTCTGCTTCTACTGATGATGATGTGAACTGACAGTCGCAACAAATTTTGGACACGCCTGCATTTTGATTTATGCTTACGCAATGTTGGCACTTTTTTTCCAAACCATTCATCTCCGGATGATACTTGAACTGAGTTACGAGCCACCAGCTCGAATATCCAGTGAAATAATTAAAAATATGACAGCGAACAAAACAAAAAAAAATTAAGTAAGCAAGTCGTCCATGCCGACTTGGAGTATGCCCTGTACCAAAAAAGGATATTTCATTTAAACAGACTCCTCCGCAATCCTCATTAATTGAATAAAATTTTTCATAAAATTCTCTTAACAAACCGCAACACAAAATGCATGCTTTCTCGCTCATTCACATCAGTGAACGAAACTAATGTGTCATTCGGTACAAATGAACGCAACGTGCGCATGCTATCTCGCTCACACATTTCAGTTGCTGCTGCCCATAGAATTTCAGTACAAAACATATATACGTATATCTCCGATATTTATTGTCCGATTTCGGTCAAATTCGGTCAGATGGTACATATGGGCTATATAATTGAGTCTATCAAAAATAAATACTGTAGCTTTAATAGAACTCTAGTTATAGTTTTTTCTAATTTGCGGGGGCGGAAGTGGGCGTGGCAAAAATTTGAAACAAACTTGATCTGCGTAGACACTAGACGGATGTTGACACCAAGTTTGGTTGCTCTAGCTCTTATAGTCTCTGAGATCTCGATTTTCATACGGACGGACGGACAGACGGACAGACGGACAGACGGACATGGTCATATCGACTCGGCTGTTGATGCTGATCAAGAATATATATACTTTATAGGGTCGGAAAATTTTCCTTCTGCCTGTTACATACATTTTAGCGACTTTAATATACCCTTGTACCCTATGGGTACAGGGCATAAAAAAAAGGAAGGGGAGAGGAAAACAAAATGGCATCTTCATTCTATTTTTTTTTTTTTTTTTAGAGTGAAATACGAGATAGTATATAGAGAGGGAACTTTACCAGTTTTGTTTCACTATGTAAACAATTTTCTAGCTCACACATATAGAAACAAAAAGTTAATTAGAAACTAATTATACCTTTTCCTATAGTATGGGGTAAAAAATTTTTGAAATTATTATAATTATAATTATAAAAAAAAAAATTAACTAAGCTATTTTCAAACTATATAGAATTGAAACTCAATTCTAAAAAGAACGCTATTAATAACAAATTTGTAATCTCTTCAAAATGGAAAAAGACTGAAATTTTGTTATATATGTACATATATATTATATATTATATCGATAAAGTCGTACAGAAATTACAAACATATAAAAGTTTTCATTAGAAACCTTGATTATTTCCCAATCTTTGATAAATTTGTTATCTATCTATCACTTAGCATTTTTTTTATTATAATATAATTAAATTTGCGAATATCTGTTTCCGTTTAATAAAAATTTATCATACTATTCATGAACATTCAATCCATAATCTCAGTCACTCCCTTTTTTTTTATGAAAATACATTGTTCAGGAACTTCGTTGTGAAATACAATGCTATGAAAATATGTATATATATATATATATATGTAGAGAATAAGCTCAATGGAAATTGTCAGTTGGGTGCAATCCACTAATTTGGTCACGTAAATGTATTCAAATTCAAAGTGAGCATTTTTTGTAGTCTGCTTTTAAGCGTAAGCCAGTAGACGCATCCTGTGATTTACTTGCCATCACTTTCTTACTCTATATCTATTGCCACTCAGTGTATCTCTCTCTCTCTCTCTCTCTGTGTGTGTGAGTGTGTGTCCGGTCAACACGTTTTGTGTATTAAACTTTTTGCTATTGGCGGCAACGAAGCCACTCGATTGATTTTTGAATATTAATGCATGTAAAAGCCTGCGGCACTTTTCGATTGAAATCGTCAATCTGCATGGGCGAATCTGAATTTTCAACAAAGTCAATAAAATGCATTTGAAAGCTTATCATCAAGTTATATTAAAGTATTTCTTTGATAGTTAAATGCCTATTTTTTTCTTTCTTTGCTTTAACTCTCATTTCCTTTTCTATCTGTTTCATTTTTTTTTTTCTTTGAGCGGCATCAAAATCAGCCGCATTAACAATTTGGCAATAAATGTCAGGCCAAAGTCCGTTTAGTGGCGCCCTCTGGCGTTGGCACGTGACCTCATTTGGTTGGTCACACTCTTCGTTTCGTGTCTGTTGTAGGCGTTAAAAGACTTCAGCTACTTTACATACACTTACTAACCAAAATGTGAAAGTACATATTCATTTTGTCAAAATGTCTGAAATGAATAATAAAAGCAAATCTACACCAGTTAACATAAGACAATAAAATATTCTCCTTCATCAGGGCCAAAATTATATAGTCAAAGATAGTTTTATTTTTCCTAGTTTCATTCAAAGGGTCTTGAATGGTTTTTTTATTTTATTTCTCTAGACTAATAAACTATGAAACTGTAGCATATAAAAACTTCGGTGCAATCAAAATAAAACATAGCACAATGTTTTTTCTTTCGTTCTTTTCTATTTTTTTCTTTCGTTCTTTTCTATTTTTTTCCACTTGTTTTTTTTTTTTTTTTTTGTTGTGGAGGGGGGGTTTCTTCTAATACAATTTTCGTCTGGCTAAAAGTTTTTGCGTCGTAATTTGTATTTGAATCAAATTCAAGTTTTGGCCGTTAATCAGCCAGTTGACTTTAACCTTATAACTAACAATGCAATGTGAATGATGCAGTATATATCTACATATGTGTACGTATGTACAAATGGTAAGGGAAAAGGAAAAAACGCATTTCTCTAACGTCTGGCATGGTATAAAAGTTTCTTTTTATTTATCGTAATTAATTTTCATTAAAAACTTTTCGACTGTTTGTGTTTCGTTGAATAAGTTGAATGAACTTTAGCTAAATGAACCCGGCAAAGCACACAATGGGATAAAAAGGATAACAAACTCATTGTTAATAGCAAAATGCTTGAGGATAACTGAACAATTTTTTTTGTTTTTTTGTTTTTTGTTTTTGTTGTGGAAGATGAGATCCCAAAAAGTTAACAAGGAAGCGAGACACTTGGGAGAACCAAAGTAATTACAATTTTCTTTGATTTGAATTCATTTCATTCTTGCATATTTTATTCCATTTGCAAAATTTTCTTTGAGTTTTCTTTTGATTTTGTTACAATTTAATTCTGTGGTACATGCCAACGAAATTGTTGCATAAACCGACATTTTGGAGCGTTAGAAGAACCCATACCATTAAGCCCACAGATTTACACTTTTACAGAAATTCGATATACTCATATTAAGCTGATGGTGACGGCTAACAAATACCCTAGAATAATAAGGTGATGGAAAATCTGAAAAGTTTATCTAATTGAACTCAAATAGATTTATCTCTAGTTTATGTTTATGTTTACATCAACCATCTGTTGTCATCTAACAAAACTCAGATAAGAACTGAGAAGGTTTACAAACGGTATAAAACTAAGAAAGAAAAAATACATATGTATGTGTATAAACCTAGAAATACTCGTAAAGTTTTGGCGCCTTGGCCACATTGAGGCTGGATACATTATCTCGAGTCCTGAATATCCATTTGCACTAATGGCACTAGGTAGCAAAAGAAAAAACCAACAGCAGCAGCAACAAAAACAACAACAAAAACAGCAAAAAAAAACCTTTTCCTCATTTTGTTTTGTTCATCAAATTCGCGACCGCTGTGTTAGGTGTGAGATAGAGAGGCGTAAGTTTCAACAGAATTGTGGGAGTAAGAAAGAGAAATAGCCAGAGAGATTGGTAATGGCAGGAAAGAGAGAGAGAGAGAGAGACAGAGAGGGGCATACATACGTACAATCAAACAACATTTGTGAGAGACTATTACCATATATGTATGTGTGTGTGTGCACGATTGTTATTGTTCTTGCTTCTAGCTCTCATACTTTTTGCATGCGGCATAAAATGCATTGGTCGGTCTTCCTCTTCTTCGTGTTGGTAGAATCGCTAGCAAATTTTACAAGGTTATTGGAAGATTTCTCCTTGCACAAAGATTGTTGCCCAACCTACTTACAGTGTTGCACAAAATTACTATACCAACAAATTAAAACAAAGTAAATAAATTATACATTATAAATTTTTAAAATTGAGAAATATTTCTAAAATTCTCTCTCAAAAATTGAAGAAAAGCTAGAATTGAGATTTTTTTAAATGCATGAGATGATGGATTAAACTATGTTTAATGTTGTAAGTTAAAAGAAAGGGGAGAAAATGTCAAATTGCAATAGATAAGCAGATACATTATATTAGTTATATCTAATAGACATATGTACAGTAGAAATACTTAGATTTTACGCACACGCATCATTATACATATATATACAAACAATTATATATATATCCGTACATATATTTGGAGTCTACTTTCTAATTTTTATACAATCTCTCTTGCTATAAACACGACAATACAAGTTAATCACGTGTATTAACAATTTTCCTACATCTAAATGTTAAAATAGTGCAGATTTCGATTCAATTAATAATATGACATTTAAGTTTGTACGACATTTAAGAATCGAACTATTATTGCTTAATTTCTAAGTAACATTAATCTTTTATACTTTGCACACATTTAATTGTATTATGTATTATTGAACTTTAAGACAACACTGCGTATGAGTAATATATTTTGCACAAACTATAATGCTTACAAATGAAAATACAGTTGACTCTTATTACCACATCAACACCTTGGCGCCATGCAGCATACCGTCTATAAATTCAATATACTTTGTCTTTTCCAAGTTATTTTGTTTGTTTTTTTTTGTTTGCTTTTTCTACCAATTTTATGAGAATTATAGGTTTTCTTAGATTTAGGATTTAGATGCGAGGAAGCGTACACACATAAGTGTGTATATACACACACATATATATACATATGTATATGTATATACATATATGTGCCCAGAAATTTTCATAGACTACAACAATTTTTTTTCACGCAAGTCCTTTAGTATGAAGTGTTCAAGAAGATATAACAAAGCGATGCTTATCACGTGAATACGCCGCCAAACAACACTTTTCCAACCAACAACTTTGGTTACTCTCCCACACACTTGCCTTACTCTCACCATCTCTTAATGCTTCTCAAGCGACTCTCTCTCTCTCTCTCTCTCTCTCACGCTTTCACACAATTATTAAGAAGAACGTTATAAAAACAAAGGCAGCAACAAAAACAAGCCAACAACAAAAACCAAAAAAACATTTGTTAGTGATGAATGAAAATTTACCAAAAAAAAAAAAAAAAAAAAAGCAGAAAAAAGAAAAACCCGACCCCATCACTCGTCTCGACTCAATAACCGACTAGAACACCCAACACCCCGTCATTCGCTAACAACAAAGCCGAAGCCATATGAGAACAACGAAGTAAAGCAAACGCCTTCGTCCAGCCAGCCGAACGTGGAGGAACAAACTGTATTTATTTTTTTTTTGTATTTTTATTCTTTTTTTTTTTTTGTTTTTACCACACGAAGCTACTGCCAATGCATCATCATCGGCCCCATTCATGAGGTTCAGTTCAGTGTTCAGTTTAGTTTCGAAGTCGACGCGCTTACGAACAAACTGAAACGCGGCGGAGTCCATACTCCGTGGTAATAAAATTCAACAAAATCTTAATCAACCAACTAACATAACAACTAAATCTTTAACTACGTCTATCTGAGTGCTATCTTCTTTCGTAATTGACTCTAGAATTTTAATCAAATTTTCGCCAAAAAAAAAAAAATAATAATAAAAAAAATAAAAAAAAAGAAAAAAAATCAAAAAAAGAAAAAGAATTTGATTGGTAATTATTATATGCATTTGAAACCAAAACGGAGATATGGGCAATGGTACTCAACACAAATCAATTTATCGCACTTTATGCAGTGATAAACAGACAGATAGACCGACTGACGGACGGACAGACAGGTCGCTGGCATGGCACGCCTTTTCCAAATACTTTGAACTTTTGCTTATAATAATAGAAGTAATTGAAGCATATAGCACGGTGTGTCGTTCGTCCTTGATATGTCGACAAACACAAGTCTTTTAAACAAACCACATTGCAGACATCAGACATCAGACAACAGACATAGAAGGCTGCACCCCGAGACAAGAATATGTTGAGTCTGGTTATGTCATATATATGTGTGCATATATATATACATATATGTATGTAAGACTAAAACTGGAGCGTCAACAAATTAAAGGGGAGCCTGCAATTCTAGGAACAATAGATAAAAAAAAAAACTATGACACATTATGACAAAATTATTGGCAAACTCATCATGAAATATACTATATACATATGTTGATATGATAAAAATTGGGTGACTCTTCAAATAAACCTATTTGTTACCAACAAAATCAAAAAGAAAGCCCCTACAATGTGAATGAATATGAAATTTATCATCAAGCTATCGAGGTCATGGTTCGCCTTGGTTCAGTGATTCACAGTCCAATAAAAAAAAAAAAAATGTTACTTATGGCAAAAATTTTCCTAGAAATATTACTTAAATGGGTTTGATTTCGTTGTAAATTCATTTTCATGAAAACATCAAATTTATTTCTTAGTTAAGTAGAAAACTAAAAGAAGCTTAGCTAAGTTAAGGGTTTAGTTTTATCTTTGTATTATCTTTTTAGTCTCTTGATGATGAGATTTGCCAGCTGGTTAAATTTTCTATAAGAAATCGAATCAAATATTTGCCTTCAATGGGAGACTTTTAAAAAAAATTCAATTCGAAAACTTTTGAAATATCTCACAATGAAATACTTGAACTGATTTAATTTGATTGAAATTATAGTTTTAAATGAAAATGACCTTGACCCTATCTACGCTTTGGCACTTTGACCTCAATTCCAACAAATTTACGATGTTAATTGCAACAATAGTTTAATCCGGCCAATATATTCTTGGCAAATCGAGCCATTTGCTAGCTAATTTTACAAACTGATGTATAATTATTTTGTTTATGCGAAAATACAATCAACAAAAATAAGTAATAATTTCAATGTTTTTCATGATTTTTTTCTCTTTTTTTTTGTTTTTCTTGGCTATTTTAAACAAACAAGAGCCAACACACTAAAAGTTACTCATACGCCTAGTTAAATTGGCAAAGACATAAGAAACATATAAATAATAGAGAAAACAAACCAAAACGGCAAAATCTATAAATACTATATAGAAGAAGAAAAATAAGAAATTTCAAAACCAAACGATCATCAAAAAAAAAAGAAAAATAAAAAATAAATAAAATGGATCACAAAGCAATCGCAAGTCAAGTGCGAGGTGAGCTAAGTATGAACAAATCAAAATTAGCTTATTTCATATGTATGAACAAATGTTTTTATTTTTTTTTTTTTGGTAATAATATCTACAATTATTTATCTTATCTATTCTCTATTGTATATACAATTTCAATATTATACAATATTACAATAAATATTATAAATATTCGGTTAATATGATCACTATCATTATTTATTTATTATACTACAATGTAGAAATTAACCGAATACTAGTATAAAACTAGTTAAACTCTCCCTCACTTTAATAAAAAGTGGGTGGGAAACGTAGAGGAGAACGCAAACACAAAAAAAGAGTGGATGAATGAAAAAATAACAAGAGAGAGAGAGAGAGAGAGAGAGAGAGAGAGAGAGAGAGAGAGAGAGAGAGAGAGAGTGGGAGAGAGTGAGAGAGAGAATGTTGAGAATGTTGACTAACAGTTGAAATCGTGTGACCATCCAAATTAAACTACATAAACAAAGCAAACTAAAATTGAACGGTTTTCCCAATCTAATCAACAATGATAATAATTTCTATCAGGGCCGGACTGTAGAGACTATAAAACAATATATTGAAACGGGCCAAGTGAGAAATTGGATTATCATTGGCAGTGCAAACATTTGAAATTTCACAAATTTTCCAATTTATACACAGATATTGCCCAAACTGATTCCGTACATACTTGCGTTTCTTTAATTATTCATAAAGTATATATATTAAAATTATATATTTGATTTAATTACTAAATCGAAAACAAGGGAATCTAATCAAAATACAAACGTTACTTTATCCATAAATCAAATATTTGAATTCCATAAAAATCTTTAGTAAAATTTTGTCAATCATTTGGGCCCTAGCATCTTTGATTCCGTCCCATAATTCAGTGTTTTTATTTTTGTTTTATTTTGTTGGGGGAATTAACATAAAATATCTTATCGTTTGGTCACAAAATTATGATTATTCCGATGGCATTATTGTGATTGTGTGATTATTATTATTATTATTATTCATTTTGGGGTTATGAATAAGAGAATTCTATTGTCGGGCTCATTCGTTTGTTGTTCATGTTGCCAGTTTGTTGGCCAAGACAAGGCATCATCTAATATCTTTTATTTATCACTTGTTAATTTTCCTTTCCCATTTCGCTTAGCAGCTTAACAATAAACAAATAAACACAATATACAAGTAAAGTTTGCTATATACTTACATATACGATTCAGTTCAGTTTTTATTTTTCATATTTGTCACACGTATTGGGGGCCAGAGCTATTAGCAAGTTTTTCCCACTCATGCAAAGAAGATGTGTGATTGTGTGTGAGTGTGTGTGTGTGTGTGTGTGTGTTGTATTTGTGGAGGTGACAAAAGCAGGCCAACAGGCACTTCAACTTGACACGTTTCCAAATGAAAAGCGCGCAACACATTTTCAAGTGTTTTCCCCTTATGCCTCATACACACGTAATTAAATTTTGTCATGATGATCAAAAAAGGGATTAATATGTTGCCAGGCTATTAATAGGCAGCCAAAAAGATGACAATGGTTATCCTTTGTTTCAGTTTAGTGAATTAATTTCATTTAAAATTAAATTGCAAATCTATTATGATAAGAACAAGAACAAAAGACAAAAATCCAACAAAGAGTAGCAGTATATATATATATATATACTTACAAATTAATGAAAATCTAGAGCTCGGTCTTTATACAAATTACATACTTATATATGCATTAATTTATTTAAGTTTAAAAAGAATTTTCATATATGTATATCAATTGATAAATAAATGCTTTAAATTAAAAGCCACAAGTTAAAAACTTAACAAAAATAAAACCACAAGAGAAATCGATTAATTATATATTTAATAACTATGTAATTTATTCGAAAATTTTAACAATTAATTCCAGAATCCTTTAATTGCTTTCCGCTTACAATTTAAATTCATTTGGATTTACCCATTCTCTACGTCAAAATTTCTCATATCAATTCTTCAAAGATTTTCAATTTCTATAGCGGAAAATGTTTATCAAAAACAAAATTTAAAGAAATTTCAATAATTTGCATCGTTATTTTAGTTACGATTGAAAGACAATATTCCTAGAAAATAAATCTTGATTTCTTTTCCATTTTCATTTTCATATCAATGAAAATTTGAAACTTAACAATTTAAGGGGAAATACTTTTAATTATTGAGATTTTTAAAAACAAAAACCAATATTCAAAAGTCTCATAAATTCAGATTCAGATTCACTTATATTTAATATTATTCTACATAATCTATATCTAAAAAGATTAAAGAAAATTTATATGAAATTTAGAGAAAATTTATGGCAATTTCGCAATGCGAAAGTTTTGTCAAGTGTTAAAAAAGGATTTTTCGCGGTCATAGATTTCCTCACGATATGTGTATACGAGTTAAGATGAAATTTCCGTGTCAGCTGGCATCGTTAACCATATAATATATATATATATATATATGTATAGAGTATGAACTATATAGATACATATGTTTGTATGCAATTGTAAGCCATATTTCATGGCCACTTTACTTTATAGCATTATGCAACTTCAATTTCCTGTTCCCTTTTACGGTGTTCAACTTATTTTGCAGAAATCTTTGGCAAAGTTTTTTTTTTTGCTCCAAAATAGGACTTAACTTTGAAGAGTGGGTTGCAAGGGGTAGAGTGGTAGACTATCTCAAAATGTGCAAGTGCAATTTCACTTTCGAATCATATGTGTAAGTATACACACACACACACGCACCCTCTGTCTCTCTCTCTCTTACACACACATACAGATACACAAACAATTTGCCAAGTTTTTCAACTCAATTACAGTTGCCAAACGAAAATTCGCCTTAATAGAACTCCTGGGAAAAGCAATGTCTTACCCCTTTATTTTTTGTTTTTTTTTTCTTTTGGCCATGTAATGCAATTATCACGTTCAATGGCAGCAACCAAAGAACTCACAAACATGGCCAAGACAACAAAGTGTCAAGAAACGAGAAAAACTTTAGCAACAAATACATGGATTTTTAATTTTGATGTTTTTTCTACTTTTCCTTTTTTTCTTTTTTTTTTTGTTTGTGAAAAAGTTTTATTGCTTAAATGCAACAGCAAATAAAAGGGAAATGCCGGCGGCTATGGTGAGAAGCCCAGAGAGTTAGGGGGAGGGGGAAGAGTGTGAACGCGTCCTGGTGTTGACAAATTGACTCAAATTTCATAGTCCTTTGAGCATCATCTAGCCTGTCTGTATCCTTCATTCTGGTCTCACCAATTAGTTTCAACGACATTTACAGATTGCAAACTTTCCACCTCGACGCACAACAAAGCAAGACAGTAAAAGAGTATATGAGTGAGAGAGAGAGAGAGAGAGAGAGAGAGAGAGAAGGAAGGACAAGGGGGTGGAAAGGCGAGAAGGCAGCCGGGAACTTGGTTTGAACTTTATCTTTTTATCCTGATTTAATATATTGCAATTAACAACTTTTCATAATTGCAAATGCCAACAAAAAGGAAAACTTTTAGACCTACTTACTGACCAACCACAGACAGGACAACAACAACAACAACAACAAACAGCTAAAACAGGTGCGTTCTTATCCTGACATTTGACATTTTCGCTAATTAGAAAACAGAGCACGTACCTCGAAATTTTGTCAATTTAATAGATTTCCTGTTAATCAGTCAGAAAACAATGTCCAACAATTGGAAATAAGTTTAGAGACATTTTAAAATTTATAATGGAAATTCTTATAACCATTTTCAGACTATGGAAAATAAGTAAACTTAAACTTTAATTTGATTGTACAAATTGTAAGATATAAGGCGGAAAATCATCTAATGAAATTCTACAAAATTTCAAGCTTGTTTAACAAGAATTTTCTGATTATAAATTAACGACTATTTTTTTTGCCTCTAGTGAAGTTTATTTAATGCATTTACTATACTTTATTATAAACTATATTATGTATACATATTATAACTAAGTTTCTGTTTTATCTAATTAAAATCATATAATGCAAATACTAACTTTAAAACACATGCGTGGTAAACTATGAAAAAGTGAACTCTTCAATGTTTATTCAATAGATAAAAATGTTTTTTTTTTTTTTTTTTATATAGCCAACTGTAATAAGTTTAAAATAGATATTGATTACATTATATACACACTACACATAAGAAATTGAATTATAATACATTTCTCTTTCACTTTAAATTATGTGACTAAGTAAAAAATATTGTACAATAATATTAATATCCTTTAGGGCAAACTGAATTCATATAATTTAATTGTACGTATATACAATATATAAATTAAATTTTAGAATATGAATTTTTGTATATTTACCATTGTCTTGCCAATTTGTCAGATAAATTAAATATTCTTTGCAGAAATTGCCGCATGGCACTTCTAAAATGCAATTGTTGCATAATATGGCTAACAACACAGCAACAAAAACTTAACTAGATGCCTGTCAGATGGCTGTGTATGCCATCAGTTTGCTAACCTCAATAAATATGCCACCCTTACCCCACTCCCCTCCCCGCAAAACCACCTTTCTCTACCACCCCCAAAATCCTAACCAATGCTATGGCTCTGCCACTCATGTTAGCTAGTGGCAAGGTGCAGACGTTTTTGCTCTCTGAAATATTGGTGTCAATGTGTCAATATATGTATGTAGTATAGACTTGTAGCCAGTATGGTGCATATATATACATATATACACATACATGCATATATATGCATATATAAATACATATGCATACATATATAGATGTGTGTGAATTATAAACACGTGTGTAATTACAAGCTACCCTTCGGTGATAGTCTGTCTCTGGCGACATTTACATTATATTATACATAGTACGTGTCAAAATAAATTACTATGAAATTTTTCTCTTATCAGATTTTGCAACTAAAGAAATTATCTATTAAATAAAATATATCGATAAACACATTGTGAAAGGGAATATATATTTTTGACAACTATAAGACTTTAGATACCCCTTGTAACACTTAACTTTATCACTTGTTTTCTATCAATCTAATCGGTTTTGGTTTGTTCATTTTTAACAAATTAACGAAATTGATAATTGATAAATATATATGTATATACTATATACATATATATGAAGATAGTTGACTTACCCTTATTATTATTTCATTCCTTTCAGTTGTTTATTTGTTTAACAATATTTTTTTGTGATTTTGTGATTCCATATTGATTTAAGCTTTAGTTCAAAAAAGATCTGTAAAGGAATAATAAAATTTAGAATACATATTAGATAGTTTAAGCTTATATCTACAAGAAGTTTATTATAAAGTATTATACATATTATAATTTATAAATATATTATAAATATATAATATATATTAAGTCAGAATCATATTAATGATTAAAAGATTAAGATCTGTCGTTAGACAATAATTAATCCTTTTTGGCCGTTTAAAAGATTCGCATGCAAAGTTTAGTTTTTGTTCAAATAATTAAAATATTTACCAAATTTATTCTAAAGTTATAACTAGCTGATACTATTTTCGAATCCAAATAAATTAGTAAAAATTGTGTGATATACCAATTTAAATTTTATATATACTATATATATATATATTTATCTACATAAATATTGAATTTATAAATATAAAATATAAATCAAATATTTCTACTATATACATATTTGAGTTTTTCCCTTTCAAACAAAATCAACCTATAAAGCACTTTAATTCTGATATATTTACAAGTAAATAATAAATAACTTAAATAATTAAATTAAATGATTTCCATAATAGTTATTTAATGATAGAAATAAAACTTATTTATGAGCAATCATTGATCAACTTTGCAACAACCAAAAAATAAACGAAATTGCATGCCAAATATTTAGTAGAGAATTGGTAAGGATAAAACTTATAATTATTCTACTATGCACACGCAATAATTATAATCAAATCTTGCACTTTTTTTTTTTTTTTTTTTTTTTTTTGCAAATTGGTATTTGTTATTAGAGACCATAAAACTTAGTCAACTGCAAGTTTGATCGATTTGACATTGGGGCCAAGCAGCCAACAGTTTTATAGGCAATAGCTGGGGTCTTGTCTTGGCGTGCCGCAGAGAAGGTCGCCAATGCCATTGTCGTTGTCGTCTTAGTGGCAAGGCCTTAATTATTGTGCAAGGCTCTTCACACACACACACACACACACACACACACACACAGACAGTTTATACAAACACACACATACACATACACAGAACCATCTATGTAAATAAGAATTGAAGGCAGTGCAATTGCCGACTTGGCACTTATTGTTTATGCGCCTAACAGCATGCTACGATTATGATGCTGATTGTGATTATTATTGCTTTGTTTGGCCAACATCAAACACTTTTGCGCAATTTATTGATAACGAATAAAATAGAAAAAAAATAGAAAAAAAATAAAGGCAAAATAACAACAACTGTAAGACAACCCTTAGTAAAATTCACCCCATTTTGTTATTGTTTCAATTTCATTGTTGCCTATGGTTTTCGTCTTTGGTAAGTGGATATATCATGAAAAATCACGCAATTTCCTTGGAAAACTGACTTTGATTTTTTTTACGACTTTTCTTGGCTTTCGTTTCCTTTTACTCTATTTGGTCTAGCCTTTGGTTTTTATTTTGGCGAATTTGCGTTTTAGGCATTTCTATGGGCGTGGTATAATATGGTTTTATTGCGGTGGCGGCGACGGCGTCGGCGGCGACGGCAGCAACAAAACTTAAGTTGCAATTGTAGTTGTATGTAAATCTAAATGTTTTTGACTGTCGCTTGGTTAAAATGGCTCAAACTTTTTCTTTATTTGAATGTGCGTGTGCGTGTGTGTGTGTGTGCGTGAGTGAGTGTTTGGGATTTTCATGGTGCGTATACTCAATATTCAAGATTGCTAGGGAATGAAGGACACTTGGAATTGTAACCCAAATAAATAATATAACTGCGTTTTATAAAGCCTTAGCAAATATTATGGTGGCAGACATGTAAAAAATTTCAAAACAAAAAGAACTAAAAGAAAAACGAAATAATAAATATGTATTGTATGTAATAAAACTAAATCAGCATACTTTTTTTAACATAACCAAGTATTATGATCAAGCATCATCTTAAGTTTAGGCACATATATAAAATTTAATACATTAAATAGATTCACATTTTATGTGTTTTTTCGTTTTTGTAGTTCTTTTTCTATATTTTTTCATTTACTTCATAACAGTTTTTCAATAATCATCTTCTGTTATGTTAACTTTATTAACATTTGAGATTTAATTCTGTTAATTCAAGTGTTAGTAAATGTTATGCATGTTATTATGTTATGTTATTATGCATGTTATTATATATGCATTAGGCCTGGGAAAAAACTTGAATTCGTTATATGCATTTATATTTCAAACTGTTCAACGGTTAAATCTATAGAATTTTATATTATTTAATAAAAAATTTGATATAGTTTTATTGAAATTTAATTTGTATATTTTTATTTACAGATTTACGCACAGCATTCGATCTACTAGACAGAAATCGTGACGGACGTGTTACAGCAAATGAATTACAATTTATGCTCAAGAATCTTGGCATTAATGTGCGTGATGAAATCATACACGATCTCATACGTGAGGCTAGCCATTCAGGTGAGTTAATACATACATAGAAATATATGTACATACTTTCATATACATACCTATATATATATATACATATATATATATATATATATATGTATATATGCATTCATATAGAAAGAAAAGTGGCCACTTTAGCTTAAGTTCTCATGCTTAACCACAAAACCTCTCAACTGTACGCAACAAGTTTGTGTAAACCTCTGGGAGGGCTGGAGGCGTGTCTATGTCTATATGCCTTTGTGTGTGCCCTTTAATAATTCATTTGCTTTACTTATTTGTCAAACCAATCAGTAAAAAGAAATGGTAATTACTCTCTTGAATGAATCCAGTAAAATATTTAATGAAATTTAATTCTTCCATACTAACAAGACAATATAATCATATTAACTCCTTTGACAGTATATTAATTGCTTCATTAAAGTGGCTTTATGTTTCATGAGTTGTCCTTTTAGGAAAGGAAATTTACTAAGTTTTGTTTGATTCAAATAATGAACAAATGTATTCTAAAGTAACAGCTAACTGATAGATACTGTTGTTTAATCCAAATAAATTTGTCTGGATTTTTAATTCCATTATATTGTTAAGATATATAAAGAATTTGTCTGCCATAACGAAAATATATTTAATTAGAACTTTTTACCTGTGGTCTGAAAACTGTAGACAGAATCCCAAAACAATTCTCCGAAAATTCATTGGAAAGAAAAAAACAAAAACCTACGTATTTACTTATTTTTTTGGTTTATTTTTATTTTTTTTGGTTCTCTCTCCTTTATGGCAATTTAACCTGTTATACAATCTATTGGAAAATCACAGCTCATCGGCAACGCCCAAACGCGGCGTAATGGTATTTTCCCAATCCGCATTAAGCCAATTTGTTACTGCCCTTTCCCGTTCCGTTTTTATTTTTTTTTTTCTGTTTTTGTTGCTACTTTTTATTTAATTTACTCGTTAGGCAATGCAATTTTTATACCCTTGCAGAAAAAAAATGAAAAAGAAAGGCAAGCACTTTCTCTACTGTGTTATTTTTTTCAAAAATCTGGAACTGAACTCAGTTAACTGAAAACCGTGAATAATAATGTTAAGATTAAAATAAATTTTACTATTAGTATTGACAATTGAATAACTATATTATTTAAATATGTATTATACAGATTAAACTTTATTATTTCAATAATATTGTAATATATATTATTAAAATATTATTTGAATATTAAATAGATTGATCAATAGTAATAGTTCTATATTTATTTTCAAAAATTAAGATATATATTTATTTATATTAAAAATTAGATTCAAGGAATCATATAAATGAATTAAGATAATTATTTTCTAGGCTATATTTCTGTGCAAATTTGAATGAATCGATTAAATATATGTATATTTTGTTTTGATATTTATATAGTTAACAACTAGAGTTGTTTATCTAGGCTTCTAGTAGTTATTATTATAAAATAGTTATTATATTAAAAAGGAAAAGTCATTTGAATTCAAGCATTTTATGAGAGTAGTATAGGCTGAACTTCTTTTAAAGTATCTAGATCTTTTGCAAGAGTATACAAACTTCAGCATTAACAAAATTATTTCAACCTTCTAGTTATTAAATAAAATTCCCTTGGACAAAGTTCTGTTACTCATGTTTCTTCCGCTCTGTCTCTCTACCATTTGGAATTTTTTTTTTTTTTTTCAGCCACATCTTTGCAACATGCTGAAGTCACTCTGTAAACGCATTTTATTAGTTTTGATACCCAGTAATCAACTGGCAAACGAGGGAGGGTATATCAAGATTTTCCAAATGAAATGTTAATGAATAAATAAGCACAGATATTAATATATATACTTTAACCAATTAGAGTTCTACTTAATATGCTTTAGCTTCAACTATATTAGAGAAGGTTCAACGTATAGGGTATAATTAAGTCGTCATACCTTACTTGACGCAAAAGAATTCTACGTTATGCAGACAGAGAGAGAAAGAGAGATAGAGAAAAGAAAACTTTGGTCGGACGGAGAGCAAGATATGTATAAGAGCTGAGATATGGCTATGTTGATTATATTTTTCTTTTCGCATATCAAAATTAAATTAATGCAGCCTAGCAGAAAATTAAATTTTCACATTAAAATGCAATTGATGTCTAGGCGGATACGTGCTCAACGCAAAAAAAAAAAAAACAAAATTATGAAAGGGGAGGCAGAAAAATAAAGATAAGTGAAGTGCATTATGATAAGGATAATGACGCTGATGCTGTTACTGATGTTGGTTAACGCATTTATATCCTCTTACACACACACACACACACATATATGTAGTGAAAATATTTGCCCAACTATATAGTTTTAAATCCTTAAACCATTATCATTGAATGCAACATACATAAATTAAGTATTAAATCATTTATCGCATAAATACAACAAATTTCAACTCTGTCACGTACATAACATAACCAACATTTATCATACAGATTTATATATATATATATATATATATATATGAGATATAGTGCGTAGTACGTAGACACAGTGACTATGGACTATAGCGGGCAACTGTTGCTGACAGCCGCCCTCAAGGGAGGTAAAGTTGTGCGGTAAAGGGCAAACATTTTTTGATGACTGCCAACGGCAGACGAAACATTGCAGGACTCCAACCATTCATAGATACAAAACCTACACATAAACATATGTACCTACGTCTACATATGTATATAGATATATATAAATTAAATACACAGCACAGGCCGCGGCACGTGATTTCACAAAACAAACAAAGGGACTTTATACAAAAAGCTTAAAACAATATATATATATATATATATATGTGTCCTTAAAATATGTTGCCTAGATGAGTATCTCACTCTAGCTAAATCTTTTTAACTTTTCATTTATCAACAATCCGTGTGTTTGAAAAAAATATATATCGAATGTGCTTCTCAAAATGCAATTTAAATATTGAAAAGTTTCTATTTTCAGTTGAAAAAAACTGTATTTTAAAATAATTTATATGAAAATATCTTTGTAGGTTTGCCATCAAGTTATTTCATTAATTTTACCAAAAAAAAAAAATCTTTAAATTGAACACCAAACAAGATCAAATGTCAAAGCTGATGTAGTATTATTTATTGACATTCGATTGAATGCGCTTTTCTGTCACAGATATAAATATAAATTCTTTTTAAACTATATGACATTTCTTTCCACTTAAATAGATAATCAAATCGTGTGGAAAAAAACAAACAACATTCTTACACTTTTTAAAAGGACAAACATTTTGCTTTGTGTCTGCATTATCACTCTTCTCTCCTCTCTCTCTCCCCCCCTCTTTCTCTCTCACTCTCTCTTTCATTTTCTTTCTCTCTATGTCTCTGTCACATTTTTCTATTATCCTTTGTGCAAATATTTCTATCAAGCACAGGACAAACTGTTGAATGCTGCGTAAAGCGCGCACTTTATGGCTTCATTAACATTCCTGAGGTTTCAATGACACACACACGCACGCACACACTCAGGTATAGACAAAGACACACACACACACAGTCATGGGGCAGCCACATTAAGTAGGAAAGGTGGAGTGTCTATTTTATTTTTCTTTTTGCTGCTAAATGACCACCTGCCCGCGAAACCAATAAAAAAGGCTCAGTACTACCTTAACAATCCAACCCCCCACCCCCCACCCGACCAACATTTCTTTTGGTTATTTATGCGTGTCTTTATGGCAAGGAGTCACCTCATTTGCCGGCCACACGCAACAGTTTCTCTTCTGTGTCTACTTCTCTTTCTCATTCCTTATTATTGTTGGTGTTTTATGAGCCTCCCTCCCCCTTCTCCCCTTCCTTCCTTTTAATACTTGAGGTCAATTGTCGCTTAAGGAGCATAGGTAGCATTCAGGTTCTATATCGAAACGATGGCTATGGTTCATTTTTTATGTGCGTTGACATTTTGTGCTAAAGGCAATTTAAAAATAATTGTTGCCTGCTTTTAGGAGCATGCAATTAATTTGTTCCACAAGTGAATTTGAGTTGACATTTTATTTTATGGTTACAGGAGCCGCCATACAAGTGATGACCGGCGCCCGAAAACAAAAACCAAAAAGAAAAAAAAAAAAGCAAAAACCAACTTTTACGACAAATCCATAAATCAGCTAAAGTAATATCAAAACCAATAGGATTAGAGAAAATATTAAAAAAGCAAAAAAAAACCCAAAAGAAACATAAAAATAATTTAATATGAGCAGCTAACAATGACATTTGTGGGTCATTTATAAGTATATATATATATAGATATATAAACGAATTGATTGATAAACCATTAATACAAATTTTGAATCATTAATTTAAAAAAAATGAGACTACAATTCTAAAAATTGTTAGGTCAAACATTTTATATTTTAAAGCTAGGAAAATATAAAAGAAGATAAGTTTATGCTAAATGTTAATGTTTTGGCTTTTCGTTAGCCCCATTTCATGTTAGCGCCTTAAATTACCATCGTTTAAATTACGTCCCTGTTTAGATACTCTGTGCAAATGCATTAGAAATGTGTCTGGATGTAAATAGATTTTGTGTTAACTTTTACAAACACATAATTGCAATGTGCCCTAGGCCATTAAATTTATAATTGCTTGTTGCTGTTGGCGCTGCTGTTGCCACTGTCAAAGTCAGGCATTTGTTCAATATTTTGTGGTCTCTGTGTTTGTGTGTGTCCAAAATTTGATTGCAAATTTTGAGTGTATGTGTGTATGTATGTATGTATGTATGTATGTATGTATGTATGTATGTAGGTGTGCTTTTACCACAGGTCAAATGCTCACCACCCTCCCCAATTTCCATCCTCTCCAACAGACCAACTCAACCAACTCATGGTTAGACACCAACTGAACCGAAATTCGTCTTCATTTTCATTGAAATTGAAATTGCCTTTGTGCATTCAATTGCTCAAAGCGTAACTTTGATGTCTAAATTCTACATCTAATCAAATCAGCTGCGGTCATAGAAATTTACATAACAAATGATCAATTTCAACTTGAACTCACATTAAAATCAACTTAAAATGCCACCAAATAAATGCAAAAAAAAAAACGAAAAGAATTTTCGGTCAAGACGAGAAAAAAATGTGCGAAAAAATGCAGACCAAGTGAAATGGAAATTAAAAAAAAAACAAATTCAAATACGTTTTATTAGAGTGTAGATGATATCGAAATACCCTGTAGTTGGTAGTATTATTTTTCCATCGAATTTGTTAAAAAAAAATCAATATCTATATATTTGTTTTCAAACTGTTTAACTTCACTAGACTCCAATAAATATATCTTTAATCAAGTGGCTTGATGTTAGTCGAGGTTATAAAATAAAAGAAAATTAAAAGAAAAAACCAAAGTATGTATACCCTTACAGTTTCATTAATTACTTTCTCCGTCATATTGGACTCAAGATTTTTTAAACAAAAATTTTTTCTTAATTTTATTAATTTATGTCGGTATTTATTATCCGATCTGATTTCAACTTATTGGTATGGTGTAAAAGTAGAATTATCAT
The DNA here is from genome assembly GCA_018150375.1 of Drosophila sturtevanti. Classification (NCBI taxonomy): domain Eukaryota; kingdom Metazoa; phylum Arthropoda; class Insecta; order Diptera; family Drosophilidae; genus Drosophila; species Drosophila sturtevanti. The sequence goes on along the minus strand of JAECWJ010000688.1, from coordinate 1,718,210 downwards.
CTGTATACAAAATTTGGTTGAGATAGCTCAAAAAACAAAAGCTGTTTTGAACAATAAATTTTGCCCGATACCTTTAATCTTTCCTTTTTTTTCTATACCTGATAGTTGTCCGATCTTTTTTAATTCTTTAACTTGATTTAGATTTAAATTATCGTTGAACAGAATGATATGACTTTTATTCACGTAGCTGAAAATTTAAGTTCGAAAAGATGCGAAGAAACAGACAGACGGACATGCTCATATCGAATGGACTATTGATTCAGATCAAGAATATATATATTTTATTTCGATGCGTTACAAACATCTCATTAATTTTATTATACTCTCTGCAAGGGTATAAAAAAGAAAAAAAGCAAACTCTCATCAGACAAAGTCTAAGCAATGCTCTAGGATATATAATCAGATTCGACCTTGCAGCAAAAATAAATAAATAAGAAATAAAATCAATTCCCAGAGAAAATTAAATTAAAAACAAAAAAAAAAAAACAGGAAAATCAGATGAGAAAAGTTTCTTCCATCACAGAGAGGCCTTAATTAATTTTCAATGCATTTAGCAGAAAAGAAAGAAATTACTTACTAACTAATTGATATGTAAAATAATGCCACCAAACTCATTATAAATATTTATATAAGGTGTAATGAGATAACTTTAAAAAGGACAACAATTTAATATGGTAAATTTTGTATTTTATGCAATCCTTGGTTAGTTAATTTTATTTTTTATTTCTTTTTTTTGTACTTCTCGAAATGTTAAACAACATTCAAGGACTTGGAAGGATATGCAAGTATCAGAAGATGCAATAATGAAATCAAACAACTTGAAAGCCTTTATTTGATATGCATGAAACTTTAAATCAAGGCTAAAAGACTTTCAATTAGAGCACTTAAGTTGCGCCTTCACCCCTCAATTGCCTAATTTTTGTGGTTTTGGCCAAGAGTGCAATTTGTGTTGATTTAAAGCAAAATTACCAAATGCAAGTAAACATTTAATTAATGGGCTAGTGTGCCAAGTGTGTGTGGGTTTGTCTGTGTGTGTGTGTGTGTGTGTGTGTTTGTGAGGCAATTTATTTTGCACCGTCGCATACAAACACACACACATATACATATATATATATATATATACATATATATATATATATACATATATGTATAAGTTATATGGTCATAGACAGGAGCTCAGCGTTTATTGCATGTTTTACAAGCAAAATGTAGCCAAATTACACAAGCTCAAAGTAAGAGAAGATGAACGGGGGGGAAAGAGAGAGAGAGAGAGAGCAAGCGAAAGAGAGTGAAAAAATAAAGCTGAAAGTATATAAAAGCAAAAACAGAAGAGGGAGAAAAAGGTGGCAGGAGTTTACCTAGCCCAAGCAACAATCAAAAACAAGTACACACAGACACACACTCGCACACACACACATACACGTTGGCACACAGGCAGCGTTTTCTGTGGCCTCACTGCTAGCTGTGGCTTCCGTTTCCGCTACCATGAGGTCAGCAGCAACAACAGCAACAGAAGCATCAGCAGCTCTAGGTACATTTGCCAATAATTGATTGCATTTTGGCATGAAGTTGTTGTCCATCCTCCTGCTACCCTCCCCCCCCTCCACCTCTATGGTTTTGGGGGAGGTGTGTGGTAAAGAAAAAGCAGCAAAATGCATTGACAGCTGCAATTGCCATTTGTTATGGGGTTGCACAAAAGGATGTCGTTGCTCGTTGCCCTAAAGGAAAGGTTCTTAAGCTCTTAATTTACTAAGGAAACGCCTTAAGAGAATGGATTAAAATCATGAAAATATTTACAATTTAAGCATTGAAGTGTTCATATTGACTCTCACTCTCACTCTCTCTCTCTCTCTCACTCTCTGTCTGTCTCAGCCATCGATCAACAATCAAGACTCGCAGGTCAATTTTAACAAACTGAGAATTCATTTTCATCCTTAACGAGGCAAGATAAGAAAAAAAATATATAAGATTCAGGATATTCACAAGCATTCAGTGACATTTCCCAAAACCAAGAAGAAAAACATAAAAAGTGCAAATTAGCTTGAGTCGACGACTTTTAAATATCCTATAAAGGAAAAAAAAAAAAACAAAACAAGAATATAAAACTAATTTAGAGCAAGGAATTTCCATTGAAAATTAAACAAAATGTCGCTGAAATTTACTATATACATATATATTCAGGACTTATCAATCTATTGCCATTAAATTCTCTATGTAACAAAAGTTTAAAGTTTTTTTTTTTTTTATGTATATTGATAAGTTAAGTTTTTAGAAACAAGTTTAAAGGATTCTCCATTTGAAATTTAATAATCAATGCATACTTTAAGCTATTGTCTATATTTTCAAGATCTTAATATACCCTTTAACGCCATAGATAAAGGATATAAATATATATGTATCTATATGCACATAGATATGCATAAAGGGTCAGGCTTTTCTTTGCGCCACTCAGGCAAATGACACTGACAACGTCATGACAATGGCAACGGCAGCAGCAATAGCAACGACAGCGACAACGGCAACACACAACAACAACATCAGCAACAACAACAACAGCAACAGCAACAGCAGTGATGCCATTTTCATTATCCTTGGACTTGTCCTTCTTTTCGTGTTGTTTTCATTTTTTTTTTCTGCTTTCTTTGGCAGACAGGCATTTCTTGTTGTCCCACTACAATGATAATGTGTATTGCAGTAGGCAAACATTTTGTTTTGTATTAAAAAAAAAAAAAATCATTGTTAAAGAGAAAACTACAAAAAGACAAAACCAAAATTCAAGATAGCAAGAAAACCTATTTTCAACAACAACAAAAATACAAGCAGCGAAGATTGATTACCCTATTTAAAAAAAAAAAAAAAAAAAAAAAAATATGAATTATATTAAATTGCCTTATATGCGATCCTAAATATTCTTGATCCTTATCTGCAGGATGTGCTTATCAGTTTCTTTAACAAATGAGCATATAGATCTTGAAAAGAAGAAAGAATAGCCGATAATTTGGTTATTCAAAATATAATATTCGAAATATAATATAATATTCAAAATATAATATTCGAATAATAGACAAGATAAACACATAAAATACTAAATAAAAGTATTAAAAAAATTAAAGATAATATTCATAGTAACTTGTAACTTTTTCAGCTCATCCAGTTTTTGAAATTAATATATTTTTTAGATTAAGGTTGTTATTCGATTTCATAAATCAAAAATTCAGTTTAAACTTTTATATAAATTTCTATTTTTAATTTTAATTTAATTTAATTTAATTTAATAAATGTATTGAGCTTAAAATTGTTCTTCAGAACAATATATCAAAAATTCAGAATAAGCTCTTATACAAAATTCGAATTCGAATTAAGAAGTTAAGTTTCGGATTTTTTTTTCGAATACATACAATGTTCATTATGCTCTGGCAAAATAATGGGTATTAGAAGAAAAACAAAAAATGACATTGCCGGAAAAGTCCATGTTTAGTTGGAGGCTTAAGTAGACCTCAAGCCTAAGTCAAGCATATGAACTAAGAGAGCGCTAAGCACAAATGAAAATATTTTTTAAGCAGCAGTGGCAACAAGGCACACACACACACACACACACACACACACACACACACACACACACACACACACACACACACACACACACACACACACATACACACTTATACATAGAAATGTCACACAGATGTCAACAGCAACAGCAAAACTAGCAGCAAATAGACAAAGTGCTCTTCGGGGAAACAACTGAGAATCTAACTGATGATAATAAGGATGATGATGATGATGATGAGAACTAGGATGTACATACATACATGAGAGTAACAATGAGAATGGGTATAGAAATTGGTATAGGAACAATCAGAGGCGGGGGTCATGGAAAATGCGAAACATATGAGCAAATAGACAAACACTCGTTTCTCGTCTCAGTTTGGCTTGACAAAGCTTTAATGATGAAATAATATTTGTTTGTTATAAGTCAACAATAAATGTCCCATCTGGCATCTGAATGGAATCCGTTAAATGTCATATAAATTGTCGCCTCAAATGTGATTACATATATACCATATATATATATATATATATGTATATGGTAGGCATCGACTTTAATTGATATGAATTGATTTAGTTTGATGACCTTTGACTTGACCGAACGAATGCATAACAGAGAATCAACTTGATTATAAATAATGTTATCTCATGTGAAAACCATCGAAATTTAGGCAAATATTACAAATAATAATATAGATATAAGCTAAATGAAATCCCTTATACTTATTTGATTATAGCGTCTATTTATAAATATATTTCGTAGTTATTGTTGTTTTTGTTGTTGTTCTTTTTTTTTTTTTTTTTTTGGCTTCCACATTCTGCCCTTGGCATTGGCAGGCAAATCCTTTTTATACTTCATCCGGTTGCCAAGGTCATCAAAGCAGCCAAGTAAAACTTGGCCAGTTTACAATTTTATGAAAATTACCTGATTTCTAGTGATTACTTCGGTTATTTGGTTATCCCTTAGTATTACCTTGACAACGATTTCTTTTTTCTTTTTTATTTTTGCTTTTTGGTTAAACTTTTCGGCCAAGCCAACAAGTAAGGAAAACAAAAATTTACAAAAACGAAAAACAACAACACAAAAACTTTAGCAAGGACATCGCAACAAGAATTGAAATTTGGATTTTGGAATGTTACGTATACGCCACCGCCACATTTTCACAAGGCGATTAAAAATGATTTACAAACTTTTATTTGAACAGCGAAATTTATGCGAGAAAAGATTATTGCTGATTTTAACTTCATTTTTATTCCACTTTTCAACACACACACACACGCGCACACACCCACATTTTCCTTTACGTTTTTCTTTCGACATTTCTTCTCGTGTTTTTTTTCCTTTTTTTTTTTTTTTTTTGCGAAGGTCAAGGTTGGCTTGGTTGTTGCTGTTGCCGGAAGACGCGCAAAAGCCAAAGCTAAAGCCAAAGTAAGAGAACGCCATATATCTAGGTTTAATTATAAAAGTTTTCCCAGCCGACCAGCCCAAAACGGAGAAGGGGTCGTGGGAGGTAAAAAAAAAAAAAAAAAAACATATATATAGCTAAAGGAATGAATGCTAATGTAGATATATCTAGAAATGTTTGCTTTTGACAAAGCCAACAAGCTCAAAGAGCTCCTGCTGTTGCATCAGAGACTATAATATATATATATGTATATATATATAAATAAAAGGAAACATTTTTCTAAATAAAATCGTATGGACATTATACTCAGAAAAATGAAGGTGAACAATTCATTAAATAAAAGGAATTTATTCAAACTATAGATGGCTATAATAATTCAAATTAAATCAAAGATTTTCGAATATATTCTTTGGAATATATTTCTAATTTAGTTTATGGAATCATTAATATATATATATATTGATTAGTGTTTAAACATTGAACTTATTTTATTTATTATTTTTTTCTTCTTAAAGGTAATGGCTTAATCAATGAGGCAGAATTCTTGCAATGGGTTGGCCGTATTCAAGCATTGCGGGATGAACAGCAACAACATGAGGATAATGCCAGCAGCAATAGCAGCAGCACCAGCAACAAACCAACAGATGAGGCTGATGATGTTACTGAGGATCTAATAGCTGCATTTAGGTACCTACATATTACTGTCTTTCCTTATCCATTTGAAAGCTATTTGATATATATGTATTTGTTATCATAATCTGTATGTTCTATAGAGTATTTGATCGTGATGGAAATGGTTTTATAACGCGTGATGAGCTACAAACTGCCATGGAAATGATTGGCGAACCATTAAATGAACAGCAATTGGAGCAGCTGTTGGCCATTGCCGATTTAGATCAGGATGGTCGCATCAATTATGAGGGTAAGTGCTGCAGCCACTCTATGGCATTAATATCAGACAAAGGACATTGCTGACGCAGGTCAGCCTTTAAGGCCAGTCGTGTGTTTCCTTTTTTGTTTTTTTCTGTTTTTGTTTATTTTTTGTTGGTTTTTTTGGTAGCTTATATCTTATATAAAAACCGCTAAAATTGTTGGTGTTAATCAAGCCATAGCATAAAAAGAAAAAATAATAATAATAATAATAGTATAACCTTGTGACAATATTTGTCAGTAACTTTCACTCATAAATCTCATACTCCATACATCGAGAGAGCAATGACAATTGTGGCCAAAAGACAAGTTTAATAACCCCAACGACAGGCCAAAATGACAATGAAGACGATGTCGACTAAACGAGTATATATGTATATATATATATATATATGTATGTATATGGGTTATGGGTTATGGGTCTTCGTAATGCCAACACATTTTTATGTGTATGTGAGGGCATGTTTATTTGTTTGTTTACTAGCTCAAGTTTTTTTGTTTTAAATGAATTCCTAGCAAAATGCGAAATATTCCAGGAAAATATGCCTTGGTCCTTGTCAAAAAAAAAAAAAAAAAACGAGTCGTCTTTGACGACTTGACACATACCCTGTACCAAAGTCAAATTCCCCCAAAAATCCTCTTTATATTAGAAATAAAATTCTTTTACCTTGATGCAACATCAAATATATGCTATCTCTCTCACACCTATCAGTGCAACAAAACTTCTGCGTCGCACTCACTCATTTCAGCTGCAGCTGCTCTTGGTATACATACGTACGTATGTACATACATACATACATACAAAATCTTTCAGCTGAACCTATTCAGTTGAGCCAAAAAATTGCACATTATTTAGCGAAAGAAATAATAAAACCGAATATGCAAAGTAACGGTACTTAGCGAACGGTTCTTTACTAGCGCACACTGATTGACACAAATATAGAGTTGCACTGAATTTCAAAGGATCAATAGGTGATGAAAAAACCATGAAAATGCAAGCATAATTTTGTGAACCTATTCAGTTGAGCGGCAGTGTATATCTCTGATATTCAAAGTCCGATTTCAACTGGTATATATTGGCTGTATACTTGGCTGCATCAAATAAAAATAAGATACCTTTATTTTGTTACTCTAGTTATTCGTTTTTATAAAATTCAGGAGGCGGAAGTTGGGCGTGGCAAAAATTTGAAACAAACTTCATCTGCTTAGACACTAGAGGGATATTGAGATCGAATTTGGTTACTTATAGTCTCTGAGATCTAGGTGTTTATACGAACGGACAGACGGACAAGGCTCAATCGACTCGTCTATTAATGCTGATCAAGAATATATATATATATATGTACTTTATGGGGTCGAAAATTTTTCCTTCTGCCTGCTACACACATTTTAGCGACATTAATATAACCTTCCACCCTATGGGTAGAGGGTATAACAAGTGAGCGGATGATGAAATAAAATATTTTCCACATGAAAATATTTTCAATAATTACTTTATAGGTCATACTTATAATTGATATTATCAGATCTACTAAAAAGTAGATTCTGACTAAAGATAGTAAAATCAAAATCTTTCAATTCTAACAACTTATTCCTAAATATTTATAAAAAAGTTTGGTTAAAACATTTCTCGATATAATAATATGTAGTTAAAATTTTTAATTGAATTTTTTTGGATTAAAAAAGTGAAACTTTTTATTTCGGTTAAAACATTTCTTGATATAATAATATGTAGTTAGAATTTTAAATTGAATTTATTATGATTAAAAAAGTAAAACTTTAATTAATATAATAAAAGTTTACCCATTGATTTGTCTATTTATTTCTAGATTAATTTTGACATTTTCTCCTTTTTTTCCCTCCTCTTCTGTCTTCTTCTATATTAGTTTATGTATTAAAGTTGATTGAAATGTACTTATTACACTCTCACTCTGACTGAATCATTTTATTTTACGGAGATGAAATGTATATGTATATATACATATAGTATAAGATAAAAAGAAAACTAAATGAAAGCTGAACTAACAACTAAAATTGGTATTGAAGTGCTGCAGTAGACATTTTGATAACACCATGTGTTGGACAAGAGAAGGAAGGGGGAAGGGGGAAGGGGGAAGAGGGAAGGTGGATGGGAATGAGAATGGGTATGAGAATGGAAAAAGGGAAGGAGAGGAAGAAGGGCTTTATGAGCAATTCTTTAACAGCTTAAATGTTGAAAGGTTTGCTTTGCCTCTGGGCATCGTTGCTTCGTTGCCTCGTTGCCTCGTTGCCAGTTGCCTCGGCACATTTGCTGCAATGTCAGCAAAAATAACAAACAGAAAAGAAAAAAACAACAACAACAACAAAAAAAATTGAGTACCCGCACTTGCCGCCTTATGCCTTGGCCAATGCCGGTGTAAAGTAAATAAAGTAAATAACAACAATAACAACAACAACAACAACAACAGTAACAGTAACAGTAACAACAACAACAGCAACAGCAAAATGAGTAAATAAATTGCAGATGCCAGCAAACAAATGGAGAAAAAAAAAAAGGGGCTAGGTTCTTATTTTGGGGCGGAATGGGAAGTGGTGTTGGGTCAAAGTGCCTGGCATGTCGATGCGTTACAAGGTCAAAGTATCAACTAGCAAAAGCGATAGCATATGAACCTAATGATATAGACAGAGTGAAGAATCACACACACACACACACACTAGACAAAGTCGCCCAACTTGCCAAAGACAAAGCCTCATACACACACACACACACACAAAGTGAGAGAAAGAAGGAGAGAGATAGAGCCAACCATGGGGGCTTATAGTACGCACTTGTATGGTTATATATACATACATATATAAATATGTATATATATATATATATATATATATATATATATATCAAGTGTTTTTGAGTGTGTATACATGTCACTGTATTAGTTCCAGTTTAGTAAAAACAATTTAATGCCTCGCCAGGGAATTTCTTTAATATTTTGTTGTCCTTTTTATGCCATTTCAAGTTAAGGACAACTACGTGAAAATCGGGCATGGTCAAGTACACGCTTAAAAAATCCCATAACCAGCATTTACATTTCATATATACATATATATATATAGGAATATATGTATGTATATTTAATGAAATAATTATAAAGATAACTGTAAAATTAAGTTTAACTTGCATGTGATGCAAATTATTCAATTTAAAAGTAGATGAACACAAATTGCGAATCAATCACAATCAAGTATATTTAACAGATCTGTAACTCAACCGGAAACGGAAATGACTGAATAGCATGGAGGAAAATGTATTCTGCAATTGTCTATGATGTGTGGAATGATTTAAGTGCAAACACTTGTTTAGACCGCTTTCTTTTAGTATCTTTTACTTGTTTAATATACATATATGAGAAAAAAAGGAAAAGAGAAAAAGGGAGAGCGGGAAAGAGGCAAAAAAGGAAAGAAAGCACTTAACGATTTGATTGAAAATTAAATTTTACTAAAGAACATATTATCATTTTTATCAAACATTATTAAAAATTGTTCATAATTGAGTAAGGCTAAGTCATGGTTATCTTTAACTACTACATATATATAAATTATATATCTATATAGTGCATACAGCTTACATTTGCTTGGAAAATATTCAAAATTTAAAATTTAATGGATTTTTTAAATTTTTCCCTTCTCTTCTCTTTCAATTTACAGAATTCACGAGACTTTTGCTCTAAGCACCTGGAAAATGTGAAATGGTCAACAAAAACAAAAACAAAAAAAAAAAGGAACAATTAAAAAATGGCAGCAAAAAATAAAACAATAACAAACAAACAAAGAAAAGAATAACAACAAGAACACAAAAATATAATTATTAAGCTATTATGAATATACTCAGATGCAAAAGGGGAATAAAAGAAAAAAAAGAAAGAAAGAAACGAAAACTACAAAAACAAAACAAAAATAAAAACAATTACTAAATGTTTTATACAAAAACAACAACAACAAAGAAATAATAATACAAAAACAAAAATGAAACAAGGAAAACAAGGAAAAAGAAACCTTCATAGGCAGGGGAAAATGTGCAAGGACCTGTTCACTTAGCGTTGGACATTCATAAAAGCCAACACACAATCATACCCATGAAAGCACACACAAACACACACCCGCACCTACATACACACACACACACACACACACACATACACATACATGCATACACATACATATTTATGCATATGTAAATTAATTTTTTTAAGAGATCTTTAAAAAAAATAATAATAATAATAATAATAATATATTCAATTTTTTTTTTTTTTAATATTTTGGCAAATATTTTTGTAGAGCAAAAATATATATAATAAATGTTTGATATAGACCGCATACATAATACATACAAGAAACATACATAACTACATCATATATACATATATATATGTATGTATATACATGTATATACATACATATATATATATATATATATATATATATACATATATATTTATGCATATTCGGATAAGTCTGAACGCGTGAGTGATATTGTGTTTAGGGTGCAAAAATCTATATAAAAAAAAAATCTAAAAAAAACAATGAGCATATGCAAATTAAATGAAAGGAATAACAAATCTTTGGCAGAGTAAATAACAAAATTCGTACATACATACACCTACATAAATATATATATATATATAATATACATACATATTTACAGATATATATATATATATTTGGATTTGTATCTTAAATGGAATAGTTATTTGAATGCTTTAAGTGTATGCAAAATCAAAAAATTATAAAAATGTTTCAAAATCAAAAAAAAAATAAAATAAAAGCGTTGCTTAGATCTAAGTGAAAATAAATGTTAACAATTTATATGTAAACAAACAAAAAGTTTGTATATTTAAGAAAGAAAGAAAAAGAACAACAACAACAAATAAACAAATTTAAATTTTGTTTTGTCGTCTATAAAACATAAATAAAAAATATATATACATATATATATATAATGTCAATACGCATATATACATATAATGTTGAATGTTATGCAAATGCAAATGTATGCAATATAAAATTACAAAAATTTTAAAGAAACAAGAAAAGGCCTAATTCAAAAGCATTATTATACAGGGTGCAAGAAAATGAGTAGATATTGCATGTGTGCCGATATCTATTTAGTACCTAAATATACAATTAGTTTCGTATCTGATTAATGCTTAGTTTTCAATCAGTTTTTCTGCTAACAAAACTCGAACTTTATTTTAAAAGAAAATTGTCTTTCACTTTATCAAACCGATTTCGTACTGAAAATTATTTATTTTTTTTTTTTTTTTTGTTTTTCATTGGTTTTTATGGCAGAAATGACATTTAAATGTTGATTTATTATTCTAATATTTGAATAGTTAATTTTTTTTTCCTATAAATTAAATAAAATATTGAATCTGGAATCGAAAAATGTTAGAAAATATAACAAATTTTCTTTAATTTTGTCTTCATTTTATCAAAATGTCCATATTACATTGCCGTCCCAGTTTGGCCATTGTCAGAAATGTACTCATTTTTAGAGCGGTTTCAAATTAGTTACACACATCCGATTATATAGTTTAGTTTTGAAATACAATTTAAAGGCCCAAAAGAAAACTTAAAACAAAAAAAAAAAATCAGGACAAAGGTACAAACAGAACAAATAGATGAAAATGAAATTACATGGAAATGGAATTTTTACCACAAATAATAATAAAATAAACAACATTTTTTATGGTATTTACAACACTGGTTCAAATTGTTGCTAAAGAAGAAAAAAGGTCAGAACGAAACGAGCGCAAAATTAAAAAACAAAAATAAATAAATGAAACAAACTAAAATTCACAACTTTATGATTACCCTATATATATATACATATATATACTTATATATATACATATATATATATATATATATATATATATTTGTACATATGTATATGTATGTACGTATAACTCAAAAAGTAGTTTTTAATGACTTCTAAATGTGCTTAAAAACTTTATGCAGGACTATAATACCTACAAAATATAAATACTATATATATATACATACATATATATACAAGTACTTACTTACTTATATACCTAACTAAATACGATACAATATAATATTGTTGTTTATGTTGAAATTTAAAAAAAAAAAAAAAAAACAAAAGAAAAAAAAGCAAAGGTAAATTACTTAATACTACTTCTATATATTATATATAACACACAGAAAACCCTAAGACATTATCTATATCTATATCGAAAATGGTAGATATTTCATTTTAAGTATTAATTATTTCATAATTTATAATTGTGCGATGACGAATGGCAGTAGACAGAATCGGAAACGATAATATTAATAATAAATAAACCAAACCACAAAACGCTCAACATTTGTTTAATTATTCTATCTATATTAATCGATTAAATGGCCTGGAAAATATCATAAAAGTGAAGTATTTTTAAGCCCTTGCAGAGGGTTTATTAATTTTAGTTAGATGTTTGTAACGCATAGAAAATAAACGTTCCCGACCCCATAAAGTATATACATACATATATTCTTGATCAACATCAATAGTCTAGTCGATATGATCATGGCCGTTTGTCCGTCTGTCCGTTTCTTCTCATATTTTCGAACTTAAATATTAAGCTACTTGAATAAAGGTCATATCATTCTGTTCATTGAACATTTAACTAAATCCAAGTTTAAGAATTGCTCGGATCATACAACTTTAAGGTATAGAAATATAGGATAGATCAGAAGTACTGGCTATTTTTACAAAATTTGCTATACAGATAATAATTCCACTTTAACACCATACCAGTAAATTCAAATCAGATATCAGGATAAAACCCCTTATGTTGTTTTTCTGATTCGAAGTTTTTTATGACGGAGAAAGTAATTAATTTAGCTGCAGGGTATACAATACAAACTTTGGCACGACTGATGCTATATTCTTTGAATTTTATATCTTTAATACTTCTTGCTGTGTCCCTCTTTATTGAAATCATTTCCATTCCCTTCTTTTTCTTTATTTAGATTCAAAGTATGCGTGGTTTTTTAAATTATGGAACTTTATTTAATAAGTAGGCTCTTATTTCATTCTTGTCAGATTTTCGAATGCCCTGATTTAGTTGTATTGTGTTGTTCAAAGAGACAACATTTCTAAATTAACCGCTGTGCTTCAAAAACGTGTGTATATTTAAAGGAGAAACGTAAAATAATAATAAACAAAAACCAAAAAAAATCAACAAAACACAACAAAACAAACAAAAAAAAACACAAAACATGAGTGAGCCAGAAAAAGGAGTAAGTTGAAAATGATGCTAAGTTAATATATTTCATATATATGTATATATATATTTTTTTTTTAAATGAATGAAGAAGCTTTTCATTCTTTGGTATCTTAAATTAGTCTCTGATTTTCAGTGGATTTTCAGGTGAATGCTGTTAAAAAGCCCTTTCGTCATTATATAGCTACGTACATCATATCGATGTTTGAAACGATGTTTCAATCTTGATTGTTAAAAGAAATCCAATATCTATCATTTTTATATTATCTAATGATAATTTTTCTTACTTTTTTGTACATTTAAAACAGGTATCCAACGATGAAGCTCAACCCGAGAGTGAAAAATATGATGATGTAAGTCAAATGGAACTATTATATCTTCCATAAATTCTTTACTCCAATTGGAATTTTTGTTCATTTTTAGGAACCTGATGAGTCGCTGGGCGAACGTGTCTGGGGATTGAATGAAATGTTTCCAGAATCGGTACGCAATGCTGTTGGTGTTATAACAAATGCCACTGCTAAAGGTATTAGCAGCCTTTATACAATCACATGCAATGCATCCTGGATCTTCTTCACTACCTCGATTATACTATTTGCCCCTGTCATTTTTGAAACTGAACGTGCCCAAATGGAGGAACTACATAAATCGCAACAAAAGCAGGTGCTCCTTGGACCGGGCAGTGCCATAGTACCATCAGGACCGCCAGCTAATTTGCCATTGATTCGTTAATTATATAATAACAAGACATCATGTTCCAGTTCCAGTTTAAAAACTATCATTGAATCAATTAATTCTACTTGCAAAAAAATACATCATGCCTGCCACATAATCCTCCACCAATATCTCGGGTTTCTTGAGCGTTTTCCATTCTAAACCAAAAAAAAAAAAAAAACCAACAAAAAAAAAATGCAAATAAAAGAGACTAATGGCTTGAATTTCATAATCATCATATCATCCCAGAATTGTGCAGATTAATGCTCTTCATGGTATATATGTATGTATGTATGAATAGATAAATAGATAAATGTATATGTATGTATCAGATATCATCATATTAAATGCACAATTATTAAAAGTAATTTTTTATAAGTTAAACTTTTCTTTGGTTTTTACCTTAGTTAAAAAGCTTCTCTATATCGATTATCTAAAAGATTGAACTTTGATAGTTCAATACTCAGCTATATAACTTTCCTTTCCATTTGTTAACAATATAAAACCAGCATATAGATATTAAGTCAATAATGAATAAAAAAAACGATGCCTTAATACTAAAACCATTTTTTAGTACTGAAAATTATATGATATAGCCAACCGATTTAAATCGTTCAAACTTCACTTCCAAATAAGAAATTTGATAAAAAGTGCTTAAGTGCTTGTGCTGTTAACAATCTAATCAATAAAAGCTATTTGGTATAGTCAACCGATTACGAGAGCTATTGAACTAATGGGACAAAGAGAACCAAAACATCCAAACACAGATTTATAGTCAAATAGAGACATGGACAGACGGGCTCCTGGATCTATGACTTTTCTTAATATATCTGGTCTGATCAGGAATGTGCTACTTAATAGTCAAAAGAGAAAGCCACAAAGTTAAAAGATAAAAGATACAAACTTCTGATCAGCATAAATAATTATAATATACCAATTTTATAAAGAGCATCATAATCTTTAATAGTATATAATATAATATAGTAAAAAAAAAAAAATTAAAAAAAAAAAGAAAATTATAATTAAAAGTATTTCTCTTTGAAGCGCCAATCATTAAAGTAAGCGAGAAGCACTGAGTCAGTTCCTCCTCCAGCAATAGCATGCTTTCTCTTTTCCATTCGAGTGAATAAAATTAATAATAATACACACAATACAATTTGTTTTTTCTTTCTTTTAGTTTTTTTTTTTTTTTTTGGTTTTTTTTTTTTTTTTGCAATGGAATTCAATACATTTTTTAATATTGTATCTAAAGAATATGTGTTAACACGATAAGTATAGTAAGCATTATTATAATTGCCCCGACCAAAATGGATGGATGGGGGATCCGTGTCAATGAAAATGGAAATTGTTTTTCTTTTTCTTTCTTTCTGTGAACGTCGTCCGTCCGTCCGTGTCGGTTAGGCGATGCTTTCTCCTTTGCTTTTCTTTTTTTTTTTTTTTATCGGATTTTCATTGCAATTGAATGATGTTGTTTTTGTTTTTGTTTTTCTTTTTGATTATGATAAATATTTGTTGTAAATTCTAAGCTTGAGTAAAATATGTTTTTATATATATTTTTTTCTTGTTGTTGTTTTCGTTTTGCATGTTTTTGTTTGTTTCATTTTTTATGGAATATGAATGCATTTAAGTTAGAGATTAAAGGAGAGTGTTGTGGGAGCGGGGGGTGGGGTGGTATTTTGGGGTGTAGGTAATTATTGGAAAGAAGAAGGCGGTGGTGGTGCCGCCCCTTAGTTGCCAGCATTATTCGATAGCTGGCCGGGTACAGAGAACTGTGGTCGGAAATTGGCAAAATTGCCAGCCGGTCCACCCGTAAAGGCCGGCAATGTGGTGCCCTGGAAACCGGACGGGAATTGAGCCATCAATTGTGCTAAAATTAAAATAAAAAAAAAATTAAATTAATTAATGAATTACAATTCGATCGATCATCAATTTTATAATAACTTACCCGCATTGGAGGCATTGCCAGCGGTGGCCGCCAATCGAGATAGAATTGAACGCTCGGACATTTGCAAACGCTGAGCCACTGGCGGAATGCGTGCCAATGTGGCTGGTAGACGGGATACATCGCTCTTCATATCGGATAATAGCTCCTCCAGCTGATTGAGCACCTTATGAAGTACAGCATTGGCTGGTTTATTTCCAGCCAATGATTCCTTGCTCAAATGCTGATGCGATTCGGCCAGACATTCAACCTCGGCAAATCGTGCATTAAGCGACATTGCCGGATGGCTGGGATCCTGTGCTAGATTTAAGAAGGCAGCGCGCCTCAATTGCTCCTCAATGACAAGGGCCTGTTCCAGCAGCTTGAAGCGTCTGGCCAGAAATTTATTTTTAATCTCCAGAAAATTGCCCTTACCCACATCCATTTTGAAGGGTTCATTAATAATGGCAAATCGGATATCATTCTGTATATCCTGCCAGCGTCCATAGCCATGGGTAACAATGCCAGCCAATAGCCAATAATCGTGACGACGATGCCAAATCTCGTATTCCCGTCCGGGAACAGCGGCCTTCTCCTCGTTTAGCCAAAGTGTATGGAGTTCAGTGAATCCACCATCGGCTATATTGAACATAAATTTACGCTTAAGCACCTCCAAACTATCCTCAACCAATTTGCCAGAGGTAGTTGAAGCAGTCGTTCCGGCCGCACCTCCAGCTGCTCCTGCCACCGCAACTGTGGTTATAGTTTTCTGATCTTTGGGTGAACTGGCGCTGGGCTTTTCAAGTTCACCATCTTCTTTGACAATCATTACATCGTCATCATCATCGTCAATAATGGTTGTTGGCTTCTTATCCTCAACCGGTGGTGGTATTGGTTTATCTTTCTCATCCTTTTCTTTATCGGCCTCCTCCTTGGCTGCTACCTTGGTGGCTGCTGCAGTTGCTCCTTCCTCTTTGGGTTCTGCCTTGGCAGATTCGGATTTGATTTCGGCTTCTGGTTTATCATCTCCACCAGCAGCACCTGCATCGGACTCCAGCTCTTTCTTGATATCGGCAGCTGGTTTTTTATCCTCACCCTCAGCTGCCTCTGGCTGCTCTTGCTTGGGCTCCGCAGACTTTTCGGGTGTACTCTTCTCCTTCTCTTTCTCCTTCTCTTTGTCTTTATCCTTGTCCTTATCCTTATCCTCTCCCTTCTCTGAAGCAGGAGCTGGACTTGGAGCCGCACTAGTAGCCGGTGTAGCACTATTGCTAGTTGTGGCACTCTTATCCACCTCTGTGGCAGGCTTAACTACCGCTGGTGCAGTTTCTGCAGCAGCTGCCGTTTCCGCCTTGGTCAATGCACGAACGGGCTCACAAGGTTTCAATATTAGCTCCGGCATGCTATAATATCCATTGATGTGTTCAAATTCCTGCACCTTTTTGCGGATTAGCGACATAACACCAATACGGGTGAGCACATGCTGACGTGAGAGACCCTCGCGTGGTACACCATCGGCAAAGGTTTCCGCATTATCGGCTCCAGGCTCGCATAGATGACGCATAAATAGTGAAACATATGCCTTGAAATTTCTTTCAGATTTGCCACGCAAATCTCTGACCAACCATTGCGAATTGAAGGCATCCTGCGGCGGCATTCCATACCGCATAATGGCATTGAGGAAACTCTTCCGTTGTCGTGCATTAAAACCGAGCACTTCAATATTTCCACCCACACGGGCCAATAGAGGCGGCAGGGGACGATCATCACGTCGTTCCATTCGTCGTTTGGCTTTGCGTTCGCCACCATTTTGCTCATCAAAGTCATCGTCGCCACCATCCTCATCTGAACCAGCCGAATACTCTGAATTGTATTCACTGCCATTGTCTTGCCAATTGGAATCATCGCGTGCTGTATCGGTAGCCACAACGCCTCCATCCGTGTAATTCACTTGCTTGCGTACACGTTTACCCTTGCCCAGGCTACGTCCCACATCCTCCTGATGCTGTTCGTAATGATGACGCAACAATTTAACCCAATAAGCGGGATCTGAATTCTCAGCTTCCTGTTTAATAATTTCTGTCTCCTCTTCCTCTTCCTCCTCTTTGGTCGCATAGGAGGCGACCTTAAACGATGATAGATATTCATTAGCCCAGGATTCCTTCTCCTCAATGCCACGATTACTACGATCTAAAAGTTCAGCAACTGCCTTGTCATCATAATGAATTGCCTCCTCTTTGTCATCCTCTTTAAAAAGATCCTCTGTGCCGAAACGTAAAATATCATCCAGTTCCTGCTTGGTAAAATTGGCACCTTTCCCACCCATGCCTGGACGCACAACCAAATGGGTAAGCATCATCTTTCGCTTCGCCACTTGGGTGACACGCTCTTCAACGGAATTTCTGGTAACAAAACGGTAAATCATCACCTTATTTGCCTGACCGATACGATGAGCACGCGAAAATGCCTGAATATCATTGTGAGGATTCCAATCTGAATCATAAATGATAACGGTATCGGCAGTGGCCAAATTAATACCCAATCCGCCAGCTCTTGTACTCAACAGAAAGACAAATTGTTGGGCACCCGGTGCATTAAATCTATCAATGGCCTCTTGACGCACTGCACCAGTAATGCTGCCATCAATACGCTCATACTTATACTGTTCACCCTCAAGGAAATCCTCCAAAATATCCAACATTTTTGTCATCTGTGAGAATATGAGAACACGGTGATTCTGTTGCTTCAATTGCTTCAACATTTTGCAAAGTAAAACCAATTTGCCAGCCGCCTTGGTCAACGAATTGATCTCATAGAGACCACCAGCCGAAGTTGGTGCCTCTTCGGCAGCTGAGGGGAATAGATATGGATGATTACAGCATTTCTTAAGATCCATCATGATATTAATTAGAGAGCAGGAACCACCGCCGCTCTTTGAATTCAATGCCTCATAATTCTTGGTCAAAATAAATTTGTAGAATTTCTTCTGCATGGCCGATAGCTCCACACGTACAATGAACTCCGATTTGGATGGCATATTCTTAAGGACATCGGTTTTGAGGCGACGCAACATATGGGGACCGAGCATCTCATGTAAACGTTTCACTTGCTCCTCCTTGGATACATCGGCAAATTCACCTTGGAAAGCCTGCAGATCATTAAATTTATCGCGACTCAGGAAATTCAATAAATGGAATAACTCTTCCAGATTATTCTGTAGCGGAGTACCCGTAAGTAGAAGTTTGTAGGCAATCGTATAGCTATTCAGGATACGGAAGAATTTACTTTGATTACTCTTGAGACGATGGGCCTCATCCACAACCAATACGGCCCAATCGATGCTACCCAAACATGGGGCATCCATAGAGATCAGCTCGTAGCTAGTCAATAGGACATTAAATTTGTACTGAGTGGTACGTAGACGTGACACCTTTGTGCCCCTAATGGCACCCTCCTCAAAGCTCAGCTCATTCTCACGTATCACGGCACGTGAATCCTTATCACCAATATAGGTAATGCAATAGAAATCGGGAGCCCACAATTCAAATTCACGTTCCCAATTCACGAGTGTCGATAGGGGTACAGCTACCAGGAATGGTCCACGGCAATGACCCTCTTTATATAATGAATAGAGGAAAGTCACTGTTTGAATCGTTTTACCCAGACCCATCTCATCGGCCAGAATGGTATCGATGCCTTGTCCCCAACTGTAACGCAACCAATTGATACCCTCAATCTGATAGGGATGCAATTGCATGCCAGTGCCTTCCAAGAATGCCGGTTGTCCCTCATATTTCTTCTTTAGATCTGTGGTTGGTTTATCCGGTGGTGGAGTATAATGTTTAACTGGACGATCTTCATCATCAAGCTCAATTTTCGATTTGGATTTGCGTCCCTTTTTGCTTTTCTTGCTGCTGGAACGTGTGTTCTCTGAGGTGCAAACAGCGCGAAGATCTTGATAGTAATCAATGGCCTGTCTTAGACCGGGTATATCGTCGCCCTCCTCCTCCCAAGTGGACTTGTCATAGGGCAATTCACGCCATTTTACCAAATACATGGTGCTACCATCACGAGCTGTCCTATGATTGATCACACGCTGGACAATTAACCATTCGGGCTTTACACCATTCTTATAGAATTTCTCCTCCAATTGCTCATCATCGTCCTCGCCATTCTTCATGCCGACCTTATCTTTGTGCCGTTGGATACGTTTGAATCGTGTATCGGCCTCGTCCAGCGATTCCTCAAATTTGGGTGGCTCTTCCATATCGTATTTCCTTTGGAAGGATCGTATCATTAATGGATGATGGACATCCAGTTGAACCTCAGAGACCCATTCGCAATGCCAATAGGACATGTTGTGCCATTTAATGAAGTACTCTCGCACACGGCAAGCTTTGGAGGCGGCAGCCCCCTTTGAGGTCGATGGCTGTTCATCACCAGCTGCATTCCGATGGACAGCCCAGCGCCAGGTTATAATTTTCTCGGCTTTGCCGGTCAATGGGGGACAACTGCAGCGTGGGCAACGCCAATCGCCATCGGGTATAGTGTCCAGCGGTGGATTCAAACAGAATGTGTGATAGGCCGAAGGACACGAATCGCAGCAGAGCAATTCGCCGCCATCCTTGCATACGCGACAGAATTCCTGATGCTCATCATCGTCCTCCTCTTCGGCAGCTCCGCCATCGGCCTCACAATGGGGACATGACCATTTGCCCTCTGGCGGCTCATCCAGTTCCGGTTCCAGGCATACCAAATGATAAGCCCTTGGACAGGTGTCACATAGAATAATCTCGCCACCCTGTTGGCATACCTCACAATAATCCTGATGCTCATGCTCGCCATCCTCACCCTCTGGGAAATTCTTGGTCTTCTTTAGTTTGTTCTTCTTCTTAAACTTATTACCAATCTTGGTCTTGGCCTTCTTCCTTACCACGGGAACATCATCAGATTGACCACCAGCTGCTGATCCATCTGCTGCCGCTGACGATGCTGCTGCAGCAGCTGCATCTGCCTTACTTTTGGAGGTCGATGTCGTTGCCTCCTTCTCATCAGCGCTGTCATCGGATTTTTGAAGCATACGCTCAAATTCCAAATCTGAATCACGTTCGGATGCACCGCTCGCATCCTGCTCATCATCGGAGCTATCCCGCTTCCGTTTACCGAACTTAATCTTAAGTGTGGGTACTTTACTCAATGGACGACGGACCTTCTTGCCACGTCCACTACGTTTACGTCGTGGTTTCTTCTCCTCCTCCTCTTCTTCCTCCTCCTCTTCGGCCTCCTCATAAATGTCATCGGGTTTCTCATTACGTGAGGATCGTGAAGAGCGTGGCTCTTCCGGTTCCTCGCCGCCACCGCCACCACCACCAGCCGAATTACTGCGTCCTCCAGACTGTCCCTGTTGCTGTTCCTGCTGGATATGCGGATTACTTTCACAAAATTCACGCCATTTGGCTGCCACAAGCATCATTAGTTTGGGTGCTGCAATTTTCGGATTCTCCTTTTGCAATATGGGACGCACATGGAGCATGAATGCTCTATATGTGGTAAGATTTTGCAATTCCTCTTCGCTATACTCGATATCGACATCGCAAACACTGAAAGCGAAGCAAACATCTTCCACTGAGGGCATGCCTATGATGATAAGAAAATTTAATTAATTCCAATAGTCGGAGTTAAGAGTAACATCGTCACCCATTCCATCTAATTTGATCATTTCACCTTGACTACATATATACTATGTATATATATTTACATATATGTATATATAAGGAGTCCTAGAAATTTATCTACTTTCCTCGCTCGGTGTGGTGTCTCATGTGATTGAATAAGGGATCCAATAAATATATAATCAAATTATAATTAAATTCCCTGGATTACATATACCCATTTTTTTCTGATCTTGTCTTTGATAAATCAGTTAGTTTCTATCGAACATTTTCACTGCATTTTGTTGAATTAATTTCAATTTATTTGACCAAATTAGCATAAATTTTAATATTATCCATAGGCCAAATTTTTTAGAGTGTTTTATCATTGAAACGGACTACCCCGGATCCTAAATGGGCATCCAGAGTAGTCCGTGTTAATTTGTTTGAGACATTAAGCTGAGTGTC
This sequence comes from Drosophila sturtevanti, assembly GCA_018150375.1. Lineage (NCBI taxonomy): Eukaryota > Metazoa > Arthropoda > Insecta > Diptera > Drosophilidae > Drosophila > Drosophila sturtevanti. Next base: position 1,696,306 of record JAECWJ010000688.1, on the reverse strand, counting down.
CTTTTTTTCCTGACGCTTTACAAGCAACCTTTGAAAGTTCGTTTCCAAATAATTGAGAAGATGAATCTCATTTAACTTTGGCACGGTCGTTCACTCATTCTGTTATTAAATCCTCTAAATCCTCTTTGACTGTCGCTCACTATAACTGATTTTTTCAATATATGTATTTATATACGTATATATATACATATATGTATATAGATTATACAGATATTTTCTAACTACTTCATTAAGGTGTCTGGCACAACTTTTTAAGCAAATATCTAGATCGGAATATAAATGACATAGTTCTGATATAATAGAATTATGTATGTAAATACATATAGTTTATATGAATTCGCATAACTTTTAGTAATACCCTCGCCATATATAATTATTATCGACTATTTCCGTCTATCATTCTCATTTGGCATGGCTATCTGTTTTTCAAATCGTCTGAATAAACGTTGGTTAAATCAAAAATAATAAAAATAAAAATAAAACAAAAAAAAAAAAAAAAAAAAACACCAATCTTCTTATCAATAGAGATTAAAAATATGTCAGTGAAAGACTGACAAAATTATCATATTGCATATTATATACTATTATATAGTCAGGTGATTGACAATCTTTGATGGGTCTGGGTTGTTGCCTCTAGTATTCCCCCCACAAATACCCCCCACACCCATATACATACATTAATGTACATACATATATAAATGTTTATATTATGTACATATATATATATTGAGTTCAATAAACTAATATATGTATGTATGTATTTATTTTTTTTTTTTTTTTGTTATTACCTGAAGAAGTTGCCGACGATTCCTTCTCTTTGGCCGCCTGTTTCTCCTCTTTACGTTTTCGTCCACGCTTTGATGAGGTGCTGGGATATTCCACTTCTTCATCATGTTGAACAAAATCGCTATCCTCTTCGCTTTCATTCTTCTTTCGCTTCTTCTTTTTGCGTCCCTTCTCTTCACCCTTTTTGGTTTTACGTTTCTTGCCCTTCTTCTTCTTGCGATTATCCTCTGGATCATAGTCATCGTCTTCATCATTCTAAGGGGGGTGCATTTTGAAAATCAATATTTAATAATTATCGGAATAGGAATTATATTTAATACATACATTTGGCTTTAATGGTGCATCAGAATCGTTGGATAACTCGGCCACCTGTGCATTATCTTCCAAAGCCTCTTCCTCTTCTGAAGTAATCAATCAATAATTAGTATAAATTCGTATAATACAGAAATTCGTATAATGTACATACATATATATGTACATTTAATATGAGGGCCCGAAATTTCCATTACCTTTCCATCATCGATCTTTAAACTCGGTGGGGTTCATGTTCAAGCGATAAACTTTGCCATTTTAAATGAAAAACGAAATCAGTGAAGTTTTTTTTTTTTTTCGATTCAATATTTTATTTGATTCTATTTTTTTTTTTTTAGATTTTTTTTCTTTTGCTTTTTTGTTAAGTTCTTTTTGTCTCTGTTTTGTTGTTGTTGTTGTTTGTGGTCTTAAGTATTACTAGTATATAACAATATCTCGTTTTTTTGTAAGATTTTTCATTCTGCTGGTTTTGTCAGCGATTTTGCTTCTTAAATTTTACAATAATAATATAATAATAATAATAATAATAATAATAATATTTTTCTCATGTCTCTTGATCTGGTTTTTACTCTCTCTCACTTTCTTTTAGCTTTTCCTTATGTTCATCATTTTCATCTTTTTCTATTCCTCTCCTTTTCTTTCTCTTTTCTTTTTGTTTTGCAGCTCTCTTCCTTTCTATTTTCTTTTTTCTTTTTCATTGCCTTTTTTCGTTAATCATTTGTAAAATGTTCCATTTTGCTTAGATTTTGTTTTTCATTAAATTTTTTATTCTGCATGTAAATGTGTGTGTGTGTGTGTGTTTGAGTGTTTGTATATGTGAGGGCGGCGGGGGGGCGTGGCATATAAAACTATGTAGTCAGTTTTGTTATCATTTGTTGTTTGATTCATACATACATATATATATATATATATATGTATGATCTAAATATATGTATATATAGTTGGCTTCATCTGGTTGATATTAAACGCCACTTTCACCACCCTCCCTGTGTTCTTTCTTCTCTCTTTTGCCTTATGCTTTCTACAACATTCCTTTTGCCACTTGATCTTTTCCCTCTTTTTGTCTTTGCTTTTGTTTTTGTCCTTTCCTCACGTTTCCCTACTACTTAAATATGGTATATAAAAAATATTGCAACGAAATAGCTAAAATCTGTTGGTTTCCTTTTATTTTTTGTTTTTTTTTTATTTATCTTTCTGTTGTTGTTGTTGTTTCCTTTCGTTTTATTCATTTTTTTTTTTTTTTTTTGGACACTAGAGTTGGTTTCAGCAAATTATTTAATAATTTATAAGCGAGAATTTTATTTTATTTTTTCATTTTGTTTGTTTTTCAATTTGTGTAATGTGTGTTTTTTTTTCCTTTTTGTTTTTTTTTTTTTCTTTTTTGTTGCTTATTTAAGGAAGCGTCTGTGTATATAACATGTTTTAAATTAAAAGCAAGAAAGAAAAAAAAAAATAAATAATAAAACAAAAGGTCGCATAGCTCGCTTGGTTAATACAACCATAAAATATTTATTATTTAAGATCTGATAATGATCTAATATCCCCCCAACCCAACCCTTATTTATATCCCCCCCCGCCCCCACCCCCTTTCTTTCTTACTACTGACATTTAATCTGATCTTTTGCCATTTTATCTGATATATATATATATATATATCTATATGATCATTCCATTCCTATTACCTCATTCTGATCAATTACGATTTGTGATGATATTCCATTGATCATTCCATTTCCCACAATTCATTGGCAATTATTGCAATGCAAATATTCCACACATCCATTTCCACATTCTCGTTTAAATCTCTATTCTTTCTCCAGTAGTTTTATATATTACTCTATCTGATCCCATATCCATCATACCGATATCTCACAACATCCCGCACATTACAAATCTCTGATCTGAATCCCACAATTAGGAACCTATTTTGATCCAGTCCGTCTGATCATATTTTAATATTAGTCTGATCTTTTGCAATTTAAAATCCCTCTCTCCCCCACCATTGAGAGAGATTATATCTATTTATTTATTTTTATTATTATTACATTTTTTTCGTTCTTTTTTTTTTTTTTTTTTTTTGATCTAACCCAATCTGATCGCAAATATAAATTCCCCTCTTTTATAAAATTGAGCAAAAAATTTTTCCTACGCAATGCAAATTTGTAAAATAAATAAAAAATTTCCCTTATTTTTTCCTTATTTATCATATTTTGCTGCTTTTCTTATTTTTGCTGTAGTCAGTAGTATTTAAAATGAATGCATTTTGTTAATAAAATTAAAAACACACGAAAACATTTAACAAATAAAAAATAAATTTACTAAAATTTAAAATTATCCCCGTATGTGTAAAAAAAAAAAACAAAAAACAAAAAAATGTTCTACTACACAAACTTGCATCATTGAGAAGCCGTTTGAAAAAGTTTCAGTCTATTGTTTAAGAGGCATGCAACAATGGCATACCACAACACCTCACTAGGGGCAGGGAGGAGGAGTAGGAGGGGCAAGAAAAAGCAGAAAATCAAAAATGAATATATATATGTATATATATATATATATATATATTTAGTTGGCTTCGATATGTTTATACTAGTATACATATATATATATATATATATATATATAGAAGATAAACACACCAAAAACATATACATGCATACATACATACACACACACACACACACACATATATAATGTGTTTTTATAGTGGCTTAAAAAATGTCTGTTTCTCAGGGCTCTTCTATGTGATATTGAAACAGCTGATAGATTTTGACCCAACTGTGAAGGTTGGTGTTTTTTTTTTCTTTTTTTTTTTTTACCAATTTTATACCTATCATATAGAATCAGAGAAGATACTGATAATAGTATATATATATAACGAAAAGTCTAAAATCGTTAAGTTAAGGCTTCACCCGTAAACCTTTAATCTTATAAAAAGAATCTTATACCGATTTCACCAGACATTTCCCTTGGACCTTCAATCGATTTGTTGTAACTATTCCACATTTAATTGAAGAAGAAGAATTCACACACAACACTACACTACATGGATTGGTTGTATATAGCAAAAATGGATGAATAATCAATCTAGAATCAAAATAGAGATATGTTCCTACTACACTATGTACACATGGCGCGGATTCTCAACGAAAAAAAAAATGCAAAATTAAACAAAAACCGAAACCGTAGGAGAAAAAAGAAAAAAAAAGAAAGAAAAAGGAAATTGAGGAAAAGAGACACGCAAAAAAAAAAAAGAAAGAAAAAAATAGAAATATTAGAATTTAGCGCCGTACGCTTTCTCTATATATGTATTTAAAAAGTTTTTTTTTTTTTTTGATAATCATAATAATAATAGAATAATTATTACACACACATATAAAAAAAAGGAGTTCTTCTCTCTCGCTCTCGCTTCTCCTGGTTTTTTTTTTCTCTTTCAACAAAAAAATTATATCTAAAACTTGTATATGTATAAATTGGGTTTTTCTTTTTGTTTTTCATTCCTTCTAAAAAAAAAATTCTCGATTTTCTTTCCTCATTATTTTTGTGTTTTGTTTTTTTTTTTTCTTTAACATAATTTCAACATTTTTTTGTGTTTTCTTTTAGAACATGTTTTTTGTTGTTGTTGTTGTTGGTGTTTGTATTATAAATTTTTGTTTTTGTTTTTGTTTTTTTTTTTTGTTGGTTTTTCTGCTTGCTTTTACTAGAATAGTGTGTAATATTTAATATTTATAATAATATAGTTTCTTTTTTTGCCTTTTTACATGGGTTTTTTCTTTTCTTTTGTTGATGCTGTTGGTTTCCTTTCCTTTCTCTTGCTTGTATTAGTGGGGTTTCTTGTTGTTGTTGTTGTTGTTTTTGTTGGTTTCTTAATTGAGGAGGGTGGTTGGAGGAAGGGTGGAGTACAAAGTAGTTGGTAGTAGTATATCAGTATCAGTAGCGGTCGTCATCATCGGTATTGGAGTTGGAATCATCGCCGTCATCATCGTCATCATCATCATCGTCATCGTCATCATCGTCATCATCATTGGAATCGGAGCTATCGGAACTATCGTCTGAATCGCTGCCTTGTGGTTGCTGTTGTTGTTGTTGCTGCTGCTGCTGTTGTTGTTGTTGAGGAAGCTGCTGCTGTTCTATCGTTTCCACTGCATGATGAAGATGCTGTTGCTGCCTCCTTTGCTCTTCCACAAGACGCGCCTGCTCAGCAGCGGCTGCGGCTGCGGCTGCTGCTGCTGCTGCTGCTGCTACAGCCTGCTGTTGCTGTTGCTGTTGATCGGCTGCGCTTATCAGCCTCTTATCATAGTCCATTACTAGCTGCTTGATGTGCGCCAATTTTGCATGCAAATAATCAAATCTCTGCTTATCCGCAATAATGGTTCGATCACTATGAATCCGTTCATATTCGGATACAATTTGCTGCTCAATCTGATCGTAATGATCACCACCATAGCCAGTATCCCGACGACGGGCGCCTTCCAAACGCTCGGATAGATCCTGAAAACGCTTGCGCACATCCTCGACCCGGGTCAATAGTTTGCAATACTCATCGTAATCGCTTTCAAATTCAGTCTTGTAGCGCCGGCGCACTTCCAGCGTTCGTATGGGAGAATATTGGCTAAAATCATAGCGTGGCATTGAGCTCGAATTTGGATCAGTTGGAGCCGAATGGGTGGCATAGGCATGAGCGGCAGCTGCCAATTGTTGAGTGGGCGATGGATGTTTCGATGCAGCAGGAACAGTAGAAGGAGCAGGAGCTGGAGCTGGAGCAGGTAGATGCGGTGGATGGTGATGGTGAGACGACTTAGAAGGATGATGAGACGACGTCGAAGACGATGGCGGCTGTGAATGATGATGATGATGCTGCTGCTGCTGTTGTTGCTGCATCTGTTGCTGAGGCGGAGTAGGATTAGAAGAACGTTGGGTCGGCAATGGTGGCGGCACTTGCTGATAGTTGTTGTTGCTGTTGTTGTTGTTGTTGGTACTACTGCTGCTGCTGCTACTGCTACGTTGACGCTGGTGATGGCCATTGCCGTTACTACTATTGCTTGACGCCGTCGTCGTCGTTCTCTTCTTACTATTGGATGCCGCATGCGTATTATTATTATACGAGGTGTTGTACTCATTCTGTGGGGCTGGTGGAGGACGCTGTTTGGCATTCATTCCACCGCTACCGCCTCCACCACCAGTTGCTGCCGGCACAAAGCTAGCTGCCAATTTGGGCGGCGTTGCTGAAGAAGATTTACGAGCTGTTGCTGCCCCCGTCATCGTCGTAGAACTGGAACTTGTGCTGGAATTACTACCGGTAGAGCTGCGTTTATCCTTAGTCCCACCGCCGCCGCTACCTAGTGAAGAGCTGCTACTGCTCCGTTGCTGCCTTCTTTGCTGTTGCTGCTGCTGTTGTTGTTGTTGTTGTTGCTGCTGCTGCTGCTGTTGTTGATGCTGATTAATGAATTCATCCATATTATCCAAAACGCTATAGCTTAAATCATTCGTACTATGATCATCTAGGGGTCCCTGTGTTCGCTGTGGGGGTGTATTCCGATTCCGATTTGATAATGAGGTGGCATAGTTCGAATTGATGCCAGATGAGGAGCTTGTTGATGCGGATGGCGGTGTATCTTTTTTGTAATGACTGATGCGTTGCTTTTTCGGCTGTACCGTGCTAAACATGCTCTCATCGTATTCCAAACTCGTGCGTTTCAAACTAGATGATGATCCACCAACTCCTCCTCCGGATCCACCATTTCCACTATTTACCGGTCCACCATTGGCACTTGCCGGCGGCGGACTGCCCGTATGCGTTGATGTTGGACTCTGACCCGATGTGGAACTACCAGCATCCGAACTCATCGGTGGCGTCAGATTTTGCGGTTTGCGTCGCTTAAGTTGCTGCAATTCTTGTTCACTAAAATATGGCCAATTCTCATCGACATCGTTCCACATTGCTCGTCGCAAATTATAGGTATTATGCGACATCGTGCTTATATCACTGAGTATGTTGGTGATTTGATTTCGTTCACGATCTCTAATACCCTCGTTTTTTAGACGGGCAAAAAGTTCGGGCTTCTTGAAGGCCTTCAAGGCCAATAAATGGATTAAACGTTCGCGTAAAGTGCGCCGGGAGACATCGGATTTATTTTGGGTCTGTGACGATGATTTGGAGCTGCTGTTACTATTGCTATTGCTATTGTTATTAGTATTCCGCGCCAAAGACGATGATGATGATGATGATGGCATTTTGGTTGAACGACCATTTGTAAAGGTGGATGTGATGGAGGATGAGTTGATGGTATTGGCATTTTGATTGGGTGAGCTGCCACTCATGTTATAACCCTGCGTTATGCCATTGGCAAATGTGTATGCCAATGATGAAGCCGATGAATTACTAGATCGACCTCCCGACATCGTTCCAACTCCACTACTGACTACTGTGCCGCTGGCACCCAAAGTGCTAGGGTTTGGTGAACGTGACAATCCTGCTGCTGCTCCTATTGATGATAACGTTGCTGATGAACCTACTCCTAGGCCATTAAATGGCGATGAAACTAGCTTACGACTATTCTGGCTATTAAAACTATTGCTGCTGCTGCTGTTGTTGTTGTTGTTGTTCCCACTGTGGTTGTTGCTGTGATGATGAAATGCGTTCGTCGTCGTCGTCGTCGTCGTTGTCGTTGGCTTCTTCACCTTACGTCCAATGTCCGACTGATTTGGCTTAATCTCCCTAATGCATTTACTCTTCTCCGTCTCCTCGGCAATTGCCATTTTAGTTCTTGTCGTATCATAGACATCGTCATTGGCATGTATACGCATACGCAATGTAATCCCGCCAAGAACATCCAATCCCTGTTGCTGCTGTTGTATGCACTCCAATGATCCCTCCATATTACTAATGGTGAACTTAAATTTATGTCCATCATTTTGTGGAGGAACAGCAGCAGATGATGTGTTAGGATTATTATTAATAGGATTGCTGGAGCTGCTACTGGGAAATTGTATAACCCCAGAGTTACCCAAAAATTGTATTTTGGGCGTTTGACCAGGCGCCAGGCGTTTGGCCAAATCATCTCGCTGATATTCCTCCAAGGCATGTATGGCCGAATCGGTTAGCTTAACTATGATATATTCCTTGGTATCACGGTGATGACTCTGGGACATACCATAATTGCCAGATGAGAGAGCAGTGGGTAGGCATTTTGTTGACGCAACCGAATTGGTCATAACGTCCCAACCGGACCGTACCAATAACAAAATTACCAGCCACCAAAAGGTTCCAACAAAATTAACAATCGAGCTGCTACAGATCAAATTTGACGAGTGATCCCACCGGTAGGACGAAAATATGTACGATAGATGAAAGATGAGTTGATTTTAAGTGACGAAAGAAAGTTCCGGTCCTGCTGGTAACTGTGCTGTTTCTGCTGCTGCTGCTGCGGCTGGTGATGATGCGAGGGTTGTTAGGGAAGCTCGCGCCCTTGGAAGTTGCAATTGTTATAGTTGTTGTGGTTTCTGTTAAATTGTTGTTTTAGTATGTTGTAATCGTAAATAAAATTTACGTTGTTGCCAAGACGTGACGCACACAAAAATATATATACACACACACACACACACGCAGACTTGCAGATGCAGAGAGTGCAATTAGAGAGGAAATCTATGCAAATTGACTCTCTTTTTCTTTGTCTCTCTTGGTTTGGAAATGCAACTCTTTTTTTTCGCTTTTCTTGTTTGAGAATTTCACTTCCGTAAGGCAACGGCAACAACTTTCAAAAAAATTCAATCAGTGGCACTCGCTCTCTCTTTCTCAATTTATGTCTCAGTCAGTCAGTTGTCTCTCTCTCCGCAAATAACATACAATTTCTTTTGTTAAATAATCTGGTATTTTAATTGGGTTAAGGTAGGCATGTACGATCGATGCTGCTGCCGCTGCTACTGCTACAGTTGTTGAAAGTGCGGCCGCAACTCCTGCGCCAGGTGCCACTACTCACACAAGCATACAGTTAAAGTGTATAGATATGTATGCAAGAGGCGCTCTTGCTCTGCTCGCAGGTCAAGCAAGCAAAAAAAAAAATATATATATATAAAAAAAATATCAAAATCAAAGACAACAGCAATCAAAAATCACACACGTCCGTGACTGCTCTCTCTCTTTTTTTTTGTTGCTCTCGTTCGCTCGCTCTTTCTCTTCGTCTATCTCTTTCTCTGTGTGTGTCAGTCTCGATCGGCAGTGCCAGGCGTTGAAGCGAGACAACTAATGGATTTGATTGGCTGTGTGTTGATGGCTGCTTGATCTTTTTTTTTGTCTTTTCGCTTTTTTTTTTTTTTTGCTAAAAATCATCTGTATTTTTACTGCTTGCTTATAATATAGATTTTTCTATATATGCATATAGAGAGATAGATTTGACAAGATATCTATATCTACAATTCCTCTTGGCACACGCACACACAAACACAACACATTTAGAGTACTTGCACGTTTAGTTTCTGTTACAAGTTTTTGTTATGCCTTTTGGGGTTTTCACACTTTTACTTAAGTCATTTTTGGAATTGTCTTTATATTTTTTGTTGCTTTTGGTACTTTAGACAGTTGTAATTGTTATTGCACTTTAATATTATTTTCAACTTTGATTAGTTCTTTTTCTTTATAGTTTTTTTTTTTGCTTATGTGTGTGTCTCTGTCGTTGTCCCAAGGTATCTTAATCAACGTACAAAAGGTATCTGCTAAATGAAATCGAAACGAGTTGCTTTCAAGTGGTTGTTGCTCTGCTCTGTCTCTGCTGCTGCTGCCTGCCTCTGCCTTCTGTGCACTCGTTTATTACACGGCCGCTCACCGCGCCCGCCCCTTGACAAACATAACGACGAGTGTCAGTGCCAGAGAGCTAGAGCAGATCAGCAACAGCAGAATATTAAGCGCTCTCTTCTTAATCGCAATGCCTCTCTTTTAGTCTATGCGGAACGTCTCGTCATTTCGTGGTTGTACGTGGTTTGTATCATTGTCGCCTGCTTGCCTACTAGTTATTGTAAGAGAAATAAACGAAGAAGAGAGCATAAGCTAAAAAAAAATTGAAAACAAGTTTGCAATTTCCTAATGTGCGCACTTGGCACTCTGCCGTCTCTCTCTCACATGCTCTCTCTCGATAGGTTACACTCTTATCTGCATTGCCATGTGCGAGTGTGTGTGTATTATTAAAAAAGCTTGCACACGTCTTAGCAAAATGTAAAATTATCAACTTTAAGCTTACTTATGTGTGGTTTTAATTGTTGCTGTAGTTGGTTGTTGCTGCTGGAAAAAAATACAATCGCAGCTTAATAAAATGGAGAAGCGAACATCACAACAACACCATAAATAGCACAAAAGCACTTACAATTTGTTGTTGGCTTCTGATTATCGCTGCCTTTTTTCCTTTCTTCTCTTCTTTTATTGTTTTGTTGTTGGAACAGCTGTTTTGCCACCTGTGTGTGCCCCCTCCACGTAACACGTACTAGTTGCTTCCCTTCACTGTATGTATGTCTCTTTCTCTCTCTCTCTCTCTTTCCCGCTCTCTCACTCAAAACATCAGCCTCAAATCAGCTGTTGCTGCTGCTCACTCGCTCGCTTGCTCCAGTGTTGGTAAAGAGCTGCTCTCTGCACAAACACACAGGTTGGTTTATCGGTCAATCGATTGGCCGAATGTTTTCTTTTTTGTTGATTGTGTTGCAGTGTTGTTGTTGATGATTCCGTGTCTATAAAATTGTGACCAATTTTTAAGAATAAAAATCACGTTTATGGCAAATTTTTTGCAATTCTTCGTACTTATATGTGCAAGTGGTATTATTGTTGCTACTGCTGCTGTTGTTATTGCTGCCGTTGGAGGGAGTATTATCGTTGATTTCTGCTTTACTCTGTGTGTTTCACTCTGCACTTTAAAAGAAAAAGAAATTATTAAGCACTTGAATGCTTGAAGTTTGCACTTTGTTTTTTGTTGACGTATTTTCTCCACTCCCGCCTTTGTTCCGTCTTCTTTACACCATTCCTTTGCACTTGTAATTTCATTTATCCGTTACGCGCGCGCACGATCATACGTTTTTTTCCATATATTGGCCGCTCAGCTGTTTTATGTTTACGTTGCATTACGTAGGTTTCGCATGCTCGAGAGAATCCCTCTCACTCTCTCTCACTGCGCTCTCTTAACTAAGAGAGGAAGCTGAGTGAGGCACACGACACGAAAACTCTGTGAACCGGACACCCGTCCGTTCAGTCATTTTTTTATTAATACTTGTTGTTGTTGGATTTGTTTGTTCACTTTTGACATTTTTGCATATGAAAATTTTCCGCTTTCAGGTAGATTTACCGTACAGTACGTAGATCTTTTACGCTGTCGTGTGCCGTTGTATTGGTATTGGTGTGTGTTCGCATTTTCGTTCGTTCGTGTATCGTCGTGCTTGTTTTTGTCTTTACCGTTTTGTCTATGCCTGCCTGTTCTTCTGCCGCTGCCTCTGCCCCAGTCAGTCTGTGGCCTGACTGACTTATCTCTCTGTTTCAGTTTCTATTTGTTTTTTTTTTGTGTGCTAGGAATTTGAGCTATACACATGCTTACTCTTTTATGCCCACACAAACAGTCAAGGGGGAACCCATACACGAGAAGTCTATTGAATAATGAAACTATATTTTCATTTCATCTACTTAAACATCAGTTAAAAAATAAAAAGAGAACATTCAAGGGCACACACACACGCACACAACACACCTCACGATCCTCTCGCTTCTTAATCGGGGATTTACTCCGCTTTCCCTCGGCCTCTTCTTGCCATCACACAGGTTGTGATTTGATTCTCATTCCCGCTTGTTCCTGACAATATTTTTTATTTTATGGGGTTTTCCACCTCCTCTTTCTATACACACTGTCTTTAAATGTGTCATTAAAATGGGGCTAAAAGAGAACGAATATCAAGGTCTCGTCTCATCCTAATAAGATAAGAGTAAAATTGGTTCGCAAAAAACTGGGTGAATCATGAATTTTGCAAATATTTTTCGACCTATTTACATGTAATTGGAATTAGGTTAAAATTGTTAATACAATTAAATGAAATTTATTTAAAAATACGAATAAATAACACACAAGTGAAAAACTACCTATGTACATCTACATATCTTTATCTTGTTCTTAGTTAACATTACTATCAGTGTTCAATAAGAAGGGAATTAGTAAACTTTCCTATAAAAACTGTTCTTAACAAGTCTAATATAATTAATTATTTACTAATAAGTATTACATTTTTCTTAGAAACGATCCAAACAGGATGTTAATTGGCACCTACAACTAACTAACTAGCTAAATGACGATTCTCATAAAAAAAAATCACATAAAATTAAAGCCACAAAAACTAAAAGCAAAAAAAAAAACAAAAACAAAATTAACTTTTAGCCAAGGTAACAACTTGACTTTTGTCTCTATGCTCGCGCGTATGTTTGATTGTATGTGTGTGCCCCTGGTGCGTGCTTCAAAAATAACAAATTTGCAGCCAACTTTAAACAAATTAGCCGAATAAAAAATAAAAAAACAAAGAGAGTAACACACAGAGAGCAACAACAATAATACACATACAACAATTTCAAGTTTCGTTGTCGACGGCGGCTGTGGCGGCCATTTGTTAAAAAGCGACGATGAGATGATGATGATGACAGAGGGGGGGAGAAAAACCGCTCAATAGCATTGAGAGCCCAGTTCGAGCAGGCGAAAGGCCAATGCACTGCGCGTGACAACGACGACAAGACGACAACGAATGGGGGAAGGAATATTATGGTGGTGAGAAGTAGCAGGACGGACGTAAAAGGAGGTAAAAGGACAGCACCGAGATATAGGGGCAGGAACCTTTAAAACAACATACAACAACAGCTGGCCGCAGGAAACAGGAGCAACAACCACCAAAAATCTAAGTTATGTACATTCATACATATGTATGTATGTATGTACTTAAGAACAGGCACACACACACATGCACACATCTATAACATTTATATATCTCTACATACCAGTGACGGATTTAAGAAGGGAAGGTTCTTGTGGAGAGAAGCACAATTATTTAAACAATTTCTTAATAAAAGTAGGGAAATTTGTTTTATTCCACTTTTATTAACTCTTAACCTTAATTCAAGCGAAAATGTTTGCATGTAGAAATGCGAAATGTTTGTGATAAAATAATCAGGTGACAGTAATCGTTAAATTCTGTATTTCTTTTCCTATATTATTTATATATATTATTTAATACTATAAGATTTGGGTGGTAAATGTTTAAAAAGTGTGTGCCGTAACCTATTATTACAAATCAGCTGACGATTACCGCCATTTGACTTTCGCTAATTTACAAAATGACAATCATATATGGATATACATATATATGTATGTATATATGTATGTATGTATTTATGTATGTATGTATGTATATGCATATATGAGTGCAAAAACTGATTAGATAAGCAGTTATCAAAATAATATCAAGCATTCGCTTGTCAAATTTAATCTTGTAATCGTGTATAGCACAAAATATATTTACAATCTACAGAAGATGTATGTATGTATATGTATATAAAAGAAGCTCCTGTTAATAAAATAGACAGAATCTTCAAGAGTAAAGTTTAAATATAAATCAAGAATGCCCTTCCCGATTTCCGAGTCCGCCACTGTGCACATTCGTAACTACATAAACGTACGTACGATGGATGTACATATGTACCATACAAGAGGAAAACGTGCGAACAAACGTGTGCAGAGGAATGCAACTACAAAAACAGCACTAAGCACACAACACACATAGCCGTTTAAACTACAATCTAAAATAAAATAGATGACACACACACAAATACAAAACAAAAACACTCCCATTTCCATTCTCATGTTTTTTTCGGAGCTCCCGTTGTCTTTGTCTCTTCATAACAGCAGTAACAGCAGCTGTCAGCTGTATAGACTATTTTCTTTGTGATTCGCTTTGCCTCTTCTAGTTTCTTCCCCTTTCTCTCCTCTCTCATCATCTTTCTCTTCACTCGGCACCACCACATCCCATTGATAACAATGTCAAATGAGGAAATGAGACAATAAGTTGGCAAATCTTTACACAACGCACGCGGCAGAAACTAAACAACAGTGTTGCCACCTACATCAAAACAGATCGATCTCTCACCACCATAATCACACACACACATACATATATATACATATATATACACAGCCTCAGTCACCCTCAGAAATGTGCACACACAGACGCATACGCACACATAAAAAGTATTTTCATCGGGCGGCTATCAATCGGCAAAGGTAAATTTATCGAAATTGGCTTATCAAGCTAACCAGACAGCAGCGTGCGCTAACAACCAACAAACTAACTGTGCTTAGTACGTGCAAAAAGCACTTGAAAAATATAATATGCATATATGTACTTAAATTTATATACATATATACATATATGTACATATACCTTACTAACTATGTATTGTTTTGTGTATATGCATCTATATGGACAATGTATCTACATATGTAAACACCCACGAACAGACAACTGCGACAGATGTTCAATTCTATACATCTTTCTCCTCTACTTTTTTTTGTTGACAACCCAGAAAAAGTGGTGTAAGGGCGGCAGAGACAAAATACTTAGCAAAACTGCTGCGTGTTCGTCGATGAGAATTTTAGTTAAAATATCTCTTAAATTCTTCATAAGAAATACAGAGAAATATATGTACGTACATATATATATATATGTATGTGTGTGAAGCGTAAGCGCCTAAACTTATACATACATACATAAGTATGCGATCAAAAGAATTCCGAAACAAATGGAAATTAAAAACTTCTGCTGTGTTTAAAAACTAGACAATTAGGACAAAGAATAGTTTTAGTATTATGTACTTTATTTACTAAGAGTAAACATGGAATGGGGCCTCTCCTCTCCTGTACTAACTAAACAGTTAGTTTGAACTTAAATTAATATTAGCCCTCCACCCACTAATGTTATTCTTCAAAAGTATCGTTGATCTTAAGTTCTTCAGTAACATTCTTGAAATCTATCTTGTTTTATTTTTTATATTTGATTGATATTTAATATAACCCCCTTCTTCCTCCTCCTCCCCCCTCCTGTATGCATTTTGCTTACCTTTCTTGGTAATTAAATGCAACTTATTTGCTTCTCGCTCGATATTCGTCTCACTCCCCCCCCCTCTCACTCTCTCTCTCTATCTCTCTCTCTATCTCTCTCTCTCTCTCTCTCTTTCTCTCCCTATTGACTTTTTATTATATAAGTGTAAAGTGAATAATCAATTGTTGGAAAAGTGGCGATAATAGCTGAACGACAACGACGATTTCTCGCCCGGCTTTGCCTTGTAGGCAGTAATTGCCCACACGGGAATCCCAAAATCAAATGGGTCTTTTCGACATGAAGGCCTGGGTTTTCAGTGTTTATTTTTTCATTAATATTGTATACTATATAGATGTATGTATGTATATACATATGCATGTACATATATGTATATATTTATGTTTTTTTTTGTTTGTGCATTTCCCCTAACAAACATACATGCATGTATACTAACATACATACACATATATTGTAAAATGAAAATTATTTGTTGTTTGCTAATTATAGACTTTGGCTGTTTAAGCGTGAGCGGAACGCGAGAATTCGATATGTGCGACGATGAGTCAGTTTTTATACAGAGGAAAGAGAGGAGATCCTCCAACAAAACCACACACACACCCAAATGTGAGAAATCATTTTGTGTGGTGTGTTTTTTTAATTTTTTTTTTTTTTTGTTAATAAAATACGTTAAAAAATAAAAAGAAATTAGGTGTTAAATGATGTCGCCGCCCGGTTGTTGTCGCACTTGTTTTTGGGGTCATATATTGCACTTGGAAATTTTAATCGATATTAAGAACGATTTTTTTTTTTTTTTTATCGATATTGGCGATCAAAATTAACATTGCATATAGTAAGAGAAAGGCAGATAATTCCATATAGAAGAACATTTTATGACGAAATTGTTATATGTACATTCATTTTAGATTGGTTTTCCAGAAAGAATCATTAAATAGAATCACATTTATCGAAGAGACAAGAAAAAATAGCACGAGTACAATGAACTCTAGTATATATGTATGGTATGTATGTCCATACATAGACGGATGAATCGATGGATTGGATTGGATGAAGAAAACGGGATGAACAGTGAAAAAGGGGGCGGTATGTATATAAAAAATAAAACGAATCAACGTACGAATTTTGGCCAATTCCCCCAAAACAAACGTTCAATGACCGATTTAAAATAAAATGACGACAAGATGGCATAAAAGTTTGCCTGTCATTCCCACCTCTACCTGCCTACCATTGGTTATTGCATAATTTTTATATCGTGTACCTTCCTCTTCTCTTGGGCAAATGAAGTGAAAAGTAACACTTAATTCATAAGTCCACCAACAGACACAATGTCTTGGAGTCAACAAACAAACAAGAACCATTAAGCAAAATTCAAAAATAAATTAACACCAAAAACAATACAAAAATAAAAGGCAAGAACTTTTAACGGAAATGGGTGACAAAATATATATATATATATATATATATATTGTATATATATATATACATTGGGAAAACATTGACCGTGAATTGGCATAAAACTAATTTCAATTCCATCAAAAACAAGATTAGATTAGAGAACGTATGTGTATGAGTTATTTACTTGACGAATGTGTTATCTGTTAATTGAAAAACAACAACTACAAAAAAAACTAAGAAAAAAAATATATACACAAGCTACCGCATAAAATCAATGGATAAAGAAAAGGCCAAGAGAGCTCCCTCCTAGCGAAATTTGAAATGTGTTTTCAACAAAACGGCGGACCTAAGCAACGTCCGTTCCCCTCTCGTGCCTCTAATCCAAACAATTTTAATTTAATTCTTATTTCTGGTTTCTGGTCTAGAAAATCATCGTGCAATAATAAAAAAAAAAAAAAAACTTATTCAAATTTTAGTTTTTAATCGTTAACTTAGCCCAACCACCATACATATGCCCCGCCCCACTCACACAAGTTTTGGGATTTTTATTTATATACTACACCCACCACACATAAGAAAACCGGGTATACCAAAAACATTCGATTAACGATGCGCATAAACACAAAAAACTACCTATTTTATTGGTGTAGGGTATCTTAAAAGTCAGCTAAAATTATTTTTAGTTATTTGATTTTGTTTTCGCGTCAATCGACCTGTGGGTCAGTAACTGGTTCTTGCTTTTCTTCCATAAAAATAAATCTCAAGGGCTTGGTACTACATATAATTGTTAAAATTAAGCAAAAAAAAAAAAAACAAATCTAACATTGGGATTTTTTGAGGAGGATCTTATACTGTATAACATATTTCTTTCTATAAGTTATTCATCGCAAATGTACGTACGTATATATGTATATGTATAAAGGTAACAAAGTTAAAATTCAATATTTTGCGATTATGATTCGTTTTGCCACATGAATTACAATAAATCTGTATATATATACATTAGTATACCATTTGAAAATTAAAGTCTATATGGTGGGCTATTCGTTACGGATTCAACGTTAAAAGTTCATTTTTTTTTTTTAAGTGAAGAAAATATAGCCTGCCTCATCTTTCTATCGGTGGTATTTGTTTCCTTGACAACTTCTGACGTTATTCCCATTAACCACGATTTGTTTAATGATCTTCTTCTATTGTGTATTTTTTTTGGGTAAACATG
Source organism: Drosophila sturtevanti (assembly GCA_018150375.1). Lineage (NCBI taxonomy): Eukaryota > Metazoa > Arthropoda > Insecta > Diptera > Drosophilidae > Drosophila > Drosophila sturtevanti. The sequence goes on along the minus strand of JAECWJ010000688.1, from coordinate 1,678,479 downwards.
TTTTTTTTTTTTTTTTTTGACATAATCATTGTTTGTTGTATGTGAAACTAGTTTAAATGAAAATTAAACCATGATTTTTGTTTTCGTCATCAACTTTTAAAATAAATTTCAAATAAAAAAATTATTTTTTTTATATTTTGGGGTAAGTTTCGTTTCGTAATACGATCGAGTCTTCTCTTCAATACACAAAAAAAAAATACATAAATTTGTATATATGTATGTACATCATATACATTGTATATATATATATATATATATATGTATGCGCATGCTAATCAAAAAGACAGAAAAAAAGCAGCAATGGAAAACCCGATTCATTGGTGGGGCTGCTGCTAGAGCTCTATGTAGATAGAAGGAGGCAACGCGCCGCCGCGGTGTCGAGAGACTCAAACTTAGTAGTAGTATGCCGCGACGGCGTCGATGTTCGGTTAAAGCTTTAAAAAAAATCTATATGTATGTACGACAGCGGCATGTATGTATGTATGTATGTATATATTCGTCTGTATATAAAACTTGTCTTCCCAGATTCAGTTTGGATTTCTTCTTAGTGGAGAGCCGACAGAGCAGCAAAGAGCAGCGCGCATACAATAATGTTAACGTTGGCAATTTGGAACTGGACTAAAAAAAAAACGGACTTGAAAGAAACCAAACCAAACAGCAACAACAACTTGACTGGTATTTCCCCTTGTTTCATTAAACTCCATCTATACCCACCACCTCCCTCGCTCCGTTGTCCATTGTCCAACGTCTTGGCATGTCTTTCATTATAAAAAATGAATATACATTTTATATATTTGCTTCCCTCTCACTCTCACACATATTGTGGGCTATCTTTTTCCCTCTCTCTTGCGCTTCGTTTTATTAAATGGCTATATCTTTGAAAATGACTGAAGGTCAGTCAAATTGAGCGTACAATCAACTTTTTAATATATCATTTATAATTTTGTTTTGTTACTGTTGTTATTATTATTTTTATTACTGCATTAAAAAAAAAATTAACAACAAAACAAAGCTTTTAATTTAAATTTGAATCCTGTCATCATCAATTGAATTTCTGTAATATTCGGTTTCAAATTATACAAAAAGTTGTAATTGCTAATTGAACCATCCGTGTTATAACTTCCCGTGCATCGCGTCATGTGCGCCGCCCCTCGCCCCCACCCACCTACCTTACTACAGTTATAGTTCTTTCTAGTTTAGTGGGGATTTTTGCATGTTTTTGCAGGCGTTGCTTCTATTTTTTTCTTTTTGTTCCATTCTCTATTGTGTCTGCGCTGTTTGTTTAAGCTTTGTTGGCGGCCCTCACCTTGTCTTGTATGTGTATCTGTATCCACATAAATATATATGTATATATGTACATACTTATATGAATGTTCATGGATGTATGCGTAAGTATTTCCGGTGCTTTCTGTGTTTTTGCCTCGGCCTATTATTGTTCAAATTATATTTTGGTAAAGCATTTCTCGACTATTTAGGTCAATTAGGTCGGCCATCATATTTGCTGTATCACTACTATACTACAATGTATTATTATGTATTACTCAGTTCTAGTACCGGCTGTTTTTATGAACGGTTTCTCTTCTTATCATAAGAATTAATAATATATGTATGTATGTATGTATTATCCGGCAATTTGAGGTAGATGCTGTAGTAACTAGGCTGCTAACCATATCGAAAGATGGAACCTCAACTTGTTAGTAAAAACTACTGTGTTGCATGGAAATCAAATTGCTAATTATCAGTCAAACGATGTGATGTAACAAGATAATGGCTTATATAAAATTATCAATTGAAGCTAGACTTTTGGACTATTACACAAAATTGTCGGTATCAAATTGAGTGACAAAAATGTTTGAGTAATACGGTGCGGGTGCTGGTGTTCTTTTTCCATCACTTAGAAAATAATTGAGTTTTATGGTTTTGAACACTTTTTCGTTTTCAACAAATAATGATAAAATAAAATGTATGGATACACATACATAAATATACATATAATAGCTACATTTTTCTTTCGACAGCAAAAACAAATCGGGGCTTCGACGAGTGCACAAAAAGTAACCAAGCAGCGCTCGAGTAGCGGATAGCGACAACAACAATAATAAACTTAAAACCCAACCCACCACAACACTGCCAGCCACAGAGCAGCGTGGCAGCAACCTCGTTGCTTCTGTTGTAGTTGTAGTTGTTGTTGTCTTTTCTCAGTTCGGTATGCAAGTGAAAAATAAAACAAAAAATAAGATACGAAAAAAAATTATATAAACATTATAGGCAAGCGTAAATGTCTGTACATACATACATTTGTAAATATATACTGTATATGTATGTATATACATACATATGACTAAACCAACCGCAAAACAGCAACAACTACAACAATATGTAACAAGTCGGGTGGCAACAACAACAATAACTACAGCTAAAGTTGTTGTTTTTGGGTTGGTAATTTTAATGTTGGTTTTATTTTCTGGTTTCTCGGCTACAACGAAAACTATGCCAAAGTTAACGACGGATTACAATAATCAAAATACAACACATGCACACACACAAGTAAAGAGAGGTAAAGCTCTGGCTGCCAACTTGCAACACTAATTTCTGAGTAATTAAACAACACTGAAAGAGCCCACACCGCACTTTGCAGCAATTGCGATGACAAATGTCAAAAAGTCATCGATTTTCTGTTTCGTTTGTTTCTTTTTTCCTTTTTGGCGCACACACATACATACATACACACCCAAAAATCAAACAACACAAAATTATTTCACCTTCTTTTAGCTATAAACCTATTTTTGGTTACTAACAATTGAAGCAAAAAAGCGGAACACCAATTACAAAACTATTGAAACCAATTTAAGTAAAGGCTTGAAGTGAGGGAAAGAGATAGAAGAAACACAATGGCGACAAAACCACCAACTAATTTACAGTGGGCCATAGCATGAACATGTTACATATGATTCATTTTTATGATTTACTATTGTTTAAAGCATTATTCTATTTTTTCAAGAATGACTAAAATGAGAAACGGGAAAGGAAAGTAATTGATAACGTTAATTTTTTGTATAGCGAGGAGTTTCCAATGAAAAAACAAAAAAATAATGAGGAATAACGCTTAATGGTGATGACTCGTTTACCGATTTAAATAAAATGGGAAAAACAGCTGAGTAACTTTTAGACACCTTACATACACCGTCTCCTGTTCTGTTAGCTTTTATATAATTTTCATCCTAAACCATGAATTCAATGGTTAAATTTTTTATTTTCTTTTTACATTAGACCCACTGTGCAACGGCATTTGCCATATGACCATTTCTGTACATACATACAAATACATAAATAGATGTATTTTTTCTTGTCAAAAAAACAAAAAATTTTTGCGTGCAAACATTTTTATTTGCCAATATTGAATGACCTTCACTTTCACCTCACCACATTCTTTTCGACTCCAGTCTTCCAATGAAAAATGAATCTTCTATCAAAATATATGTAAATTGCAACGAAATATAAATGGCATATCAATTTTCTGCTTGCCTGTGAACTTTGTCACATTGTGCGGGTGAGGGTTCTTGATAGATGTGTGTGTGTATTTATGAGGCGGCCTTCTCTATATCTCTCCTATGTATTTCTCTTTGCTGCTTACTCGTGGGTCGACAATACACAATTACTGTAAATAGGTGAAATAAAACAACACAAACAACAAGCAGTTGCACAAATATTTATAAAAAAAGACTCGGCACACACACACACACTATAATAAAAAGGTATTACCGTAATCAATGTCATGTAGAGTAAGAGCGAGATATACACATATATAAAGAGAGGGAAAGAGAGAGCTCGCAAATTGACAAAAATATTGAGAAGAAACTAAGTAAATTATTTATTTGCTTTTTTTGAAATGCCAACTTTATACACACAGATACAAACCACTCACACATACAGTCAGGCGGATACAAAAACACAAAAAAAAAACACCACTTGTTGTTGGCATAATTAAATGCAATATGTGCGAGTGTGACAGCACGCTTGACACAATATGAGTAGCAGCAGAAAAACAACAGCGACACCAGCGAAAAAGCAAGGTAAGATCGTCACTACTACATAGCCAAGCAGGCACACACATACACCCAAACAAACAAATACATACACCGCGCACGCTCAATATATACTTTCACTTCTTGGATTCAATTTGACTTTTTTTGCTTTTGTTACTGCTGTTGTTTCATATCAGATTTATGCAGATTGTGTGTGTATGCCTGCGTGTTGAAGCCCTTGGTAACAACTAGAAAAAAAAACTGTGTTACCTCAATCAAATGCATTTAAATATTTAATCAAAATATAATTCAACAAAAGAAAATCAGCAAATGTATGTGTGTACGCTTGTATGCTTGTATGTAAGACTAAATGTTTCTGTAGCAACAACACAACTTTGGTCGTTTGACCTCAAACGTGATTATCGTGTTTTTTTCTTCTTTTCTTTGTGTATGAGTTAGCGCACAGCAGCAGTTAAATACAGTCAAACGTCTTTAAATTATTTATCTCTTCAGAAAATGTATAACTCAACTAGTTCAAAACTAGCAAGCATGAACAAAGTACGAAATCTAATATCTCCAAAATAATTTAATCAAAATAAGGAATGCCGATAAATGCCGAAGATGCAAAAATGTATATTATATGTTAAGAATAAATGGCAAATCTTGCATTAAGTTTTTTACCAATGAAAATGTAGTTTATCAAATATCTTACATAGGCAGTTACAACTGTAATTTCTCATCAATCTTTTGCTCACATCTCAAGGTACAACCTGATATGCACAACGTGCAGCAGAACGAAGGCTGTCAGACGGTCAGTCGGACGGCTCAGCTGATCAAGAATGCATAGACTTTGAGTTTTCGGTATGCTTCGCCCGCTCTCTCTCCCTCTCTTCCTCTCGCTCTCTTTGTGAGTAACAAAATTCTGACGCACAACTGAGAGAAATTGTGCGGCAAAGCTATTAAAAAGGAAGCCCCTTGTGGAACTACGCAAATATAAAGCTTTTCAATACGTCACAGCAACTCTTCACTCCCTTTTTCTAATTCTTTCTCACTTTTTCCATAACTGCATACTACTGCTGCTTGCAACCCTTCACTTCATCCTCTCTTTTAGTTGCTTAATTTGAATATTACTGCAATGACAATAAAGCTCACACTCCCACTCAATCAGGTGGCTCCCTCTCTCTATTTCTCTCACACTCTAGCTATTTTCCACACACACACACACACACACACAGGTACATTTGCACATGTTGTTTGTGCAATTTATGCAACTATGACTAAGATTCCACTGCCATTCCCCTTTCTCACCCACACATAACATTATAAGCAATGAAAAATATAATTTCAGGTGCAAAAATAAACACTTTCTCATCTATAATCCGAAAATAAAAACCACCGGCATTTAATAAGTGAGAATTAGTTCAAAACGAGCACACATACAGCGATAGAAAAATTGGGTAGGAGAAATCTTCTTGTCTCTTGGCGACAGCTGTTGGAATGTGGAAGTTGCGAAATGAGTAAAGGCAGAGAGCAGAGCAGAAAAGAGAAGAGAAGAGTGTGTATAAGTGTTTGTCTGAAAGGGGGACAGGCATGAGCTGACGTCACAACAGCATCAATACTAACGATAGTATCGCAAGTGCTGCCGATATCGATAGTTCGATCAATAGCATAAACAGTAGAAAGGAAAAATTCAATCAAAAATATTTTGTAGATTTAACAATTTAAATTAGAAAAACACTCCTACATATAAAATGTACATGACCATTCTCATGCAACAGGGGGACCAAGCAGTAGAGGGGTGGACAAGGGGAAAACGATATAAAAAACTTTTGCAGAAACTATATACATATACAGTTAAAAAAGGGGTTGAACATAATATTATATTTTGTTTATTGGCTTTTTCGCGGGCCTCTCTCGTTCGTTCCAGCAAATTCTCTTCCTTTTCATTACTTTTGCCTTCCTCTTTTCATTCGTTTTTGTTTCCTTTGTCTTTTGTGCTTACATTTGTTAAAGTTGAGGGACTGCAAAAAGTTGTTGCTGTTGTTGTTGGTTGTTGTCGATGATGTCTGTAGTTGTTTTTGTTGTCGTTGTTGTTGAAAAATTATTTATAAATTTAATTGGAATCGCGTAAATTATGGTGGCGACGACGACGTCTGACGTTTTTCTTTTTCTCTCTATCTCCCTCTCTTGCTCTCTCGGTTATTTTTTTCTACTTTTTTGGTGGTTGGAGCTACTGACAGACTGTGAGAGAGCCAGAGAGCAAGCTGGAGGAGCGCGCGTGCATAACACGCACGTAAAGCTTACACATACATACATACATACACATACACACATGCAGTAGCAAAAAGCTTGTACGTGTAGATATGTACATATATATATATATATATCATATGTATATATATATAATAAAACTACATATATATATATTATATATATAACACACGGTAACGATCCGACTACGACGCGACAACACAAAGTGGAGAAATCAATCAAGAGTGCCCCCACTAGCAGTACGATGATGGGTAGACGTCGGCGGGCGAGGGTGGGAGTGGAAAAAATATTTCATACATATGTATAAAATTTTAATTTTTTTAAACACATTTTAATTCTTTTTTGTTTTTTGTTTTATATATATTTTGTCGGCTCCTTTTCTTCTTACACAATATTTTTTTTACTATGCTTCTTTTCCTTTTGCTCGAAGTTTTCTTTGCACAGACACACACACGCACAATCTTTCTTTCTGAATTTCAAATTTGATTTCACTCAATTATAATGCACATTTTCCCCTTTTTAGTAACACATCAAAAAACTTTGATAGATTGATTTACTGTTGCTTAATTATTTGGAACAAAAAAATTAAACTTCTTGTTGGTTTTTCGAAAGCAAAAAAAAAAGAGTTCAGAAATCACGTCATGGCTGCCACGTCCAAGCAACACAATGAATTGTACAAAAAAAAAAAAGATTTCCAACCGTCGTCGAGTGTTGCGGCTGCGAGTGCGTTAAGAGAGCGAGTGAGAGAGAGTCACGGTAAGCATTAATCGAAGCTAGTCAGTGTGTACACACACCATGGCCGAAATTCGATAGAAAATGAGCCGCATATGGCTGACTCGTGTGTGAGACGGAGATGGTATTATTCACATAGCAGAATTTGGCATTTTTTAGTGCTAAACTAAGAGCCTATCGATAGGCGATTACTATATTTGCTAAACAACAAATAATTACAGGGTTTTTAAGTGGGCTTTATATTTAATTTTAACACACATTTTTTTTGCGAAACCAAAAAAAATTGTACTTCACTTTTAATCGTTGTTAAGCAGATGTTAAACAATAAATAAAACATACAAGCACCATGTAAAAACATATGTTTTCTATGATGATATTAGTATGTTAAGAAGCAGAACAAGAAATGTCCGCGCGTCACATGTAGAAATTGCACAAAATGTTGAAATAAGAATATGCACAATTTACAATTAATAGAAAATAATAATAAAATACTTAATTACTATTTATGGCTTATTCGTAAATTCTTTAAAAACATACAAAAACAATGCGCGGCAAATTATTTGGCCGACAGCGGCTGCGACTCTCACCGCTACCGCTGCCGCAGACGCCTCGCTTGAACATGACCACGGTTCTTCTTCTTGGTTTTGGTTCTCTTTCGGGCCAACATACAAAAAGGAGAAAAATTTTCGGCCTTTTTTCCCTCGGTGCCCCTCTGATCAAATGTTTTGTACTTACCTTGGAAATTATCATCATTCTCTTCTTCGGATGCCATTCTTGCAGTTAAATGCAAATTTTTTTTGTTTTATTCACACGAAAAGAGCTTAATTTTCACAACAAATAATTAAGCACACACAGACACGACGAGAAAAAAAAATAGACAAATATGGCGCAGCGGAGAGCGATGAAATATATAAAAAATTGAGAGAGACACAGGGTTGCTTTACGATACAAATACAGGGAGGCTTGTCGCGCTTGGAAAATAATTAATAAATTTAAGTTACAAATACTATGTAAACTTATTACATATAACATTTTAACAGAGTGATTCACTAAGTGTTTTTTGTTTTAAATTTTTTTACGCTGTTATATCAAATCCAAATTAATAAAACTAAAATTAGTTCAACCGTCCTGAAAATATTTGGCAACCCTGCCGATAATTGTAATATGTGTTCCAACTAGGCAACCCTGTCTTGCGTAAACGTTTTGTGCATAAAATAAGAAAGGAATTGGAATAGAAGTAGGAAAGGGGGATAAGCGGAGTTTGCAAAAGTTTTCGGTAAATAATTTTTGACCTTTTAGACAGATTTATTTAATTGCGAATATTATGTCGTCCATTATAACGCGCAAGGATGCGGATGCCGACGAAAGCGATGAGCCCGAACAGAAATTGGCCAAGAAGCGGACGGCGGCGGCGGCAACTGGTGATACGGAGGCGCCCAAGAAATCACGTTTTGATGTTAAGGAGAAAAATGGTAACAGTGCTTATGAGTTGCTGCCACCGCCTCTGCCACCGACGGGTGGCGCATCATCGTTAAGCTCCACACAAATCAAACTGATGATGGCGCATGCTCAGCGGGAGATCGAGGAGCGTAAACGTGCCCTAAATAACTTACGTGACAAGGATCCGCTGTTGGCTTCCCTACCTCAAATCGGCATGCCGGTGGCATTGGCCACACAAGCCCTTACCAAGAAGCCCACACATGATGATGTCGATAAGGCTAAAAAGATAGCCGAACTCCAGGCTCAAATTCGTGCCAAATTGACCGGTAATTTAGCCAGTTTAATACAACCCGCTGCTGCTGTAGTCGAGCGTCCCAAGCCCTTAATACTAGACGAGGAGGGACGCACTGTAGACAAGAGTGGAAGAGCCATTAATATACCAACTGTTACCCCCACACTGAAGGCCAATATTAGGGCCAAGAAACGTGAAGTTTTTCAGCGTCAAACGGGCTCAACTCTACCAGGAGGTGATCGCAATGAGGTTTCTAGTACTTCACAAGATGAGGCCATTAAATACTTTGACGATCGCATTGCCCAGAAACCTACAGTACGAAACAAGCGTACCCTACGATTCCATGAGCCAGGAAAATTCCAACAACTGGCTGAAAGGATGCGCATGAAGAGCCAATTGGAGCGTTTACAAAATGAGATATCTCAAATAGCCCGCAAGACAGGTATCTCATCGGCTACCAAATTGGCCTTGATAGCACCAAAACAGGATATGCCCGACGATGTGCCAGCCATGGAATGGTGGGATTCGGTGATTCTTGTCCAGGATCTGCAAACACTGGATGAGGCAAGCGGCAAAATAAGCATCCGACAGGCAGCCATAACAAATCTCATTGAGCATCCCACGCAAATGAAGCCGCCAAGTAAGTGCTTCGTCAATATTCTTCAATTATCTTCAATCTCAAACCTTTATCTATTCCTTCATAGATGAACCACTAAAGCCTGTCTACTTGCCCGTATTCCTCACCAAGAAGGAGCGCAAAAAGCTGCGACGTCAAAATCGTCGTGAGGCCTGGAAAGAGGAACAGGAAAAGATACGTTTGGGTTTGGTGGCACCACCCGAACCCAAATTGCGTATATCCAATCTGATGCGTGTACTCGGCACCGATGCTGTCCAAGATCCCACCAAAATAGAGGCACACGTACGCGAGCAAATGGCCAAACGACAAAAGGCCCACGAGGATGCCAATAATGCAAGAAAATTGACAAGCGAGCAAAAGAGTGAGAAAAAACAACGTAAACTAAAGGAAGATACCAGCTGTGGGGTCCATGTCAGTGTGTATCGCATACGCGATCTTCAGGATAATCAGAGTAAGAAGTTTAAGGTGGAAACAAATGCCAAACAATTGCAAATGACCGGCAGTGTCGTGCTTTTCCGTGATTGCTGTGTGGTTGTTGTAGAGGGTGGACCCAAACAGCAAAAGAAATATCGCCGATTAATGTTACATCGAATTAAATGGGAGGAGGATATGGTCAAGGGCAATGATGGTCAGGATGTGGCCAATTCATGTGTACTCGTCTGGGAGGGTACAAGTCAGCGTCGGCATTTTGGTGAAATTAAATTCAAAATCTTTCCCATGGAGAAAATGGCACGAGAATTCTTCCAAAAGCATCAGGTTGAGCACTATTGGGATTTGGCCTATTCGGGAGCCGTTCTGGAGGCATCAACGGATCAGCAGCAGTAGTTAGAACACATCATCGATGTAATTAATACATAAGGAAATGTTTGATTTCGCATTTGGATTAAAAATTGTACATTCTTCTTTTTGGAAAAAAAAACACTAAAAGAATTGGTTTTGTTTTAGTTGTTAAATTCTAAGAAAACTTAGCCTAATCTTGACTTATTGTCATTTATTCGTGTATGGATCTTCTTTAATATTTGATGGATTTATAAGTTCATGGAGTCCTTGCTGTTTAAGCCGTTCAATAATATCGGCAAGTTCTCGATCCTCTACAGCATTCTTAGCCTTTTCCCACAAATCGTAATCGTGTTGTTCTTTAACACGCTGGAGTAGAACTTGACGAATCAATTGCCGCAATCCCTTATTGATGGTCAGCGTGTAGTCCAGCAATCGTGTATAGGTAGCCGGTGATAAGTAACCACACTGCTGACACTGGGCCAATTGATCAAATGTATCCATGCTGGCAATCATCAGCAGGCCATGCTCCTGTATTGGTTTATTGTCATCGCTGCTGCTTGGTAGCGAATGACCGCCACGATGTTTCCACAGCAACTCTTCTACCTTGGCACTGGGATTGATAAAGACATGATCCCGATAAATGCATGCTGTGGATGCAGTGATCAAATCGTATGAAGATATGCCACACTCAACTAAGGCGACACCGCAACAATTGATGGCAGTGCTTAAAAGACAGCCGTCGTCCTCTATGATAAGTACACGTACATCCAATTGGAAGTTGAGGAACTCTGTACGACATACGACAGGCTCCAGGGCCTTGGTTAACATACTACTCAATTGTTTCTCCCGTTGGGGCACAGTTTCCAACTCGCTGGTGGCAAATGCGGCATAATTAACATAGCAATTAAGGATGCCCATGTTCATACGGCGGGCACTCGGTCGAACCATTTCGTGCGGTGGTGCCACTAGAGCCATCACTTTGGTATCACCATATTCCATATAGGCAGAACCTCTCACTGAGTTTAACACACCGGCACGCAAGACTATACATAAAAAGGTTGAGGTAATTTTTATTACAAATAAAATAATACAAATATGTAAAGGAAAGACTACTTACAAGTTTTACGCGGCTGGGCAACCACTTCAACCGGTTTCTCTAAATTCTCAAAGAATTCTTCAAAATCATTTGGTGTTCTAAATTGGTCCTTAGCTATGGTGGCACCATCTAGCAAGGCGTTTTTTGTTTGTGTTACTCTTAGCATTATATATCAATTCAATTAAAACAAAATTGTTTATCTGGTTTTGTTTTAAATCAGTGGGGTTCTTTCGCTTAATTCCAATAGTGTTGCAAACTATTTTTATTTATAAGCAAACCATGTGTCAGTGATATTTTTACGTCAGTGTTGCATAGTGGACCTATTAAGGTTAACCTCACTGTTTAGTGTGACCAAATGCTAGGCGCGATATTTTTTCTCTATCGATATGTTACTAGCGATGAGATTGCAAAATTTTGATCAAATTCAGTCAATAGTTTAGAATTCCACACACTTGGTCACACCGCAAAACACAAAAACGCCTTGTAACGCTGCAAGAAAACACAAAAAAATAGCAGAGTCAACGCTGCAATTACAATTAGAAAATAAAAAGTATATAAAAATTTAATTCACTTTGAACATGGCGGGCGAGTCAAAGCAGGAGAAAAAGCAGCAGCCCGCTGCTGGTGATGTTAAGGATCTAAAGGGCAAGCAGGCGGCGGCCGCAGCAGCGGCACCCGCAAAAAAGGATGATAAGGATCATCAGCTGCAACCTGAACTATCCGATGAGGATCAGCAGCTTCAAGAGGAATTGGAAATGTTGGTGCAGCGTTTACAGGAGTCGGACAAGAAATTGTATCAATTGGCATTGGAAACAATGGCCAAACTAATACGTGCCTCGACAACGTCAATGACATCGGTGCCCAAGCCACTGAAATTCATGCGTCCCCACTATGAAACTATGAAAACGGTATACAAACATATGCCCGATGAGCAGACCCGCCAGATGTGTGCCGACATCATCTCGGTACTATCGATGACCATGGGCAGTGGTAAGGATTGTCTGGCCTATCGCTTTTTGTGTGATCGCAAGCAGAAGATCGGTGATTGGGGTCATGAGTATGTGCGCCATTTATCTGGTGAGATATCAGCGCATTATCATGATACAACAGGTGAATTCCGTACCCAATTAATTGAACTGGTCAAGCAGATTATACCATACAATATGGAGCATAATGCCGAAGCGGATGCATGTGATTTGCTGATTGAAATTGATCATCTCCATTTGCTCAGTGACTATGTGGATGAATCGGCATATCCCCGTGTCTGTCTTTATTTACAATCGTGCTATCCCTATGTACCCGAACCTGATAATACCATCATTTTGGAAACTGCTCTTCAATTGGCATGCAAATTTCATCAGCATACCCAAGCGATGCGTTTGGCTTTAATGCTAAATAACATGGATAAGATAATAACTATTTTTAAAGAGCCCAAAGAGCCGTCCATGCAAAAGCAATTGGCCTTTATGTTGGCCCGCCAGCAGGTTTGCCTTGAATTGGATGAATCTGTGCCCGATTATGATGATCTCATGGAGATAATGTCGAATGCCAATTTGAATAAGCATTTCCTTAATCTGGCCCGCGAATTGGATATTATGGAGCCAAAGACACCAGAGGATATATACAAATCCCATTTGGATAACTCTAGATCACGTTTCGCTTCCATTCAGGTTGATTCGGCCAAACAAAATTTGGCAGCAAGTTTTGTGAATGGTTTCGTTAATGCTGGCTTTGGTGTGGATAAGCTACTATCCGAAGATGGCAATAAATGGTTATATAAAAATAAAGAACATGGTATGCTGTCGGCTACCGCCTCACTTGGATTAATCCTGCTGTGGGATGTTGATGGCGGTTTAACCATGATCGACAAGTATTTGTATTCAACCGATGATAATATCAAATCGGGCGCTCTTCTAGCATGCGGAATTGTTAATTGTGGTATACATAATGAGGTGGATCCGGCCCATGCCCTGCTCTCCGATTATATTGATAATCAGAATTCGTGTATGCGCATTGGTGCCATATTGGGTCTGGGCATTGCCTATGCCGGCTCCAATCGTTCAATTGTGATTGATACATTGAAGACAGTTTTCAATTTTGGGAATTCGAAAATTTCGACAAGTGTTGAAGTATTGGGTATAACAGCCTTGAGTCTTGGTCTGATTAGTGTTGGATCATGCAATGCCGAGATTACGGAAATACTACTCCAGACCATAATGGGCCTAACGAAAGCCGATCTAAAAGATACGTATACTAGATTCCTATTCTTGGGCTTGGGCCTGCTCTATTTGGGTCGTCAGAAGTCTACTGAGGCTGTAATGATGACTCTGGAAGTGCTGGAGGATCCTTATCGTAGTATGGCTACCACTATGGTGGATATATGTGCATATGCCGGCACAGGTAATGTCTTAAAGATTCAACAATTATTGCACATTTGCTCGGATCACTATGAGACATCGAGTGGGGATGAGGAGAAGGAGAAATCTAAGAAGGATAAGAGCAAAGATAAGGTAAAAGAAAAAGGATTTACTTAAACTAACATTGAAAACATATATTAATAATTAATACCTATTATTATTTGTCTCTGTTGCAGGATAAGGAGAAGGAGAAAGAGAAGGAAAAGGAGCGCGAAAAGGATCTATCGGCGACGCAATCCATTGCCGTTTTGGGTATCGCTCTGATTGCCATGGGTGAGGAAATTGGTGCCGAAATGGCATATCGTTCATTTGGCAATCTATTGCGCTATTGCGAACCAGCCATACGTCGCGCCGTCCCATTGGCCCTTGGCCTAATATCCGCCTCCAATCCCAAACTAAATATCCTGGATACTTTGAGTAAATTTTCGCACGACAGCGACGCTGAGGTGGCTCATAATGCCATTTTTGCGATGGGTCTAGTTGGTGCCGGCACCAATAATGCTCGTCTCGCTTCCATGTTGCGACAATTGGCCCAATATCATTCGAAGGATCCAAGCAATTTGTTCATGGTGCGCATTGCGCAAAGTTTAACACATTTGGGCAAGGGTACCCTATCATTGAGTCCATATCATAGTGATAGGCAGCTAATGAATCCCATGGCTGTGGCTGGTTTAATGTCCACATTGGTCTCATTGTTGGATGTAAAGAATCTGATATTGAATCGTTCGCATTATCTCCTCTATACCCTTGTACCGGCCATGCAGGCACGCATGTTGATCACATTCGATGAGGATCTAAATCAGCTACAGGTGCCCGTGCGTGTTGGCATTGCGATTGATGTTGTTGGCCAGGCTGGTAAACCGAAAACAATTACTGGCTTCCAAACGCACACCACACCCGTTCTATTGGCCATTGGTGAACGTGCCGAATTGGCTACCGATGAGTACATCTCATTGACTCCAGTAATGGAAGGATTCGTTATACTTAAAAAGAATCCCAATTTTGTCAAATAATCAATTTTATATAAGATGAGCTAAGAATGATGTATGCAAATTTATTTCAAATACACACACACACATACTGTCACTTTAATACAGAAACTAAAAAAAAAGAAGAGAAAACATACATAAAAATATATTAATAGAATTTTGGCGATAAATCATTTCATCAAGTACGAGTTATACTAAAGGTTTCCCTAATTATTACGATTGGAATCATATCCATTTAAATCAAACCATTGAACAGTTTCCAGTATGCCCACAAATATATAAAATATCGTTACTTAATATCTTAAAATAGTTTAATTTATTATTTCACAAAATTCTCTACTTTATTATGTTAAAAAACTTAAGTATTGTGCTATCCTGTCTAGTTATAACTCTTCTAAACTCTCTCTCCAGTAACTTCATAACTATAGTTAAGTCAACATACATATCTACATATATATGTATATGTATATATGTGTGTGCATACATATGTATGTATGCTCTTTTCATTTTTCTAAGAGAATTTTTGGCGTCACTATCAAATGGGCTTTTTTTTTTTATACAGAGCACGTTTTGGTCAACGTAATATATGTTTATTAATTTAGTTTTATTTGTGAGAACTTTTTTTTTCGGTTTTATACATATGTACATATGTATGTATTTATTTGAGATATTTGTATGTGTCTGTATGTATACATATGTATATATATATAGGTATGTATATTTGTATATGCAATATGAGTAGATTTATCAACTGAGACGGGCTTTTTCGCCCATTTGCTTACTCTATCAATGGGCCCACATAAATAAATATATAAAAAAAAAAAAAAACGCTAGACGCGTGGGTCTCGGTTTCCCATTTGGTCGGAGAGTTATATTTTTTCAGTTGCCATAGAGCTGGTCAATGGTGTGGATCGTTTTAGATCGAGCTCCAGCATTTTATAGTGAATTAGTAATGAACATATTTTTATGTATTTAAACAAAAAAAGAAACAAATAAGAATCAATCAATATGAGTGCCATGATTTTTCTTAGTACCATACTAATTGGATATATTCTATATAGAATTTTATGTTCAATGCGACGTCCCAAGAATTTTCCACCAGGTGAGTGAGAAACATTTGATTTTATTATTAAAGGGTAATTGTGAAATTTACGTAATTTGCACATGGAATACGTGACACACGACGAATATCCTACAAATAACTATTTATGTACATATACATACATACATATATAATTTATTAGAATTCGAATTCCATAATCAGAAAAAAATATATAATCATACATATATATAATAAATAGGCAAAGTCCTTTTTTTATAAATTATTCCATTTAAAATTTATGAAATTTCATGAAATTGACAAATTTTTAAGTAAAAGCTTTATATGCCGGTTAAGAATAAAGGTATATTCCATATATTTACTTAAATATGGATATATCTGTATGAATAATGATTCATCTTGTCTTGACTTTAAAAGATCTTTTCACCTTTAAGATTTATGATATTTCCATATTCCACACAAGTTGGAGTAGGTTGGACCTGCCCCACACCTAAATTCAAAAATGGATAAATTTCTTGATGGGGATACGCGTCTGGCATTTCAAGCTACATATATTAGTTGGTGTGTGTGTGTGTATCTGGTGTGTGTAACTCATTGATAAAACTATCACAACACCTCATGTCCAGACACCTAACTTGACAACTAATTTCCTAATTATTTATGCAGGTTTCTTATGCAATTAATTATGCATTATATTTGATTGACAGTATTCCTTAGTTTTATTATAATAATTAAATATTCCATATAGGGCTAATGTGAGAATTAACTGGAGATTACAGGTAAGGAATAAGCATTGAAGCGGGTGTCTTTTATATAAACATTTCTAATTATTTTAATTTCAAAATGCATATTTCATATTTCGAACATTGGAATTGGTTAAAAAGATTTCAAGGTTAATATATATATATATATATAACCGACTTTAAATGAGTAATATTTTATAGAAAATAGAATTAACTTTACAAATATTAACTGAAACTTTGTAACAGCACTGTTTTTATATAGAACATATATGTATATGTATATATATACATATATATATTAAGGTTGTAGGGAATTTTATTATTAGTATATCATATACTAGTATTATATATTATATACTTTTTATAACAGGTGTTGAATTAATTAAAATTAAAACTAAAACTAGTTTTCACTAGTAAGAGTTTTATTTTATTTTTTCTTTTAAGTATCATATGATTTAGTTCTCTTTGATTTTTAATTAAATTAAAGCAAATTTTTATTTCGCACTTGAAGAATTATGAAATTCATTAATAACTCTCTATATTGTAATCAAGTATAAGAGATCAACAATGTGTTCGATGATTTAATAATAGTGATAAGTAAAATGGTTAGTTATACATTTTGATTTCATGATTTGCCGGCTAAACAGATTTCCAGTAGTTTTTTTTCCTTCTTTAGATTAGATTAGAAATTTTTTATTTGCTAAAAGAAAGACTGCCAACTGTTTTTCTTTGTAACATAAAATTAAAAATAAAGAAGAAAATTAAATAAAAATTAAAGTTAGGTAAACATTTTTAGTTTTTTAAAAACAAACTTTGCCAAATTAACTTTAATAAGAGACAAGAAATGGAAAACATTTTCATAAAAAAAACCTTTAATATTTATTTATATTTATTTAAAATGAAAATATTTGTACTAATATATGTAACAATGTTGAAAAAATCGTCATAATTGGTATAAAAAAAAAAGGAAAAATGGATTAACATAAAAAAAAATGAATCTAATTGAAATTGAATGTCGAAATGATTTACAAATTGTTGTAATTTGATTACAGGTCCACGATTTTTACCCTGGCTGGGTAATACATTGCAATTTCGTAAGGAGGCCCGAGCAGCTGGTGGTCAGCATATTCTCTTTGAACGCTGGTCAAAAGAATATAAGAGCCAATTGCTTGGTCTAAAATTGGGCAGCGAATATGTTGTTGTGGCCATGGGCAATGATATGGTCCGTGAGGTTCAATTACAAGAAGTTTTTGAAGGAAGGCCCGATAATTTCTTTTTACGTTTGAGAACAATGGGTACCCGTAAGGGTATCACATGTACGGATGGTAAATTATGGTATGAGCATAGAAATTTTGCAATGAAACAAATGCGACATGTTGGCTATGGACGCAGTCAAATGGAGGGACATATCGAACGGGAGGCAAAGGAATTATTAAATAAATTGAACAATACGGATGAGATGCCAATAGAACCGGTTACTAAACTGGCAGAAAGTGTATTAAATGTTCTTTGGTGTCTAATCGCTGGTAAACGTATAGCCAGCGATGAGGATGGAACACTTCATAGTTTGCTTGATCTAATGAATCGTCGTTCCAAGCTATTTGACATATGTGGCGGATTACTGGCACAATTCCCTTGGTTACGTTATGTGGCCCCAAATAAAACGGGATATAATCTCATTCGTCAACTAAATACCGAACTCTATCAATTCTTTATGAGCACCATTGATGAACATAGAAGACAATTGGCAGTAGCCGGTGAAATGGCAGAGAATAATGAGAGTGATCTCATATATGCCTATTTACAGGCAATGGAAAGTAAAGACGATGAGAGCAGTAGCTTCAATGAGACCCAATTGGTGATGACCATATTGGACTTTTTTATTGCCGGCTCTCAGACCACAAGTAATACAATCAATTTGGCTCTCATGATTCTGGCAATGCGCAAGGATATACAAAAACGTCTCCTTGATGAGATTGAGGCAAATTGTATGGCAAACAGTAGTTCGGATGAATCGGCTGCCTTTCCACACCTAAGTCGGCGTGAATCCTTTGACTATATGGATGCATTCATTATGGAGATTCAACGATTCTTTCACATCACACCCATTACGGGACCACGTCGTGCTCTTTGGTCAACAAAATTGGGCGGCTATGATATTCCAAGAAATACAACCATATTGATTGGTTTACGTTCCGTTCATCTCGATGAGCAACATTGGCGTGATCCACTCGAATTTCGTCCAGAACGTTTTCTGGATGCAACTGGTAAATGCTTCAAGGATGAATTTTTCATGCCCTTCGGTTTGGGGCGACGTCGCTGCTTGGGTGATGCCTTGGCTCGTGCATGTATTTTCTCATTTCTGGTTCGGATTGTTCAGCATTTTAGTCTTGTTCTACCGGATGAAGAGAAACCATCGCTGATATTGCAGCCAGGGATAACGCTTACCCCAAAGCCATATAAAGTTAAATTCATGAAGCGTCATTAAAAAAGAAATATGTATACATATATATATGTATATATTGAGAGTTTGTTTCGTTTCCTCCCTTCACGACCCGACCGAAACCCAACTACAGCACCCATAGGGTAGTAGAAGGGTATATTAAGATCTCCAAAATGTATAATTTGCTACCATATAAAGTACATATGTACATATACTTGATCAGTATCAACAGAGCTAAAACCAAATAATGGTATTATCATTTATAATTATCATTTAGATCAAGTTTATTATTTACATTTGCCACACCCCCCACCCCCACCTTTTACATTCCGTCTTCGTAGTTGGTCTTTTATACCAGCAAATTTGATCAAAATCAGCAAAACCAAATACATATGTATTTTAACATAGATTTGTTTTCTTTGGTAAAGGGTATTTAATAGTCGGCATTTCGACTTAATAATTGGATCGAATGGATAAGCACTTTACCATATTCATTTAAATTATAAATAAAATGTATAAAAATAAATTCTTTTCACAGATATTGTTTAATTCATCACTAACGGAGGGAGGGAGGGGGTAAGCAACCAGAATGATAATCTATATCTCTTGAGTGAACAGTTCGCTTGGCACTTTCTGAACCAAAATCATATATACATTTGTGTACATATATATATGTTATCCAAATATACATATGTATATATTCTTATACATATCCGAAAGGCATATATAAATTATAAGAGCATATTTCCCAATGGTTAAACTATATAATTTAAAGGATAGTATCGATATAAGATAGTTAAAACCACATTATTTAACCGATTTAAAGCAGAAAGTTTGTCTACAATTTTTATAGCTTATATGAGCTGTGGGACCACTACTAATCCCTTTTCGCCTCTTTGTGGTATGATTGATCACATATCATCTAATTCTCAAAGCATCTTTAGCTTATCAATTTTCTCCAAACCTAAAAATAAAACAAAACTTTTTTCAGTTCTTTTAGATCTAAACATTTGAGGAAAAACATCTCATTTCCCCAATATAATCGTGAATTGATTGGATTGTTGCTCGGTTAGAATTCAATATTCAATATCTATATACAGATGTACATTTAAGTTAAAGGAATTAATTTTTTAATTTCTGTGGTTTAGGCATCATTTATTCCCTTTTAACAATTCAATACAAATTTATATATATGTATTTTTTTGTTGTATTTTGTTCTGGTCTGTATTTTGCTGTTTGCTCATTAATTTTTTTTATGTTTTTTTTTCTTTTTGAATTCAATTAAATTAAATAATAACAAATTTGTCAATTTGTTGTAACAAAATCAAAAATAGAACTTTTCAAGTTTTTCGTTAACAAAAGAAGAGAATGTACCAAGTCAGGTGTCAACGTTTTCCTCATTTTTGTTTTTTCCTTTTCTATTTTTAGATTGATGAAAATTATTTACATGCTCAAAATAGGTAAAAGCAAATATCTTTACATAAAATCAATACAAACATATTACCATATACATATATACTACAGGTATATTGTATCTATATTTATGCATACGGCATATGAATGTAAGTTAGTTGCGGTTTAAAACGATGATCTGACGAGGTGTGTCATTAATGGTCCAAGACCAAATATATAAAATTTTGGCAAATAATAATGATAATTGGAAGTGGAAAATGAATGCATTCGTTTTGTGTCTGTCCAATGTAACAAAAGAGAGAGAGAGGGAGAGAGAGAGAGAGAGATAGTTAAATATATATGTATATGCTGATAGTGACAGAGAGAGAGAGTGAGTGAAAGGGATATAGAAATAAAGTAAAAATCATAGGAACAAAAAGTCAAACAAATGAACGAGCCTACTGCTGACTTAAATGCTAGTAGTAGTGGTAGTACATAGTTAGTGACTTCTGTAAAGCAATGCAACATTTTGTTGCTTGCTATCGTTTCTATTGTTGCCATTGAATTTTTGCCAATGCTAGAAATTGAAACCGCCTTCGGGCACATTTTGCGGATTGAATTCATACTGCTGATTGCCAGCAACGGGTGCCACACGTACATCCTCCTCCTCGTTGCCAAAGTATTGCTCAATAATATAGAATGATTTGTAATAAATGTCGCGATTTTCATGCGCCTGCAGATATTCAATTTTATCCAGACCTGAAAACAAAACAAAACCAATATTTTAGTTCAGATGATCAAAAGTTTATATAATTGGAGAAGAGATTTAGCTTACCACCGCATTGCTCAATGGCCATGACATAGGGATTGGGGCGCACTTGAAACTTTTCACCAGCCTTTAGGATATTTTCGAGAGCGTTGAGTGCCACCTGAACAATATCGGAATCGTCAACGGTAAGAAAATCGCACATTGGTGGTATGCAACCGACTTCGACCAGATAATGTATCTGTTCCGATGTTCCAGAACTGGTGGCATTTGTTATGGCCCAGGCGGCCTCTTTGCGTGTTTTAAATTCGGCTGACTGCATTATGCCCATCAATTGCGGAAATATATTGGCATTTATAATTGCCTGGATTTGATCACGATTGCCGGCCGCAATATTCGATATGGTCCAACAGGATTCTTTACGAATTGTCTCCGTCGAGGAGCACAATAAATGGCTAATGCAGGGCAAAGCATTATAGCTTAATATCACTTGGGTCTGCTGATCATCACCAGTTACAATGTTGCCCACGGCCCTTAAAGCAGCTGTACATACATTTTGTTGCGGATGCCTTAAGGATAGATGTTATCCATTAGTATTTATCGGTTAATATAAAAAAAATCATATGGTTTTCACTTACAGCAATAGCTCTACCAGACGCCGGCAGACGCCCGCATCGATAACGGCCTGGATTTTGTCATTGGGCCCATCGGACAGATAGCTAATTGCCCAGCATGTATCGCTTAAGACATCCACATCGATATAGTCCAAAAGTTGGGCCAATATGGGTAGACCGTGAACAATTTTTGCAAAATCCGCTGGGGGATTTTTACCTCGACACAGATTCGATAATGTCCATACGGCATTGCGTATCATTGTTATTCTTTCAGAGGTGCTCAGTACATGTAATAGGGGTAACAAAATACCCGAGCTAAGCAAATGATCACGACATGTCGGTGAATCACCGGCAATATTACCCAAGGCCCAGACAGCTTGCTCTTGGACATCATCATGCGGACTTGATAATAGTTCTATAAATATGGGCACAGCACCAGCCTCAATCACAACTTTAGTTTGATGGGATGTTCCCGAGGCAATGTTGGTTAGCGTCCAAGCAGCCTCAAATTGTAATGTGGCATTTGTGTTATTTTTTAAAAAAGTCACAAATTGCGGAACAATATCTTTTTGGATAACCTCTTCGATGGGTGGATTTGGATCTCGCGATAATAATTTACGAAACTTTTGTGTGGCCTCCAATTGATCTGTTTCCTTGTCACTATACAACATTTGTATCATTTCGCCATTGATAATAGATTGCTGTTGCTGGAGCTGTTGCTGTTGAGTTAATCCTGTCGTATCTGATTGTTGTGTAACTAAAGGCAACTTTCCCAATTGGCCGCTGGTTGTGCTATCTGACATCTGCATATCATTGGACTACACAAAACGAAAATGAAAAATAAGTATGTAGAATGGTTTATGAACAATTAATCAAATATGTACAAGTTTTTGATTAATTACCTGCAGCTCACTACTGCTGCTGCTGTCCATGCCACTGGCATTTGTTGGTTCCAGGACCACATTTCGTCGTTTAAATAATTGCTGTTCCCGTTTCGTTTTTCGCAACTGTATGCCAACCTCTTCGCGTCGTCTACGCATTTCCGTTGAGTCCAGGCCGACATTTTTATAACGTTGTTTGTGGGTGGCGGACATATTGTCGTCGTCGTCGTTGTGATCGTCTTTAGCTACATGGAAAGAAGCCCCAAGATATTTTAATAATAATTAGAAGGGCCTTTAAAGAGCCTGTTTTAAATTTTGTCTCATAATTCGCGATCTTATTCGGTGGTTATTATTGAAAATACTAAATTAAATTATCAATATTTTATTTGGAAGTTTTAGAAATAGCAAACTATTGAAACCAAAATATATACACTTTTGATTCATATAAATTTTGTATCGTCTTTTAAAATTTCCAAAGCTTTCGATTTTTAATGAAATTATTAAACTCCCCTCGAATGGTATATTTTTCTAAGAATCGAAAATCGAAAAATATTATTAAGCTTAAAACTTTCTATATTTATTTGTTAACCCTTATATTTATTCATAAATACATGCCCTTCCCGCCTTTATGGCAAATATGTACATAGATATGACTTATGTCCATATGTATGTATTATGCAAAGGTACGAGATCTTAATAATTTAACAGTTGCATATATTTAAGTGTTGAGAACTGTAGGTGGAAACTGTCTGTTGACTATTGAATCAACATTCGCTCTTGCATATTCAGACTATTTTGCATCTGTGTTATTTGACATTCGCCTTTCAAACTTTAAGTACACTTTACCTTCACTTTAGGGTTCCCATGTACCCATTCATATATTATGCGTTTAGGTGTTAAATATATGTATGTATGTATATACATACACATATACATTTATATAAATATATATATATATATATATATATATATATATATATATGTACATATAAAGTATATTCTAACTTGAACTGATTGAGTTCATAACTTATGTTTGAATGTATGTAATTTATTTCATATGTATATATAATTATTTATAATCCAAATGTACGCGTACACACACACGCACACACATATTTCTATATGCACTATGACAACACTTTCACATTTCATATACATACATATGTATGTGCATAAAGAGACATACATAGATTTGGTATGTTTGTCAGTGTGTGTAGGCTTAGGTCAGCACGTCGGTTCTAATTTTTTGGTGAACACGCCCTCGATATACTCAATCACTGTGTATGGTAAATATTTGTTTGTCACTCCATTTACAATCGTTCATCACTTTACCTGTATTTTGGTTTTCTTCTTTAGCTAGCTTAAAAGCATTTATAAAAAAAAAACAAAAAAAAAGCAACTGGAAATTTTACGCACACACGTTTTGGCAAACAGAGTTGCCAGATTATTGGCCCGAGTGCACTGCACAGCTGATGCAATTGAATTGAGTGTATATCGATATCGAGAAATATGGACAGAACCAAAGGAGCACAAGATCACAAACAGAATCCAGATCAAAAGAGATTAATCCAGCTAATGCACGAATATAACAACCTGAAGGATGCCACACAAATTGTTTTGGCGGCTCTGGCTCAGGCCAATGGAGTCTCACTGAAATCTATGCACAAAAAGTATAATTTACCAACCAGTGAATAAGAAAAATGTCCAAGGACTTGGTATTTTAACAAAAATTGTAATAAAAATTGGAGCAACTACTAATGACCAAAATGCAAATGGTTTTTATAACAAGTCGTATTATGGCAGTTCACTTTTTCATGGGTTTCCCGCTTTACGACTAAGAATTTGACTTAAAATTATGCAAGTTAATGCACTGCCTATATGAATATAAGTAATGTATATATGTTATTCATTGCCATTTGATCTCATATCGATTATTGTCCAGCATGGAAGTAGGCCCGGCATCGCTCATTAAATGCCTTATAAGTGCGTTCCTTGATAATATCCTCGACATTCAGTTCAGATTGAAGTACCCGAAGTTTGCGTTGCTCAGCCTTAAATTTACTATCAGCTTCCACATCTTCGGGATGTGCCTGCCGCTGCTCCCCAAGTTTTTTTAATGTATTGGCGGATAAGGTTATGCAACTCCTAATGTTTTCTTGCTGCGATATGTCCAAAAGAATTTTATTTATTGGCTGTGACTGGTTGCAGCTGGGATTGAGATTTAAATTACCCTTGACACATGAGATTGTTGAAGTTTGGCATATAGCTCCCGACAGGTGCTTTCGCTGTTCACCTGACCCTTGAAAGATTCCGTAGGCAAAGCATTTAGACTGTAGATAATTTTATCGTCTACATCTCTCATTTTTTTTAGCGCTTCCTAATTAATTTTTAGAGCATGAATTCTGTATCCAATTTTATTCACATTATCATTCTCTTACCTGAAACCCAAGAAAGTCGAGGCAAGAAATCGCAGCCATTTGTTTAATATGTTGAAATGAATAACGAAAATGAAAACAAAAACAAACTTCTATTTTTTGTTTGCCGGCGCAATGTGCCTACTGAGAGATGTGTTGCCACCTAGTTCTAGTTCTAGTTCGATAACATTAGTTCATGTCTGCAAAAGTGGTTCCCATGTCCAAAACAATAAAAAAATTAATATAAATACATATATACATATGTAAATATAATAAAAAAAAAAATGCCCGTAAAGTTTGAGGATATACGGTTGAAAATTGAAAACGGCATCTACACACTGGCCGTAAATAGAAAAAGCACACGCAGCACTGTTTGGCGTGTGTACAGGAAAATTGAGAAGGAAGATGGGACAATATTGGAGCATGTCTTGTATTGCATAGGATGCAAAGGCCTGATGTCCTTCACACACAAATCGACAACAAATCTGCGTCGCCATCGATGTCATTTGCAATATCTCAAAGAGCAGACGCACTTTGGTCTTAGTAGCTTCAGTGCTGGACCCAAGGACTGGTACAAAAATGATGAGGATGCGGAGATCTCGGTGGATAACAGTTTAGTTGAGGCTGAACTCAAAATGGATGAGGATGCCGATGATGCTGCGGACGATGAAATAGTTGGAAATGAAATTCATACCATTGATCAATCATTGATGGTGGATTTAGTGGAAAAAAAACATTGCTCTGCCGAAGCAGGTGCTGGAGCCTATGCAATGGAGACAGCGCCAACGGTTCTTCCCAGCCAAAATGTTGATCCCTTGAATGTGAGTTCTATATCTGCCGTTGCTTCTATTGCTACTACCCCTGCCGCATCTACTACTCCACGCTTATGGGATATAAGTGGGGTAGATGAATCCAACATATATGCTCAGACTTGGTCTTTGGAATACCGCAAATTGAGCGAAGACCAAAAGTTCTTTGCTAAACGGGCCATTGATGAGATCTTTGTCCTGGGCCGTTTAAGGCGCTTAACACTAAATACAGTGGCGCCAGCTGAGTAGGGTTAACATTTTAAGTTTAGAACTAAACAAGTTTAATTTAACTACGCATTATTGTATATACATATAAATATATATTTAGTTTAAATAACTGTGCGGTCTCGGTTATAAAGCTAATTTTTTGTATATTCCATACAATTCACATGTCTTTCGGCCAAATATAGTGTTTACCTTTACATGTACATATATATGTCTGTATGTATGTATATGTATGTATATATGCATATTTATAAATTTAAAGTACAAAATTTCGTTTCAAATTCATAGTTTCCCTTATGTTAAGGACTTTTCAGTAATCGTTTAATAAAACGTTTCGCTTACAAAAATCAAGGATCAGCTTAATTGATAATAATTTGCCTAAGAACTTTATTAATAAGTCATAAATAACGTTTCCCACAGCTTCATTTGAATCTGATACATTTTTAACCAAAATAGTGGTTACTGGGCGGTGGTTGGAGATGCGACAAAAATTAGAAGCTCCCGAGCTTAATAATTTGCCGGATATCGATATATCTATTCATCGATACATTTGCGGCATTTGCAAGTTTTGCATGCTTGAGTGTTTTAAAGTATTTAATTTTTGTTATCAAATATTAAAGTTGACACAATATGTCTGCTAGAAAACCATTGTATCCTAAACTAGAGGAGCAACAACGCGCTAGAAAACAATCCTACTCAGAGGAAGAACCAGAACTTACTGTTTCGGAAGACTCTGAAGACGATGCCACTGACGACAATGTTTCGAAACAAAGAACTATAGCTGGTGGATCACCATCGCCAAAAAGAAGACCCACTCCTCAATTTGTTCCGGAAAGTCGGTCGTTTTCAAGCAACAAAGCAGAGCAAAGCTCGGGTAAATTTAATCTGGTGCTCTTGTGTGTCATCGGTTTAATTGCCCTTGTTGCTGGCAAATATTTATACCGACAAAATGATTTTAAAAACTGCAATTTCGTTAAGCTGAGAAAGCAAGAACCCTTGCAGTCGGACAAAGTGTGGAAGGCACTCCAAGTTGGAATTGAGAATCTGCTTAATAAGAGGCAAATTACTCCAAATGTCTTTCTATTTTTATATCAGGATCGGACCCTTCGTGGTCTAACTCAGGACATAGCCCAAGAAACTTCTACGTGTTTTGGTACGCTTACCCTAACTGAATATACATACACACAAATATATTTTTAAGTAATAAATGAAATTATTTATAGGTAATAAGAATTACATAGAGATGCGCCGAGAAGATTTCATCACCAATAACGGAGAAGACTATGGCTATGCCATTGAGCAGTATAAAAAAAAAATAAATGATGGAAAAGTTCTGGTTATTATCAATCTAAATGAAGTAAGTTGAGCTTTAAACTCAATGTTCGATTTAGTAGAAAAATACATTCATTGTATTAGTTGCACTTTTGTCGGCCATCTGCCTGCACTTTCTGATAAAATTCCAATCCGAAACAGCTGCGATATATCGTATGTCGGAATCGTTATTTAAAATGAATTCATAAAAAGAGTACACAGTATGTGTAAAATCTTTCATTTAAATATTTCAGCTTCCAGCTAAGGTGGCACGTGCATTGCACACGATTTGCGACACTGTCAATCCAATCGCAAAAGATGTTGTTATATTTCTCACCCTGCATCCGGTGAAACTCATGGAGCCTAATTCAATACCAATTCAAATAGCCGTTGATTCGCTAAATGAACTGTGGGGCAAGCACTTAGATTCGAATGAACTGGAGCCCTTAATTACACGTGTCACCGATCAGGTACTTTATTTGCAAAGCTAGCAAAGTAATTTAGCTGCCTTACAATTTATTTTTTATTAATAAATATAATGTAACATTTAAAATGATTACTCAATCAAAATGAATTGAATACCGTCTCACTCTGTTTAAGGATATATTATATATTTTATATAAAAGGATATGTGTTTTTGTTTCACTGAGACAATATATTTATATAGATTTTGAATTTAAAATTGATCAATGCCTATTAATAATTACCAATAATGAATATACATAATACGAAAAGTGAATCATATTTTGCTTTTCTTATATCCCCATTTGTTTTGTTTGAAATTGGGCTACATATGCATTATTAGAAGGATAGGTTTACCTGTGCCCTCATGGACCACAATTCGACCATAAAAGCCAATAAACTGCATATCATACCCATTAACCAGAGCATAATTAAACCGATGAAATTATCAATACCAAGTTGCACTGGTCCCATATTTAAATCGAGTTTCTGTGAGGCCACAATACGATTCTGGCGATGAGCACTCATATAATCGGCGGCTATTTTCCATTCCCAATACTTGTCAAATCCTGAAGAGTGCCACGCCAAAATGTGATCGTTATAGGTATTTAGGAATGGCCACAAACGTGGTACAAATGCCACTGTGAAGGCAAAATATATATCATCTACCATGAGCTTAAGCCGTTCCAATGCATCGTTCGGTATTAGTTCACTATTGCCAAGATGGCCAAATTGTAAACGTTCCACAACAAATCCCATTTCTTCAGATCGGGAATATGAGGCAATCAATGCAGCATCGAATACACGATATTGATCCATTAGACCAAGAAGAATTGGCTTAAGGGAAATAAATTGAAAATTATAGGATTATATAAAGAACAATTGGCTTAAGGGATAGAAATTTTCAATTATAGGATTATATAAAAATGTTGCATTTATTTTTTTCTTCATTTATAATGTTCTTTATACATATAGAGGCATAGCATTTGCAGTACTCACATCTGCCGATTTAGCATCTATGGTGGTTATCCATGCTTGAGATGTTCCTGTCCAAATGAGTTTATGTTGGTAGAGGCGTTGACGGGAATCGGGAGCTTCCTCTAAGCTGGGTAATGTTAATATAGCCGCCAATCCTCCACTGTACACAGTGGTTATAATAATATCAATCATATAGCTAGCCAATAAAATAGTTCGTAGTGTATAAGATACGGTTATATATGTTGTACCCTGATTTACAAATAGTTTCAATGTGCTAACAAAACCGAAACGAAAACTTTCAGCCCAATTACGCCAAAAGTAGAAGGGTTTAGTTTCTTTTGGCCTAATCATTAAATGCTCACAATGACGAGCCAAAGTAAGGGATATGCATTCCAACAGGAGACACAGCATTACACATAGCCATAACATAGCCTGAAAGGGACGTAATGGCAGTGCCCAATTGATTAGACGATGCGGAGCGGGTACCAAGCAGGTAACACCGGATCGTCCCAAAAAATGTGTCATATCCATACTCTGATATGCCTCATACCTGACATAAAAAATCAATGACAATTATGGACAGTATAGATAATCTAATAAATGTTTACCATAAATACATGCCACCAATGCCATAGTCGTTATGTCTATTCAAAACCATGCCCACTAGGCCATAACCTGTGGCATTTGGATAAACATCACCCCAGTCAACAGTTTCAGCTGGAATTGTGAGAAGTAAATGTTGAAATATTGAAATGATAAGAGAAGATAATAACACACATCGTATATGTTTTCTAGATGTTTGGGGTATACTTTTAAAAGCAATTGTGGATAATATAAATATGTATATAGATTTTAGATATGGGAATAATCAATTTATCTTACTTGTATCCACTTCAACCGTACAGTTGTGCAGTTCACAAAATATCAACATTAAGCGAACTTCAGTACCATCTATAGATACTGGAGGTTTATCCAAAGCGCGATCATGGAATGTCGGTTGCCCTTTCTGGTATTTAAAATATGTATGTTTTATAACTAATATCTAAAAATCATTTCTACTTACATAATTGAGCAACATGAATGGCTTATAATCAAATATACCGATTACTATTTCACGACCCTGAAGATTTTGCAATTTGCTCATTACCGTATTTTCACTTTGCCACAATATATTTTTACTATGTGCATCATAGTGCTGTAGGGTGTAGAAATTGACCGATTCGGGTTTATCTTTAAAATCCCTTGGACCCACAAAACGATTGGTTTTTATATGAAAAACGCTAGAATTAAGAAACTCAGCATTGACCATTAGTATATTTGGTTGATCTGTAAAGAGTGTATTAGTTTTTAGGCGATTGTTTTTTATTCCATATTAACTAGACTTTTACCCTGAAATATATAACCATTAAAGTAACGATCCTCATCCATTTGTTTGCTTATAAGAAGCTCATTTGTGTAGGCGAAAATGAATTGGTTACGTGTTGAGCGCCAAATTGAGTAAATGCTGGCATTATAAAAATAATCTGCGAATTCCGTTATATGTTCTTGAAAGACTATAAAGCTCTATCAAATCGGAAAAAAAATTGGATAAATTCAAATTCAATGTTATTTATTAAATAGATACAACAATTTATAGTTTAATAATAATGATTTTCAAACATGTTTGTACAAAACGTTTGGGGCCTTAGTCTTGCCCAGTGTTGCATAACATTTGAGCATTGAATAGATAAAGCTTTTAGTAAAAAGCTTACAATTCCAAACCATAAAATGATTTAACATCTTAAAATGTATATTTATTAGATTGTTAGGATAACAATTGGAAAGTAAACTAATTCATGATTGTTTTTAAAAGGGACTTCAACTTCGCCAGTATTGTAAAACGTTCGAAAAATTTGGCTAAAGGTTTCAAAGCTTACGGGGAAAAGCTTCCAACTCAATACCGAATCCCATTTTCACTTCAAAAACGTTAAAATTTTGAGTTCCATTGAAATATTCAGCTACTAGATGGAAATGCGGATTTTTTATTTTATGGACTCTTGCTTTCAACGTAATTTTCATTTTAAACGTCTAGAAAGAGAAATCGTAAACCAGAACATTACGCTTTTGTTTTGGTTTTATCTGTAATAAGAAGTTTAGTTCAACTTGAAATGGAGAAGTTTATTTTCGGTTGTCCATCATTTTCATTCCTAACCGAAAAGCGTCAAAGAAATATATTGCAATTGAACTACGATTGTTACGCTGAGATATATTCATATTTAACTAAACTTGAAGATCAACTAAATTTTGCCCGTGCTCATCCTCAGTTCCGAGAGGTGTTGGCCAGACAACTACCATTGCGTCATGCAACAATCCATAGACGTATGCTTAAATCTATTCCAGATTGGGAATATTTCCTCCAATTGTGTGGTGACAAAGTGTTAAAATGTGAACTTCTTCATGGAGGCTATGGTGATTCCATAACGCCCGATTTTGTCGCTCTTTTAAAAGTGTATTGTACAAATCTGTGGCACATTATGGTATTATTTGTGGATTCGGAAATGGAAGATGGTGTCGATGATGTTGATATATTGAGAATTTTGAGAGAACTTCATGGATTACGAAGTTTAACATTAACAGATGCCAAAGCTAATCAAGGTAGATTGGAAACTAAATTTCAAATATTTTTCAAACTTTATTGCTAATCAAAATTAATGCGAGCGCTAACAAAATAATTAAATATTTCAGTCATTCAATTGCAACATTTTGATAATCTAGAAATTTTGGATCTAGATGGCCTTGATGTATTTCTATCAGAAGATGATTTCCTTCAATTATTCCATTCCAAGCATAAATTGCGTCAATTATCAATACGTTTTGGTAGAGGAATTAACAAATGTCATCTTCTAACCGATTTACCCAAATATTGTCCAAATTTGGAACATCTGACATTGGAAAGATTTTCATTAACATTCGACGATTTGGGAGTATTTAATAAACTAAGATCGTTACAATTGATTTTACGTGTATATCTTCAAATGAATGATAATCTTTATAGATTTCTCGCTTGTAATTATACAGATAATTTGGAGCATTTGCAATTAAAAGCAATTAAAGTGAAATCACATCAGATACCAAATATACTTAAATTGAAAAGACTAAAATCTTTTGCTTGCTACAAGTGGCCAAGTGAATCCCTAAAGGATCTAAGTCAATTGTCATATCTGGAATGTTTGTCGCTAAGATGTTGTGAATCAATTGGTGAAATGTCAGAACAACTAATGCCCATAATGATCAATTGCCCACATCTTGAGCATTTAAAACTGGGCAAACATGTCGAGATTCAGCTAAAGGAATTGGAAAAATTAATTAACAATTTAATAATATTACGTCAAAGTAGTACCAAAAATACATTATTATTAACTCTGGAATTTGTCAAGTCCCTTGAATGGCAAGAAAAGGTAATAAATATAAAACAATCTATTTACATATGTATACATACATATATAGAAATACCTAAAACTATATGCAAAAAGTTTTTGATGAAAATAAATATCTTAAATATCAACTTTCGTACTTAATATCGAGAATGAATAAATATATATATTTTTATATAAATGCTTTCAGTTAAGTGGACTGTGTCGGAATCATAATAATTTAACATTATCCTTTGATGAAGTCAACTGTCAACATTGCCAATCGGATGCCCATTCCCATTTTGAGTAAATTCGAATCTAATATATGTATATATATATTTGTATCATATTATAAAAACTTACCTCACAATGATTACGTTCTATAGCAATAGTTAGTTTTAATATCCCATTGTTATATATTATGTGATTACGTTCAAATTCTTCACGTTTCATTTTCTGATAATTATTATGATCATAATCATTATTATCTGTTGAATTAAACCATTTATGTGCATCCATTACAACTATGGGCAAAGGTTCATTAATATCCAATTTGAAATCAAATTCTGAATGCCATAAAATGCATGTGGCATAAGAGGAACTCGTCAAAAATTCATGTGCTAATTGTAAATTTAAATACATGTATATACATATATATATATATATATATACAAATTTTATATTATATAAATTACTTTTTGAATCTTACCAAGATAACTTAACACTGTAGACCAGTAACTAGCTAATACCAACATATTGGATACTTGAACAAAAATCTGAAAGATTTTCTATTTATAAAGAAATTTTCAAAGGGCTGAAGAATTTATTTATCGTCGAATGAAATTTGTGAATTTATTTTTGTATTATGCGTGTGTATAATTATTTTTAATAAAACCATGTATGGAATGAAACTTATTATTTTGTTTAAATAGATATATGTATATCAATTAAATTCAATATTGCATTTACTATAAGCTTATAGCAGAATTTCTTTATCATTTGTGCCAAATACAAACCATAAGAAGGAATGGAACAATAAATGATTTTATTTGTTAATGTCACCGAATTGTTAGTTAGATTTAGTATTATATATTGAATTGGATTCATAAAATTAAAGTTTGACAACAATAATCAATACGAATAGAAACTCTTTGTAATTATTTTGATAAAAAATATCTCAATAGAATGATGTATATTGTCTTAAGTTAGCATTTTGTTAACTCTTGCATAACTTTTATTCTCCATCCCTAATCGGATTGGATTTGAGACATATTTTATCCCCATTTACTGCATGCACACTTTAGTATGTAAATTAATGGGTATCGTCAAAGTGTTTAAATATTTATTAAAATAAATATGTTTATAACCAATTCAACGGCAAATAGTAAATATATTGAAGAAAAAAAAAAGAAGAAATATACAAATATTACTAACTTAACTAACACAATTAGGAGGTTATGGTGGTGGAGGTGGTGGTGGTGTAGGAGAAGTTGTTGGTGGTTGTGTGTGTGTGTATGGTCTGTGTATGGGGAATATTCTTTATAATAATAGAAGCAGGAAATTGGATTAAACTGTTCCCCCCATTTGGTAAATATTTCTTAGAAATCTATGCCTTGACAGTACCACCTCCGCTACCCAATGTTTTCATCAATTGATAGCATTCCTTCAATTTGCGTTTATCGCCAACTTTCTCTAGCGTTTTAGCTGCCTCAGCCAGCATGCCAGCACGCTCGCCCGGAGAACATAATAGACCTGGCGGTAAATATTTACATGCCATATAAACAGCAGCAGCCCTTTCCCGTTCTCCAGTATCAAAATTCTGATGTCGTCGATCTTTACTGCCACAAAATATGGATGAATGGGCATAGCGTGAACGTAGACTTCTATCCAATAGTTGTTGAGTAGGACACGGTGATGCGCCGGCCATTAAGCGGCATACCGCTTCATACAAATAAATTCGAGACTGGGCGTTCTATATTAAGATAAAATTTTAAAAAATCAAAAATTTCAAAATTCAATTTTTTGCATCTTACTGGTATGTTTTCGACAATGCTACGCAATGAATTCAAATCGGTTTGGAATTTCTCGAGTACATCACCAGGTACTTGATAATAACCATCATCCTCTATATCCATATATTCCTGTTCCCATAAGGCCGTACGAGTTTCAAGCAACCAATCGCAGGTAAGCAATTGGAATAACTATATAAATAATAATAAAAAAAAAAAAAGTTCTACAATCTGTATATACTTCGCAATAATATCCCTTTGTATTCCATCAATTTATATTACTATCAAAAATTTTATATAAAATGTACATTAAATATTATATCCTTTGCGGTTTTTTTCCGCTCTTTTAAATTTTCTTTGAATGTATTATAAATTGAGAGGGAATTAGATTAGAAATAGTGTATATAATTTTAAGATTCGATGTTTTAGCTGCCGATGCTAATGAATTGCACGCAGCTTGCACTGCAGTTGTATTGCCTGAATAGAAATTTGTTGGTTTACAGACAATGCGACTACAATGCACCTGCGTATCAACTCCAGTTGTATATATATATATATATGCATATCTGTAGTAATCCTTTGATGTATGTATATGCTTATATATGCTTACCAAAGCAATACCCTTGGCGTTGGTAATTCGATTAACTGTAAGACATTCTTGCAATTGTCCACTTGATTCATCGCATAGGCTATTAATTGATTGCTTAAGACGTTTATCCAATGCATTGCCATTGTTCCTGTTGATGAATAGATATACATATATAATATTAATCAATTCATTAATAATTAATTAATTTATCGAATTGACTTATTTCAAACTCACATTAACAATATCATTTTGGCCCTTAGTATGGCATGCAATGCCTTGGGCAAATGTTCCGCATGACTATTCTGTTGCAATTGCGGTGGTAATTGTTTAATGCTATCATATAATTGTTCAGCCAATGTATCTTCTCCGAGTAGCCAATGTACAGATATTTCCAAGACATTTGCCCACCAAATTACATTAGTATCGGGATCATTTTCATCATCTGCCCACAGAGTGTCACGTAAAAGTGATGTATATTTAAGGACATTACTGACAATTGTTCCCGAGTGTTGCTGTTGCTGTTGTTGCAATTGTTCAGCCTCTCCACTCGATGCCAGATTAGAAGAAGCGGGCACAGATTTATGTCCACTAGCACCCACTAAACATTGTATAGCCTTATATAGCAAATGTTCACGATAATGCTAAGAAATAGGAGCACAAAATAGATATTGTATATATATATAAAACATTATAAATAATGTAAAAAACTGTTAATACATTTTAATATACTCACCTTGATGGCATGGGAAGCTGGATCACAGGGATTCCTTAAGCGTGTAAAGAAACCATCCTGATCGGCTGTCCTGAAATTATGTGTACTGCAATAACGAAAACCATAGGTACTGAATGCCCATCGTAGGCTCTGTGTTTCCTCTGGTGAACGTGTACGATTACATTCCATACGTGCCCGACTCATATAGTAGCGGGCAAAGAGCTGCTGTAACCATTTGGGGGCACTACGTTTCATCCGTAATGCCGTCATCACGTGTATACAAATTGTTTCCCGTGGCGTTAATAATTGATGTGCAACTTCGGCCATATTGCTGGCATATAGTGCCATCATTAAACCATTGCCATCACCGCGACCATTCCCATTTCCAGTTAAATGAAGTTGATTCAAACGATTATAGAGTAGTGCCAACTCTCTGGCTGAGGCCAGAGCTTGTTTTCGTTGTTGAGCACTGCAAAATAATCCACCAGCACGTCTAGATAATATACGACCTAACCAAAGGCGATGGAAAAGAAGTCGAAGCACTTGCCATGTTGTCTGCATATAGCATTCCAAACGGGTTGAGGGTAAACTTAAGCCATACATGTGCAAACAATTGAGATAACCTGTATAGGCTTGATCTTTTTGTCCCTGGATAAAATGTGCTTCAGCTCGTTGTTTATGTTGCCAATAGGTATCCGATTGTGAATCCAATTGAGGATCCCCGTAGACCAATAATTTTATGAGACATCCAAGCATTAGGGTCAAATTCAGTAGCCATAGCAAAGATCCATCAACAATGAAACGAGAGCTAGCTTCATCATCATTAACATCATATGATAAAATGCTTCGTCTCTGACGACTTAGTTCATTATCCAGGGGATCACCAAATGCTGGACCAGTACGTGATAATATAGTCTTGAAGGGATTGACAGCAAGGACAGCGAACATAAACATACAGAGGGCCAAACGTGAATGACTACCCATGCCATGTACAGAGCTACTGGGTGGTGTAACCATTAGATCATCCTTACTACTGCAACTGGCCGTTGAGCCACCATATGGTGATGGTGGTAATGATATATCTGAATGTAGGGGCGACAATGATGGATCTGATGTATCGCTTCGTGGTGGTGTAAGACCAACTTCTGGCTCAGATAACACCGATTGCTGGCGACGTTTCTTTGACGAGCCACCCAATTGTAATAGATCCTTGACATTGGAACCGTCACGTGCCATCAATTCACGTTTTAAACGTTGAAGTTCATCCTTCAGGTCATAGTTCTGACGCTGAAGATCACGGATTTTATCAATTGATTTGCGTAAAACTGCCGATTTGTTCAATTTGGCTGCTTCGCCAACGACAAGATTCTTTAATTCGGTGATTTTATCGTTAATGGATGTCCGATAACGACGCTCAATTGCATTGTGGGCCGAACGTTTCACCTCCTTAACTTTGGGTTGGACACGTTGTATGGGTACTTTTGGTGTTACCTCGCTAACTGAAGGGGCCAATGGTATACGAACCTTGCTAGATGATGATCTACCAGTAGTGGCTATAATTGGTGAGGTTTTTGGACTGGCCACAGGTTGAGGTTGAATAACTGGCAAAGTAACGGGTGATGGTGTGGCACTCAATGGTGTCATTGTGGAGGTGGTTGCATAAAATATATAGGGCTGAGCTTGAGATGCCTGCTGTTGAGGTGGCGTTTGGGACTGAGGCTGGGACTGGGGCTGGGGCTGGGCCTGGGGCTGTTGATGTTGTGGGGATTGGGCCTGATGATTTTGGATTCTATCAGCAGGCGGAGTTGGTGGAGCGGACTGATAAACTGTTGATGTTGGTCCTGGTGTTGTATTATAGATGAGAGTTGTTGTTGGTGGCAAACGTTGATTATCCATATGATGTATGGTTGTTGTGGGTTGTAAATTATAATTGGATGCCATTAATGGATCTGGTTTGTATATGGGTAGCGGTATTGGTTGTTGCTGACCCTGCTGACCCTGTTGTTGAAGCTCCTCCTTAATATGAACTGGTGAACTATGCTCGCTCTTTACTTGTCGCGGCTGTTGTTGATTTTCCTCAATGGAGCATATTATTGGCATTGGCTGGGATTCATCCAATTGCAAAGCATATTCATTCATATGCATCTGATCCAAGTCCACATCCATCTCACTAAAGAAATTATCTATCAAGTCTGAATCATGTAACGCATCCCTAATTATATTAAGGGCATCCTCGTCCTTGAACAGATCCAGGCAATCGACCATTGTATCGCCCTGAGAGTCCATAGCGAAGCTTTTAATAAAACAACAACAAAAAAAATAAATTAAAATTATTTATTGTATGCCGTAATTATCTGATTTGTTTATGAAATTTCAAACGCGGCGCAATAAATCGCGCGCGCACACACTCACAAAATAAATAGGCCTACAGTGGTTCAATACGAATAATTGTCCACTTTATCTTGCAAAATGACTTTAAAAACAATAAATGACTAATTAACCACTTTAATCATATCGAAAAATATGTATATAAATTGTTTTCTATTTAATTCAAACACATAAATTTTGTTCACTTGTTGACCACTGTGCCTGGTAGAAAATTCACAAACATACACACACACATTGATATGCATATGGAAAAGCATGCAGAAGCCTAGTTGACCAATCAGAAAGCTCACATCGATCATACGATGTTGACAGTGCCCATAACAACAGCACAATTGCACCGACAATAGGCCAACTTTGCCGCTAGTTCAAATAATTGACAATTAGATTGTCCACAATCCCCTCAATGGGTAACTAGAACGTGTTACAAAATTTAAGCACCTGGTTGTATTTGTTTTATTTTTGTAGTTGTATTTCTTTTTTGTTTTTCTTCTATTTTGCTTTAAACTTCAAGTATCTTGCAACACTGACAGCTGACCTGTCTTTCATGAGAAATTAACTAGCACTAAAGAATACGGGGTAAAAAATACTTGGTACAACGCAATGGTTCTCAATACTGTTTACTCCCATCACTATAACCGATTATTCACAAATCAACATTTATTTGAAATTTAAAAACAATGGCCACCTTTTTCATAGATTACTTAGTTTAAGTTGTTGTCTGCTTTTGAAATATTTCCACCAACAAAAAGCATGCTCGATTAGAAAACCTATTAGACTTAGCAATATGCCACCAATCCACAAGTAAAAGGCACCCTGTAAGATATCCAAAGTCAAAACGACTCGTTTTTTGGCCTTAAAATCGCCTGACATTGTTCCTGAAAGATCTCCGTCGCCATCAGAGTCACCCAATTCCTCAAAGAATTGTTCCGCTTGGGATGAGGTGCCGGTGCGATGAATTATATCCATTTGTCTCCAATAGTCAAAAAAGCCGTGCTCATGAAAGCCAGTAAAAATTGATTGAAATTTATATAAAAAAGGTGATCCCTTGGGTAAAATATAAGTGCATAGCATGGATCTCAAATACTCTTTAACTATGTGATACGAAGGGCGATCTTCCTCCGAATTATATGTGTGAGCCAGAAAATCCCGAGCATGAAAATCTCTCATTATAAATGATGCAGTTCCACGCTCCCGACGACTCACAGCCAATTGATAATACGAACCACTAAGGCTTAATGGCAACTGTCGACTCCTTTGGATAATCCACTGATAATGTTCTCTAGATAGCGTTGATTGAACAGCTTCAAACATAGTGCATACAGCATAGACTTGCAGACTATTAAAATTCTTCAGATCGTTTAACTTATCCAATTGGGCCTCATATGTAGGATGAACAAAACTACTTTCCAGTTTGGCGAAATAAATGGAGGTCATCACATAGCTAAAGAGTATCCAAGACATGAGAAACGCACGCAGCGAGCTGATCTGTGTGAATCCCATGACAGGTTCACCTAAATGAGTTTTGGCAAACATTTCCATTATCTCATACCATTTCCAGGGATGAACTGGCCTGGGAATTTTACTTAGTAAATATTGTAGGAGCCAGAATATGAGAAATACCAAAAAAAAGTTGACAATGAACAATACCCAGACGACAGGACGAAAGGTTCTTATAAATATTAGATAAACCGGTTTCAAATCGGCTGCGGGCACTACCAAATATATAATCCTACGGGTATGTGGATATAGCACTTCCACATGTGGCCAAATACAATCGAGGACAAAACGAGAATTTGGTGCAAAATCTGTATGACCATCTATAAGATCTTTAACCACTCCGGTAAAATTTCCATTGGGCAGGCATCGGCCATAGGTCTCATTATCCTGGGGTATTACATAAATTGCGCTGGCATTAAGCAATTTGGCTAATAATTTAGCTGCCGTTCCATCTAAAGCATTGAAACCGTACTGGGCAACTGGTTGAACTGGTATGGCAATCAATGGATCACTAAACATGGAGAATCTTAGCTGATGGCCATGCAGGTCTTTTAGTTTATCTTTGAAATATACGGAATTATAGATTAATTGTACGCCCAGTAGTTTTTGAAATGGTTGGAAATCGTAGATTTTCTCTTTATCGGTTATAACCAAACCGTATAGCATTTGTTTGATATACCAAAATCTTTCGAATAAATGCTGCACTTGCTCCTTCGATGCCTCCGGCCAGATAAAAAGATATTTATGTAAATGCTTGCGTGACTGCCTAGCATTTAGCATATTTATAATTCGACGCACCAGAGATTCACCTGAATGTCCCTTGGATATATGAAAAATATTTGTACTATCCGTTTGACGCACTGGTTCCAGCTCGTGGGTCTCTATGCTTCTTGTTATGATGGGCAATTGGCTGCCAACACATTGATAAAGTTCCGATTCATGTTCAGTATATTTCACAGATAATAGGCAACTAACACAGCGGTAGATATATGTAATCTGTGTTGACTGATTCAATGCAATTTGACAGGCAATCTTGGCCAAAGATGATGTCTCGGTTGCCGCTACAGTTAGTAGCATGCTTAGAGCCAGTAAATGAATTAACCAATGGCTGGACATGATGAGAACAAATGCCACGCCAAACTGAACTTAAATTTAGTTATGGAGGACATGACTTTCAATTTGGCCATCTTAAAATTGCACCCAGGAGTATGCCAATTAAGCATTGCGTGTGCTCTTAATTAAACATTTAACGGGTGATGGAAGAAGTTAGTGGGGAATTTAATTAATTGACAACCTTAAAAGCAGTTTTAACTAACAGCTTGCAGAGTCTAATATACAATAAGAATTAATGGTTAAAAAAAGATTAAATATATATTTTCGGAGTGATTTAAAACTGAAGTTGGAAAAAGTTTCAAATTAGGCGGTCTTAAACGCGGTTTGTAAATTTTAACATTATCATTTGCGAGCACTGTTAACTAACAGATTTAACATTTTTTCTAACATTTTCTTATCGATTAGCTGAGCAGGCGTTGCAACACTTTATTTTACTACCGGGGACAAAGCAACTCTGGTGTTAGCTGTCATGTTTCACTTCCTGTGCTTGTGAACAAAATACAATCGCTAAGGCAAAGAAAACCCTGCGAGTGGCGAGTGTTTTAAGATCACACTCAACAACAACATCTAAAGTGTGGTAGTGGAGTGCCACCACAACTGCGACCGCGTCAGCAAATAACAACAGTAACATCAAGCCCCCTACCCGTCGTCCTCCTCACTAAAAACAAGGCGTATAATAACAAAAAATTGCGGCACCCGCCAAGAAGAAGACGAGAGGCAAAACGAAAAGCGGATAAAAAGTGCGTTAAGAGGATCCAACTTTAGTTTTCTGGCTTTTCATTTTGGGGTAGAGCGCGCGTGTGTGTGTGTGAGAACGATGGCAGACTCGGAGAAACAGCAGCAGTTACCCATTGAACAACAGCAGCTGCAACAGCAGGATGATCAGCAGCAGCAGGATGATGGTCAGCAGGCGCAGGGTAAGCCAGCGCCGCCACCAAAGGAGATTATTGGTAAGTGCAGCCCAGCATCGGGTGGAAAATTGTAATAGTTGTAATTTTCATTTTCATTCATATGCCAAACACATGGCAGCGGCGGGCCCCAGCACCCAAAATAGCCAACGAAAAAAAAGGAAAGAAAAATGTGCGTGCCTGTGTGTGCATGAGTGTTAGTGTTTGTGTGTGTGAGTCTTAAAATATACGCGGACGCCATTTTGTATATGGAACGTACGCTACGCCGGCTCTGCTGCCGCCGCATGAAAAGCGGTCGCAAAAGAAACGAAATTGAAAATTCTGCTTTTTACCGGCGGCAGTGCCCACCCACCCCCGTTCAACCCAATTACTCGCCGCCTTAAAGCGCGCGCGCACTCTCCACAAGAGTGGAAAAGAGAGAGAGAGAGAGACAATGACAGAGGGAGAAGAGGACGAGCAAAAGCGAGAGCGTGACAGTTATGCGTGTGTATGGGTGTCTCTGTGTGTGCATTGTTTTGGTAAATTTGATTTGTATACATTCTAGTGATGGACAGAAAGTTCGTTATTTTGCAAGAAAGCAAACGATATTGAAACCATTGAAATATTTCGTTCGTTATAGAAACGTCATAGGGGGAAAAGGAAAAAAGGAAATCATATTTCCAAACGGAATGAAACGTCATATAAAATAAAAAAGAAAAGGGTGTTCAGAAAGGGAATTTATAGTTTTCATCAGACTTACTACATTTAGTTTAATATTTAGATCTAATTTCTAGTTTATTTATTTTTTATAAATTTGTATAAAATTATGGCATCCATCCATCGTTCGAAAGGTTAGTACTCCTTCAAATTTCGCTTCCAATGATTTTCCACTGTTAGACACAATGAAAATTTGTATGGTTTATAATACATTTCAGTATAAATAAAGTGGTAAAATGAACTTGAGTGCAAAGTGATTTTTGTAAGCTTCAGTTAAAGAAATTTTATGCGCCTTATATTTTAAAAAATGTCAAATCCAAATTTATCTTCATTCAAAATGAGGTAGATGAGGGACATTTTGTTTGGCAAATTAACAACCACGCCGTATGTCGCCCACCTCTAGGCTCACCCCCCTTCTCACATAAACAAGAGCCCACACACACATTCATATGTAGCCATGCATTTACCTTGCGTATTGGTTTTGAATTAAGTACTATTTTTTATATTATACTAGATTTTCCTCTTGTCTATAAACTTATACATTATTGTTGGATCGTTTCTAACCTCAATTTAACCACCTCATTTTTTGGTTTTTTCTTTTGGTTTGTTTGTTTTGTTGTTACAGCCACTAAAGTTACGGGCACCGTTAAATGGTTCAATGTGAAGAGCGGCTATGGCTTCATCAATCGCAACGACACCAAAGAGGACGTTTTTGTACACCAGAGCGCCATTGCTCGTAATAATCCGAAAAAGGCGGTACGCTCTGTGGGTGATGGAGAAGTAGTTGAATTTGATGTCGTCATTGGAGAGAAGGGTAACGAGGCGGCCAATGTGACCGGACCAGCGGGTGATCCTGTGCGCGGTAGCCAATTCGCTGCTGATAAGCGTCGCAATTTCCGACCTTGGATGAAGAAGAATCGTCGCAAGCAGCCGGGCGATGGTGACATCGAAGGCGATGATCAGCAACAGCAATTGG
The DNA here is from genome assembly GCA_018150375.1 of Drosophila sturtevanti. Classification (NCBI taxonomy): domain Eukaryota; kingdom Metazoa; phylum Arthropoda; class Insecta; order Diptera; family Drosophilidae; genus Drosophila; species Drosophila sturtevanti. The sequence goes on along the minus strand of JAECWJ010000688.1, from coordinate 1,635,422 downwards.
CCCAATCTCCGGCCCAGCTACAGCAGCAGCCGATCGATGTTCAGCAACAACAGCAGTTGCAGGGTTCAGGAGGACCACGTCAGCCACGTCCCAATTATCGTCGCGGCCCCGGTGGCCCACCCGGTGGTGGACCACGTGGTGGTCCTCGTGGTGGTCCAGGCGGACCACCTGGCGGTGGTGGCCCTGGACGTCGCTACAATAACTATTATCCGCGTCAACAGCGTCGAGGACTAGGCGGTGGTGATGGCAGCAGTGCTGCTGATCCTGGCCAAATTCATGATCAGAATCCCGATGGCGGTCAGCCACGTCGCGGTGGACCTGGCGGCGGACCACAGAGACGCTTCTTCCGGCGCAACTATAATGGACCACCACCACCACGCCGTGATGGCGGTGAGTACAGTGAGTATTCCCATATATAAATATAATCTATAAAAACTGAATTCTTTGCAATTCAAAATGCAATTCGAAAGTTTTATTTATAATATTTTAAATTAACTATAATATCATCAGCATGCGAGTCGATCGAATAACCATGTTATATCTCTTTGTTAATTTATCTTACAATTTTGAAGCCATCTGAGAATTATGCAATTGTTCATTCTTGAGTAGTATTAAGCATGTAAAGAGATTAGAAAAGATTTTAAAATATATATATGTATTAGTCATATTTATTGTATTTAATACCTTTTTTTTTGTTGCAATTGCAGTTCAAGGTCAAGGACCGCCGCGTCAGCAGCAGCAACAGCAGCGTCCGCGTCGCCAGAATCGGAAACCAAATGGCCCTGGTGGTGGTTTGGAGCAGCAGCCACAGCAGGTAATCAACTAAAACAACCAACAACAACAAGCAGCTAGCTAGCTACTACAGCAACAAACAACAAGAATAACAACCACGATAGCAACAATAACCACTATCAGCATATAGGAGCAGCGCAGCAACAGCGGCAGTAATAACATCACAACAACAACAACAAATAAAAAACAACAACATCGGTGGCGGCAACTAACAACAAATTCTAACTAAACAACACTAAAACAACTAACTAAAGGTGGTGCATTAGGAGAAGCATTCTTAATTAAACACTAACAACTACAACAAGAACAACCCACACACACGCATAAAATATATATATATATATATACAAACACACATACATACATCCATATACATGCCGCATGAACAAGCAGAAGAAGAGGCAGTAAAGCAGAAGATATAATTTACGGTTACACACTACAAACACACACACATACATACATTTAACATTCAATGAAAAAAGAGGCTTTTGGGGTCTAACATTTATCATATTTGTTCTTTGATTTAACATATTGTCTTTAATGACATTAATGGTAAAAAGGAAAAACACATTGACGGAAACAAAATTCAAATTGAATATATATATACATATGTATATATATACATATATATATATATATATATATGTATATTTATATGTATATATATGTATATGTATATAGATATGTATATACACATATATATGTTTAATTGTTTTTCTTTTCTATTTATGTTTGACAAAAACTTCTGAATTTGTTTCTTGCGTTCTTTTTTTTTGCTTAATTATTTCTTTGACAATCTACCTCCATCTCCTTCCCTTCCAAACAATTGTTTCCCCACAACTTTAGAATGGCGCTCAAGAGCTGCAAAATACAACAACAGAAAGCACTGCATAAATATAGCAACAATACCAACAACAATAATATCAGCAGCAACTGCAGCAACATCAACATTATCTATCATCAACAACAACAACAACAATTATGGGTTGCAGCATTACCAACAACAACAACATCAGCAAATAGAAGAAGTACAGCAAGCAGCAAAAAAGCAACATCTATCAACAACAAAAACAAACAGCAACAAGAACCACAATTTACTTTTTTGGTTATGTTTCAAAATGTATAAGGGCAAGCAAAAACAACGGGAAAAAATTGTTAAATAATGGGAAAACCAAATTCGCAATCGCAAATTCTCCATATAAATTAACTACTAGATCCAATATTTCTATATATATATATATTTACATGTATATATATAAATATCGTTTTCGAAATTGCAGCAACTAAAACGAAAGAAAAAACATAAAAAAATTAAGTATTTTGTACGAAAATCCCATGATAAAACGGGAGGAGAGAAATAAAGCAGTAAAGCCGATGAGATCAGAGTCTATATAGCCACATATATATACATGGATATATATATATAAATATTTATACAGCAACTTAACAAAATTCTACTAATTTTTACATCATTTATTTTTATTAATTTTCAAATTTTACATGTATTTTTTTTATTGTTTTTGTTGTGCAATTTTTGACCCCCCGCGCAAGCCCCCATAAAAGAGAGAAAAAACGGAAACGTGTAACAAACAAATATGAAAGAGAGAATAAAAAGAGAAGAGAGAGAAAAAGAGCAGAAAACATGTAAAAGAAGAAAAGAAACAAATGCGAAAGAAAAAGTAATCTTGTAATTCACAGCAAAAGCAAAACGTATAATTATATATACAATATACAACATACAACAACAACAAATGCAAACTGGCAACAAAGAAAACGCAAAGAAAAACCTTTCAACAAAAAAAAAAAAAAACAAAAAGCAAAACAAAAAAACATATTGGAAAAAATAAAAAAATTGAAAAATATTTAAAAGGCTTTTAATTATGATAATAATGGTAAAAGAAGGAAGATCTAAATGTACTGTCAAATTAGCTTCAATTGCCCTATGAGGGGGAGCGTGGTCCCTTGGTTGTTTTTTATCGTATTTGTTTCTTCATGTTACACCCTTTGGGAAATAGGTTGTAAAGTATCCTAAAGTCTTTAAGACGTTCTACCGATCGAAATATGTACGTAGATATGCTAAACATATTTTATTAGCATCAATGGCATAGGTCATTGGGTTTGGTCTGGAAGAGTAACTAAATTTAATATTTATACTGATTGGTGAAAATGAGCGAGATAACATGTGTTTGGTGTTGCGGCGGCATGTGAATAAAATTCAAATAATAGGAATTTAAAGGAAATTTAAATTGCGTATCAGTAGAAATGGGTGTTTTTAAATTGATTGCGACTTGTGTTCAACATTTATTTTCGGTTAGTTACAGCAATGTGGAGTCTACCACAGTGAAAGAAGAAATATTAAGTCAATATTTAGACATTGAAGCTGAAACAGACATAAAATATCTAAATATAATTAAACAAATATTAAAATAGTACGTAGTTAAGTTGGGAGACTTTTTTAAACGGGTAAACAAAAGAAAACAAATTTAGTTAAAACATAAATTTTCCATTGAATGAATAGACAACGCAGAAAGCTGTAGAGATTAGGCATAGACAAAGTCATATAAATACGACGGATCCAATTGAAACAGGGACATAGTTATTAAAGTAAGCCAAAATGAAGGTTCTATTGGTATTAACACTGACCTTAACGGTTCTCTGCTTATGGAACTTAAGTGGAGTGACGGCACAAACTGATGACAATACTGACTCCGATTCGGCTACATCGGCTACTGGTTCAAGCTCTGGATCCGGCTCTGGGTCCGGCACTGGTACAGGATCCACTAGCACCACCACCGAAGAACCTACAACAACTACAACAACTACAACAACAACAACAAGAAGAACAACAGAGGCTGCCGTTCATAAGAATGTTCGTCGTCATTCTAATAGGGGCCACGCTAATCGTAGAATTAAACGTAGACAGGCCAACAGGCGTCGTCGTCGCTCCGGCTAACCTAAAAAATATGAAAGTCCTTAAAAAGGTTCTTAATAAAGTTTTTTTGAATTATTCAGATAGGATAAGAGCTCCTTTTTGATATTAATTGGAAAGTTTGCGGACAGAAAAGAAAAAGTAAATCTAAAATATAATCTATAAGAACCAAGACAATTGTTGAAAAAGAGAGAGACAAAGCATATCAGATGTCATGAAACCTATATGGTTTGATTTGGCATTAACAACAGAATAGGCTTTATAATTGATGTTGGCTATATAATTTTCGGGTATAACTTCTATTCAACAAATACCATTAGTTAAGTTCTTTCTTATTCATTTACATTCTTTTTATACTAGTGTCCAACAGACGTTTATTTGATGTATTGTGGCTTATAGCAAACTTTAATTTTGTTAACAACTTTCTTTAAATTATTTAAGGTACAAAATGTTTAACAAGTTAATGCGGGGAATTCAAACATAAAGTTTAAGTTTGTTTGCTCTGAAAATATTTGCCATCAATAAAACGGCAAAAGTCGACCAAACGCTGATATTTTTGGACTGTTTGAGCCAATGCCATGTTGGGTAATGTGGTAGTTAGAATGCTGAATAGATGCCCAAAGGCAATAGCATCCAGTTCACATGGCTGATCTCCATAGAAAAAGGGCGTTGTGGGTGACTCTATTAGTTTATACTCGAGTGTGTCGCAGCATTTTGACACCTTTTCAATGACATTGTCAATATCTAGATCGTTCCACTGATACACTTTAAGTAGTCGCAAGGCATTACGGCGCTTTGAATAATTCTGCATTAGTTTAAGTGGCCAGGGAAAAACGATGCCGTTACGTGGAGCTGTAACCTCTTTGTAAACACGCTCATTCTTAAAACTGATATATAGCTCAGCCATGGTGAAGATATTCTCCACCAGGGAGACGTAGGTGCGCATGTCGGCTTTCTCATCTGGATCCTGCCAGCTGCCTATAGCCATGTCCTTTTGCTCCACGAAATTCACGATCGGTTCGAATTCAGCGAAAATAAATGCACCCGCTCTTAAGAAGGGCAACTTGGTCATTCGTCCACCCGGAGACATGTGCTCTGCATTGCCGCAGCTCCGAATTCCAAATGGCAAATTGCACATCTTTAAATAGGCTTTCACAGCCAGACAACTGGCGTTCTCCGGCAAGAGGATTTGCTCTGCTTCATACGGCTGCAAAGATCGAATGAAACAGGCTATAATATATGCCACCGTATTACCGCAGTTTCACTTACCTGATAGAGCGTGGCATCCTCTGGCCAGGGCTCCTCGGATAACTTATCAGCTGTGTGGAGCTGGTTTAACAACGGTGATTGCATTTTTAAGCCACAACACCCGAGCCGAAAATATTTAAAGCGATGAAGTAACAAACAGCTGTACAGCTGTTCACATTTTTATTGCTCAATTTTGAGCCTGTTAGCGTATTTTTGAGTAAAACAGACTCAGTTTGAGCCAACTTCGACTCGGCACTATTCGATAGAGTAATCGACTTTTTAATGTTATCGTTTTTGTCAGAGCACCCATTTCGTTCGCTGCGTGTTTTTCGTTAATTTTTTTTTTGCCTTGTTTAAAGAAAACAGAAAAAACAATTGTATTAATTGTTGACAATATAATTAAAAGTGCCTGCTTGAAATAGAAATAAACGTTGAACACAACTAAAATAGAATAAAGGTGAGTGCAAGCGTCACTACCCTTCTCTCTCTCATATACGTATATGAAAACGCACACACATCTTCACATGGACTAGGAGTGTCTGCGTCATAATGTTTTTCCATGATTAGCATTAAATTATTAAACAATATGAAAGAACAAATGCTTATCGACATATTGCGACACTCCCTAAAAATGTGGCTGGTCAAACAACAATAAAAAAATATATAAAAAAACACCAGCAGTCAGAACGATTCGCGTTTACCGGCCTTAGTATATAAGTACATGTGTGTGTGTGTCTGCAAGTTGGTATGCGTGATTCATTTTTTTTTTTTCGATTTTTTCGGGCCATGCATATTTTTTTGTTTCATTCCTTGAATTATCCCCACACTTTGACGGGGGGTCATATTTTGAACCACTCTCTCATTCTTCTTTCCTCTGCTGTAGCTGTTGTTGTTACCTATACTTTTTGGCCTGTTCATTTTGCATTCACACTTAATTAATTCTATTATTTAGATTTTCTTTATTTTTTTTTTGTTGATTCTTTGGTTTTTTTCATTGCCAACGATTTTCCAATTCCATTCCACCTTCAAACATATACAAAAACGAAAAAGAAGTAAACTTGTTTAAAAATAAGTTTTTATTATCTTGCCTCTGACCAAAACATTATTTAATGTAAAATCCAAATTGGGGAAAAATTAATTGAAAAAAAAGAAGGAAAAAAGAAACACACACAAATGTATTTATCATTGGAAATGGTCATAAAGCAAGGCGACGTGTATTTAGATAATGGGAAAACAATAAGCGAGATAATAAAACAACAACTGCAACAGCCAAATAGGGAAACGGTAAAGTGTGATGGTGGGGAGAGGGATACAAAAAAAAAAAATAGGCAATGAGTAGTGGTGAGACGTTTGAGTAGGAGGTGTGGGCCAACAAGGAGGAACAGCGAAGCGGCTGTCATATATTTCCATTCTGGTTAATAATTTTCAATGCCTGCCTATATTCTCTCTTTCCTTTTTTATCTCTCGCTCTTTCTGTAAGACTCTCTCTCTCTCTCTTTCTTCCCTGCCCCTATCCCTGTATATTTCTATGGCCTTATCTGCTTTTATGGTTCCGTATTTGGTTTGACGGACTAGGCGGGTCTGTCCCTTCTATCCACCATACCACCAAACCCACTCCATCACCTCATTCCATACCCCCTTACGCTCTGCCCTTCAACTGGCTTTCTATCTGGTCAACAATGTGTTAATAATTGGAATTTAATCAATATTATCGAACAGCAGAAGTGTAAAAAAAAAGACGAAAAGCGGACAAAAAGAAGACAACAACAAATTCTATGCTAGCTTTGAATATACTCGTAAATGTTGGAATCAAAGTAAATATTAGAGACTGATTTATTATTTTCGATCTTGTACCTAACGAATTTGTACCCGGCTAGTTAAAGATTTTTATTATGTATGTATGTATTATTATCTCCCCCGTTCCCCTATTCCTTTCTTTTTTAAAATCGATTCAGTTATGGAAAGTGTAGATAGCCTTTCCATATTTCTTAGGATCTCTTGCAATGACCCTCTCTTTGATCTTCAGTTCAGAGAAATGGTCTAAAAATGGCTGTGAATTAAAGCAGATAAGAAATCTACAATACATATATACATTAAAAAGGCATTCGTAGGAAATTTATGAATGCCTTTGTTATTGTATAAAAGATTCATATCGTTATATTATGGAAAATGACACATTTTAGTTTTCTTGTTACTAAAACATCTTTCTTAATTTCCCGCTCATATTATATGTATGTATGTATGTTTAGTATGTACAATCTCATTATCATATACATACATACATATGTACATATTGCTCAGCATTACTAAAAATATGCCTATGACCCACATGTTGCATACGATGAATGAAATGTTTAAAGCGGCGAAACATACATAAGAAGTATTTCAAACTCATAGAATACAAGAAGAGCGAAGAGCCCAATACAATACATACATACAAGAATAATTAAACAATTCTTATTAAATTGATCTGATCTGATTGTATAAACATTTCAGCATAACTAAATAGCCATGGCTGAAACACAGACGCTACAACGTCATGTTGATGAACATCATGATGAGGATGTACACGATGCCAATTATCAGGCACCTCCGGAAAAGACTATCGAAGAGATAATGGCCGCCGATCGGGAAGATGAAAGTTTGCGCCGTTACAAAGAGGCATTGCTTGGTGCAGCCCAAACTGAAAAAATAATTGTTGGTAAGCTATCAGAATGAACATTTATACAATGAAAACATTATAAACTAACATTTAAACTCATTCTATAGATCCCAATGATTCTCGTAAGGTAATTGTTAAGAAATTGGCTCTCGTTGTGGAGGGACGCAAGGATATGGAATTGGATTTAACTGGCGATATTAGTCAACTTAAAAAGCAGGTGAGGATAATAGAATTGTTATAAAATATAATTTCCTTTCTATAGAATATTTCTAATCTTAACGTTTTTTTTTTAATGTTATGTATTAGCTGTTTGTGATCAAGCAAGGTGTTCAATATAAGGTGCGCATTGATTTTATTGTTCAACGTGAAATTGTTCATGGTCTGAAATATGTGCAGAATACCTATCGCTTGGCTGTGCCAGGTAAGCTTCTTATAAATATTTTAATTGAACAAAAACTTGCGTGGTTTTATTTCGATTTAATAGCGTTAGAGTTTACTTATAAATTTAATTTAATATTTTTTTAAGGTATAGGTGTAGGAGTACTTCTTTCTTTTAGTTTTTCCTAATCTAAGCCGATTTTGCAACTTATAGACATTAGTATTAACAGATTATAATGGGATTTAGGAGTGAATGAGAGTTTATACATATATATCTTTTTATTATTAGAAAGAGATGGCGAGATATTGGATTCATTAGGAATTATTAGAAATTACATTTAGTCCTGCTTAGATTCTCCAAAAAAAACCCACAAAAATGGAAAAGATAAATGATCAAAGATTAAGCACAATATAATTATACCAAAAAAAAAAGGGCTCATGGTCAATCAATGAAAGTGTAGCCACTTTTCTCTTTAGTTTTGTCAGTGGTTTAGGCACTTTTAGTTCTTCGTTGTAGCCTTTGCTGGTTCAGACTTTGTATATAGGCTCTACCACTACTTTTTTTTTAGTTTGTATTTTAGTTTAGACATAGACAGAACGTCGGTTTAGTGTGTCTTTATTTAGTTTAACGAATAAAACAAAGAGGAATGGCTGGAGGAACTAATGGCTTTAATGGCACAGCTTTATTGTGTGGACTATGTAGTGTGGTCTATATACTTTTAATAACATTTGCCATATTTACCGTTATTATGTGTTGAAATTATTCGGATTACTAATTGTTTTTTTTTTATCCTTTATTTCCAATATATTCATATATATATATACGTATATATATATACATATGTATATATATGACTTTTTTTTAATTACAAATATCTTAATGCTTGTGCCTTTAATGCACATTACATTACGGATAAATTTTATTTGCATTGCTTTAAGCTATGGGTAAGAGGAGATTGAATTAAGAAATCATTTGTTTCTCATAGATTCGTATTAATGATATATATAAATGTGTTTCTTTGATTTTGCATTTGCTTCAATATATAGTCGATAAAATGACGCATATGGTTGGCTCTTATCCACCAAAAAAGGAAATTCAATTCTATTTGACACCAGCTGAAGAGGCTCCTTCAGGCGTTATGTCAAGGGGCACCTATTCCGTTTCCTCAGTCTTTACGGATGATGATAAGCATATACATTTGAAATGGGATTGGACATTTGAGATCAAAAAGGATTGGGAATAAAATCAAGTAACCTAACCATCAGAGAAATGCATACACAAACACACACTAACACACACACACAAGAACAACAACACACCAACACACACACACACATGTACTCACGTTTGTTTCATTTCTACTTGTAAATTGTATTAGAGAGAAACTTTTTTCCAAAACGCTGATCATCAAGTAAATTAATTATTAAACGAAATTTGGAATATTTTTGTATTTGTAAATTGTAATGTGTATGTAACACATGGAAACCATAGAAAGTATTTTTGATACCCATTAATCCAATTGAATGTGTGTAAAGAAACAAAAAAAAAAAGAAAAGAGAAACGTAAACAAAAAAAAAAACCTAAAAAAGATGTGTAATTTTGCCTATGTCTACGTTTTTGTATGAGTCATGTCGATCCCACTCGATCAATCAGATAGTCAGTCAGTTAAGCAGTCAGTCAACCAGTCAGTCATTCTGTCAGTCTTAAAAGCCATTGCATATGTTTAACATAATGATTTTTGTCAATATAAACTTTAAGAAAGTTGCCTGCATTTGCGCCAAGTATTTAAACAAATTAATTGTAAAGTTTAAACAAGAAATTCTCCACTTTGAACATTAAAATCCAAAGATGATTTCATTGAAACTGGAATGCATTTGATATTTTTTTGCTCACGGGTATTGGCATTAATAATATTACATTTGTATATATATATATATATACTTATTTAATCTATCTATCTACATATATATATATATATATATATATATATATATATATATATATATATATATATATAAATATATATGAATACGTATATGAAAGTAAATTAACCAATACTGAAAACTCGATTCTTGATTCAAACTATACCGTAAATATCTATCGTTGTGTAAAATTAAACAAAAGAAAAAAAAACTCAAAAAAAAAAGGAAATTGAAAAGCAACTGAAAAGCAATAAGAAATAAAATATATTTAAATATATTTGTGCCTGTGTATATGTGTTTGTTTATTGAATGGGTGGAATGACCGAGCAATTTTTGTGCTCCCCTCAGTAGTTTCTATATATGTAGATGTACATATGTAGAATAAAGTTACTATATTCCTTATGTTGGTGTTATTATCACCATCACCATTTGAAACTGGGAACATGTCTCTTTGTAAACAAATTTATCACTCAACATGCTGCTAGCAACTTGTTGCCCAACATTGCCGGCAACATTTCGAGATAAAGCGAAATACATATGAACAAGACAATAATAAATTAAATATTAAAATGCACATTTGTTTTAAATATACGTAAAATTGAATGAATTAATAAATATGTTTGTTTTACCAGAAAATAGCTTGACATTAAATCTGAAGACGACAGTAATGGGTGAGAGAGGGGGCAACTGGCAGGACCTTTGAACTCGGTCTGTATGTATGTACCTTAACCTTATAATATGATAAATTCGCAGAATGTGGAAATGCCATTAAAAAGAAAATGAGAAAATTGAATTACAGCAAATTTCTAAATCGAATTAAGAATTGATTGCTATTAAGTAGGACCATTTGGGATTATTGTGAATGATTATTTACAAATTTAAAATAAACTGAATTTAAAATAAACTCTGAAATTTATCCTAGAATAAATATGACTTATAAGATCATACATACATATATTAAATGTAAATCTGCATCAAATTGAAGAGTTCTAAGCATCGGTTTAACTCACATTTGAAGCTTTATCTGCAACTGTATAAATGACATCCTTGTCCATCAATATCGCTTCTTTTGCTCTCTTGACTTGACTGACAGTCGGCCATATTGTCCACATTGACAGCAATTGTCTGTCACGATGAACTCTTGACAACGAGATGCATTGCATGGTCCATTGAATTACAGAAAGGAGAATCAATGAAATGTGAAAAGCTGAAGAGGAAAAACTGCATAGTGATGGTAATAAAGTAAAAGAAAATCCAAATAAGTAAAATGAAGACTTTTAGCTTTAAGTTATCAAGTCAATAAGAGTTTCCTTACATTTATTTTCCTTGTGACCAATGACGAAAATATGTTTACACAAGAAGAGCAACAGGCTTGCACATGTCTGTCTATATGTATATACATATAAGTTTGTACATATATTTAAACACAGGGTGCCTTCCTATATCGTTTTCCGACAAATACATATACATATATACTTTAAAATAGGTAGTAACGCATTTGAATCTGTTGAATGTATGTTATATTTGCCTTAGAAAGTGGAACAATAACTGCAAATGCTGGCAAACCTCTAGATGCAACACCCATTTTAAATGTACTCATGTGAGGCGGCCATTTAGTTATCACTTAACTGCATCTGTTGTGTTGTGTTGTGCAGAGTTGTGCAATGCAGTCATAAATTCCATGTCTCCATATGGAATAAATTTTTTTTTATAACGATTCTTGGTTCCCACATATTTGAAAGTCTTTAATATTGAAGATGTAGTTAACCTATTTTTGGAACAAAAAAGTTAATGCTATAACCACTACAGCAAATTGTAAACGCGTTGACCAAGCAGAAGGCCATTTGAATAAATATTTCCAAAATATATTCAGAAATCATGCAATTTCCTGCCTGCTATGAAATGTTCTAACCAAAGAAAAGAAAAAACGAAAACAAAACGAAAAGAGAAATTCAATAAAAACGCAAATTATTTTTTTGTCCGTCGAGGGAAATATCTTTTTTCTTTTGGTTTTTTGTTATTTTTTTTTTTTTTTGAAGTGAGCTCTCTGGACTTTGGCTACCTTATGGTGAAGCGGGATCTGCCGTTAGATATGTATGTATGTATGTATGTCTGTGTCTGTGTATGGGCTTGTGGGGGTGGGCGTGTCTGTTGCCTGTCTCCCAGTATGCGAAAGATTTTTATGGACATTGGTTTAAAGTGAGCTTTGTTAAAGCTGCCCGACTTACCGAATGAATGAAATGAGAGAACAAAAAATACAAGGTAATAAAGCAGTTAACGGTTAAGCAAAGAAATGGTAAGAAAAGTACTACAAGATGATAACGAGAGAAAATCATGCCAACACAAAAATGCATTAACACTAACGAGGAATAATGGAAGAAACCAAGAAAAAGTAAGATTTTGCTAATAAACGCACAAGGATGAACAGAAAGAGGATCAAACATGCGAAAAAGTAAAGATTAAAAGAATAAAACAATGGAAGCAATCAAAATAAATAATGGGTACGTAAAAGTAAATTTCTCATTAATATATTGATAAATGAAAATTGTTATTTGAATTTACATAAAGTTATCAGAGGAAAAAACTATTCAAAATATTCATTGCTATATCGTCTCTGTGGTTTTGTTCTCCCTTCGTTTTACGATTATAATTAGAAAAAAGTCTGGCAACACTGATTAAATTGGTGGCTTAGAAATTGTACAACTTGCCAATCCAATTTTATTACAAATTCAGCTTAAACTTCATCTGAAAAGTTGTCAAAAAACTTTATTATTAGCATAAACTGGATTTGCTTATGTACAATAGCGAATACCATGTGCAATCCAATATAATATACGAATATTTAATCATCTACATATATATATAAGTATGTGTATGTATACATACATATGTACATACATACATACATATATTCGGCTGCCACTTAGATTGTTTCAATATATTAACGCAAATTCTAATAACTGACTGGCAAGCAGCTTAAATGAAATTCATCATACGTCTTCCCAGTATCCTGTTGGGAAACTTTTCGCACGTTTCCTTCATATGCGCCTCCAGCATACAAAATGAGCCTTGACAATGAGCTTCAGACTAGAGAATAAGGGCCATACCACATCACATCACACCAGACCAGACCAGAGCAAAACAGACTGCAACCCTTAACCAAAAACTTTGCCGAAATCTTTTTTGGTATATTCAATTAAATTTAAATAGGCTTGGGCCTAAAGCGAAAGGGACAAACATTTACTAGTTGATTGAAACTAATTATATTTTTGGGTAAAAGGACAATTTAGGACAATTTTAATGGGGATTTGTCTTCAGTAGCTATAATGAAATACTCAACTTTTAGTCCATTGTTTTGTTATACAATTAAATATGAAACTAGGAAAATTATAGTTAAATTTAATGAAGGAGATATAAGATCCAAATGAATGGAAGCAATTAAAAACAGAAATGAGTTGAACGTACTGCAAAGAGAACAAAAATTGAGAAGGAAAAGGCAAGAAACAAAAGATGTTTAAAAAGTGGAAAACAAAAATATTATAGCTAAGAGATAATAACAAAAGAGGAAGACAAAGGGTAAAACTACGAAAATTTAAAGGGAAATACAATGAAGAAAATGTACAATTAAATAAAGTGAAGAAACGAAAGGTGATGCACAAGAAATGGGAAAAGGACAGATAAAGGTAGAAAACTATACAAAAAAATTGGTAAATCTTAAACAAATAAGAAAGTCAAAAATCAAGCGAATGACTAGACAAAAAAAAAAAAAAGAAAAAAAATTAAAAAAGCCACAAAAACGAAAAAGAACGAAAAATAGAGCCAAAAAAGGCAACAAAAGGTAAAAGGATAAGAGCAGAAAACGGAAACAAAGAAGAAAATAAAATCTTTTCGAAGAAACATTTTACATTTTCATAGTCATTGAATAAATAAATTCGTTCACCTGGATTCAGTTTCCTGCTTCTTCCATTCAACCTGAAATCATGGTAAATGCAACCTGGAGGAGTCAAGTCATTTGTCATTCAGTTGGGGGTCACAGGTCACTCTTTCAATGAATGTTCCTGCATATTTAATCGGCTAAACTTTGAACTTTGCCTACCTCAGAGTCGGAAAATCAATTTCTCTTTGCAATTTTTAACCGTTTGCCACAAGCAATAGTGACAAAGTAAAGCCTAATTACGAAATGTTTCTTAATTAGCGAGCTCAACTTAATTACAAAATGGCAACAAAAAAAAAAAAAAACGAAAAAAAAAAAACAAATTGCAAAGTCAACAACAAAGCAGCAGCAGGCCCAACAACAAAACTGTCTGCCTGGAGCACAATTAACGGAATCTGGATGTGTGTGCGAGAGCATGTGTGTGTTTCTGTTTCTGCCTGTGCATGCGTGTGTGTGTGGCAGCAGCTTGTCATCATGCTGGTGCCTAAAAGTATGCTTTAAATTTTTGTTGGCACTTAAACAAAAGGTTTTTCAGCATAAATATTTAATTATTATCACAAATTATGTTTTACCCCCCTCAACCCATTTGCTTTTAAATAACCCAATTCGCTGACAGAGTAAATTATTTATTATTATAGTATAAGACTGCCAAAAAAACTTAAATAAGAAGAAAAAAATGACAACCAAAAGGAGAGGAAAGAAAACCACTTTCTATTTTCCATATTCGGACTTTCATTTGACTTCCGTATCAGGTTTCTTGTTGATTCAAAAATCAGCCACACTCGAACTTATTACAAATTCAAGACAAAACAGAATAAGAATAAGAAAAACAATTTGGAATAATTTAGAACAATTTTCCCACGGTTTTACAACTACCCTAAGAAAAAGAGAACGGAAAGAAAAAATACGGGAAGGAATTTGATTTAGTCCAAGGAGCTGTCTTAATGCCCTAAACGAAGTGGCTTGGTTTCGCCTGCCCATGGTTACATTTAAGTTTACGTTCCTTTTTTGTATACCCTGCATTTATGGGATGTATTAAGATCGTTAAGATCTAGAAAATGGGCCGATGCTAATCCAAGAATCAGGACAAATAAAGATAATATATACAAACAGTTGAACAAGATTAAATTTAATAACAATGATGAACACAATTTATCCAAGATAGGAATCAAACTTCTATTAAACTTATTTTGTTTGGGTAGCAGGGTAGCATCAAGTCGATGATTTAATCAACACAAGTTTCTGTTTTTTTTGTTTTCGTGGCGTTGTGCGGGAAAGGTAAACATGTTTTGATTTCAATCGGGTAATGTATTATGCATACCCACCTACACAAGGAAAGACAGTCAGACAGGATGTAAGGTTGAACGAAAGGACGGACGGATGGACGGAAGGAAGGAAGGAAGGAAGGACCCAACGACCAAACCATTACGAGCAGGCGGACTAGGTGTAGCTGGTTGTGTTAGTGCTAGACTTACCTTGACCATGACTGTCAATTACTGTTATCGAGGGATTATTGATATATATCTTTCATATTTCCCCCACATTCCCGATGGTGGTGACTTTTTGAACAATTTATGCAAAAACCCATTTTGTTAATTTGTGTTGTGTGTTTTGTACACTTTGACATTTCAGTTGATATCTTTTACATATTTTAAATTGGCTTTTAATGGCACCAGATGAAGGCATTAGGCTGACAATTTGAAATACATACACGTGGTATATAAATAATAAATATCATTGAATCTGATTTGTTTACTGAAACTAAAATATCAAATATCAAATGTATTCCAGAATCAAAAGTTAAAATTTTGAAAACCATTAGTTTTGAAATGGAATTCGTGATTACATTCAAAATAGATTGTAACTCTAGCTAATTGTCTGTGGTTTTAGAATGTTATGGAATTGAGTTTTACAAATTTGAATAACGAAATGTTCTAACCAATTTCAAAGTGAATAAAAAGCCAGCATCAGCATCATTGGCATCAGCAAAGTTCATTACGTATACGCCCTGTGTTGTGTCAGTCGGAAATTGCACAAGTCAGCAAACAAAGTGCCAGAGTAAGTATATACTATAAAGTACTATATACTAGATATGTGTATATGTATATGTATATATGTCTATATATTTGTGTGTGTATATATGTTTGTACTTACTTTGTATTTGGTTTGCTGTGGTGTCGGTGTTTGGTGCGTCAACAGAAATTCGAATATTTTCTTACAATACTCGTACATACATATGTACATACATGAGACGGAAACAACTGTTGACAATATCCTGGCTAAGCAGAAATTAACAAGTGTCAAAGTGGAATGAAACTCTTGCATGGACTTTTTATCAAATCAAATTGAGTTTAAAGGAAATGGAGGTTGAACTGATAATTAGATAATCAAAGAGCTAACTGGCAGCAATTGTATTAGTTGAACTGCAAAATGGCACGGTAGCTGGGAAATCTGATTTCATTTCCCTCGACGCGAAATGTTAACTAAATTAATGTAAATCTTTTTTCTTTGGAAAATTGAACAGCTGCCCCGACAATTGAGGAATCAATAAACACTTCAATATGTAATGAATTGTTGGTGTTAGTTTCTCCTCCTTACCTTTGGCTCAAAACACTTTTAACTACATATTTCATTTGTTTTCTATTTCTGTTCTTTGTTAATCAGTTGAACTTTAACAAAAGTTTAAGTTTAATTTAATTTAAATTTTATAATTATGAGTTTAATCAATTTCCATTAATTTGGGGATTGAAATCTATCATTTGGGGTTTTTCTTTACTATTTAACTAGTTAAAGTATATATATGTATGTATATATACATATATAGGTAAATAAGTGTTCCAAGAAAACAGTTTCCAATTTTGTTGGGTTTTTGTTTTTTTATTTACTTAATAATTGTCTTAAAAAACTTTATATTGATTGATTAATTGATTAAGCCCATAAATGATTGAGACAAAAAAAAAAAAATAAATACTTTGCTATAGAAATGTATGCAAAATATTTTAGTTGATTAGAAGCGAGACAAAATGTATATACATATATATTACACATACGCCGCATGTGTGAGAAGAGTAAGGAAAGAGTCACACAATTTGGCAATGAGAAACAATACAGCGGGGAGCAGCGGAAGAAAAGTATAGAAAACCGGCAAAAAAAGGCGCACAATTTGTGAACCAAAACAAAACAGAGAATCAGAAAGAGTTGGGTACAGAGAGAGAGAGTGAAAGAGAAAGAGAGCGGGCGTACGACTCCCTCTGTCTCATAGGCGCGTTTTTTGTTTGACTCTCTCCCCTTGACTACGACTCTCATTCTTTCTCGCTCTCTCTTTCTATCACTCTGTTGCTCTCGGTCAAGCAACATTTT
Organism: Drosophila sturtevanti; assembly: GCA_018150375.1. NCBI lineage: Eukaryota > Metazoa > Arthropoda > Insecta > Diptera > Drosophilidae > Drosophila > Drosophila sturtevanti. Next base: position 1,618,196 of record JAECWJ010000688.1, on the reverse strand, counting down.
TCCTTAGGCAAGGTCGGCAACATGTTGCCGAGCTTGTTGCTGCTGCTGATACCATGTTGCTATTGAGACTCCATTCAGGCAGCCTGTTGGACATTTCAGTTCTGATTAGAACCTTAGCGAGAGCGGTTCTCCCCACCATCAGTTGCGCGCTCTCTCTCTCGTCTTCTCTCTATAAGTCTTGTTCGCGCTCTCACAACTCTAAACGACCAACGGTTTATCGTCATCTAGTTTTTCTTCTTCTTTAATTTGTGTTTTTTTTTTGTTGTTGTCGTTGTTTTTGTGAATTTCGCGGGCTTATTTAGTGTGTGTTTGTGAATTTATTGTGCCATGTGCCCATTAAACAAAAAATTTATATACATTTCTATATACATATTGAAATAAATAATTAAGAAATACATATGTATATAAGTATATACATACAAATATATGTATTTAAATCTATGTATATATCTATATACAACAATTAGGTATTGTATCTAGTTCACTAAAATGTTAATGTTAATTAAGGCAACAAACAAAACAGAAAAACCGGCAAAAAAAAACGTGTGTGATTTTTTTTAAGTTTCTTTTTTTTTTTGTGCATATAATTTCATATAATAAAGTGTAACTAATTTTGTTGTTGTTTTTTTTAGTTCAAATAGCAACAAACTAAAGCAAAAAAAAAAAAAAAAACGAAAACAAACTTATATTATGTGTCTAAAAATAAAATCGTACAATTTATTTTATTGTGATAGTGGTAATCGTGTCTGATTTCCGATTTCTGATTTCTATAATTAAAAATTTTTCATACCGTAGCGTTATTTTTTTTGTATATTTTTTTAAATTAAATTGGTTTTTTGTTTCATATATATGTATATATTTATATATAAAATGGCATAGAAAGGAAAGCAGAATGAAATGGAAAAAAGAAAAGAGGGGGGAGAGAGAGAGAGAGTGGTAGGTAAAGATCGTGAGACAGGGACAGGAAAAAATTAATGTTGGCAGCTGGGGGACAGCAGCGACACTTTGCGTCAGTGATGATCGTGAGTGTGTGTGTGTGTATGTGTGTGTATGTGTGTGTGTGCGTGTGATGAAAGAAATGATACAAAAACGAAATGAAAAATAAAAAAGAAATAGCAGCTTCTTGTATAAATTTATTTAGCAGCTATATGTATGTATAACTGGCCTATATGGATACATAAGAAAAAAATTTTTCTTCTATTTTTTTTGGCGATTCTCTGTAGAAAAAGATATAGATGTAGAATTTGAATTGATGTAGAACTGCCTATTTACAGCAAGGATATAGTCAAAAGAAGTACAGCAAGATCACTTGGAAATAAATAATAAATAATTATGATATCATTAGCCAAATTTCATAGAGAAAACGTAAAGAAAAAATAGATAGATCAGCCATCAATATTTTTTTATATACTGATGTCAGGGTAGGCACTTAGTCGCCTCTGATTTTTAATATATGCGATTTGTGTATTGTTTTTTTTTTCTTTTTGTCTTTGATTTTATTAATATAATTAATTCTTTAGCTGACTCAAAAATTTTACGGAATATATATGTATATATGTATGTAGTTCTGTTGCTCATATACCAAAACGTGGTTTGTCAATATGTGATAGATATTGTTAACTAACCGATAGGACAACATGTCGTATGAGCAATTAATAAATGTCAATGAAATTGTTATGACAGTATCTAAGAAAAGACCAAAAGTGACTTCAATAACATATATACATTTATATATATATATATATATATATATATATGCGTATACTGAAATATATTTGAAATCAATTAAGTTTAAATATAACGATTTATAGATTTGGCAGATTTAGTTATTAGATATAAATATTATATATATCAAATCGATTTAAATCGATTAGAATGGATGCATTATAACTGAATATTCTGTAGGAAATTTCTATAAAATTGAGTTTTGATAAATTAAAGTCTTTTGAAAATTAAAAACTATCTACTTAATTATCATTTCTCATCTCATAATTTTCCGGCACCTCTGGCTTGACCTTAACCATCGGACTTTCTATATCTTTTAAAATGTTTTTTTTTTTTTTTTTTCATTTTTATCTAACCAGTTTGTGGGGCGATCGTTTTGCCAAATGTTTGGCTTTAAATAAATCAAGTGATAAAAGTGTTCTCACTGATTTCGTTTTGGCATTAATAAATTAACGCCCACACTCAACACTTTTCATTTTTCATTTTTCAGTTTTTGTTTTTGTTTTTGTTTTTGTTTTTCTTTATCTTTACGGCGCATAAAGAATCAGCGCCAAAATGTTGCAATTGATAAGGCCATCCGAGTGCGAGGGGACTGGTGGGTTATGGTAGGAAAGGGGGAGGTTGGCGGTAGGGGGAAGTGGGGATAGTGGGTAGTGCCGCCTTTAAGTCAAAGACAGTGCTAGCGATAAAATATTTAGTGGAATTGAAGACCCCAATATACTGAAAATGAGACAAATTATATTTATTTAATTTTTTTTAGTGGGTCAGAATGGGAGAGGTTTATCGATAATATTTACACATTGATTGGTTATATTTTTTTTTTTTTTTTTTTTTGAAAATTAATTAAATGTTTTAGTTTATCAATAATGAGTAATATAGCATTTTTAATTTAATGATTGACTTGACTAGACCATAGATCTCTTATCTTATACTTATATGTATACGTATGCAGATTTTAGAAATATTTAAAATTTTGCAGTTCCCTTATTAATAAGCCTATGCATATGAGTCATTTCCCCCCCAAGTTTTATCGTATCTATTGTTTTTTTTTTTTAAGACTTTTTAACTTTTATATACCCATTAGTTTAATTTGTACACAATACTTATATACATTCAATCTATATGAATGAATAGAATGCGAAATATTAGCCATCAGATTAACATTGAAAAGAAATTGTAATAGTTCTTTGATCGTGAAATCTAATAAAGTTTTTTTTTTTTTATTAATACTTTTATATACTCTGTAATGGGTATACAAATTGTGTGGTCTTTTAAGGTAATTTATTATTATTCTCGTTGTTTCTTAATAAAAAATATTCATGAACAATCATCCCTCTTTCATACTATATAATATTATACAAATTGTTGTATATAGACAAAGTTTTTTTTTTTTTTATATACGAATATATTTATATACATATATATATATGTATATATATATATATATATATTTCTTTTTTTCTCGTTTGAATTTAATTAAATTTGCACATTTGTGTTAAATTTCAGACACATGTATGTATATATGTGTATGCTCTATCTTTGTATGTAGAAGTGATAATGCATATATGTATAAATATGTGTGTGTGTGTGTGTATCATTCTCTTTGTATGTGTATGTGAGTGCCCCCCATGTGTCAACCTAGACGCCTAATCAAACAGCAACAACAATGACAAGTCGGGCGACAGCAGCCAAATTCATAAAATTCCCCAACACAGTATTTGGGAGTCGACCATGCCCATATCTAGTAAAAATAATTGAATTTATTTTATTCAATTTCGTATTATAGATTCTCTATCTCACTGTCTCTCTCTCTCCCTCTCTTTCTCTATCATTCTCTTTTGTTTAATTAGTTAAGGATTTGCTTAAACTAGAAAAAGTTCTATGAATTAAAGGAATAGAATAGAATCTTTGGAATATATAAAATATAATAATTTCCCTCTTAGACTAGGCTAACTATACTACATAGATCTACTATAGATCTGTCTATAACTATACATTATTATGCTTATCAGTTAAATCTTGATATACCCTTTTTGAACATATTTAGTTACTGGGTATGGGTACCCTAACAAACTTAGGCAGAGAAGAGAGTAGATATAGAAAATATAATAAACATCTGTAGCAGCAGTAGCAACAACAACAACAACAACAACAATACAAAAAATTTTAAATAAAATTAAGCTGCGCGCACAAAAATTTATTTTTATGCGACCGCCAAAAAAAAAAAAAGGAAAAAAGAAAAGCGAAGAAAAACCACAAAAAGAAAGACCATCAAAAATAAAACAATTTCAAGCAAATGTATTTTATATTTATTTTTTTTAGCTTCTGTAATTACTGTGTGTGTTTGTGTGTGTGTGTGGGTGCGTATGTGTTTGTGTGTATGTGTGTGTGTGTGTGTGTGTGGGCGTTTGACAAACATACAAAACAATGCATGTTTTAATTGCTTTTAATTAAACGTAATTATAAGGCTAATTTACATGAAGCTCTCTGTCCCTTTCTCTTGTTCTCTCTTGCTCATCAATCTCTCGCTTTTTCTCCCTCTCTCCCTCTCTCCCTCTCTCTCTCTCTTTTCCTCTCTATCTCTCTCCTTCAGTTAAGCGTGATTAGAAAAGTAAGATTAGACTGCAATTAGATGTGAAATTTTTTTCATAGAAACATTTTAGATGATAGTTGGAAAATTGCAACATTCCTCGTAATCAGTAATCAAAACTAATCACTATATCAATGAAAGTTTGAAATCATTATCTTTAGCTAATTTAAATGAAAAGCTAACATGAATAATTGCAATTTATGGGAAACTTAAAAGAAAAGTAATGCCTGAGATATCCGTTTCGTTAATTTCTTTTCGAGTTCAATTTCCGGTTTCGGTTCCGAATGAAATGAATTTCGTTAACTAAATTGTAGATATTATTGCATTATTTTGGCAATTTTGCCATACAACATAAAATATATATAGTTTTTTATTACATCTAAATATCAAGATATTCGAGATATTTAAATATTAGAATAATTTAAAGAAAGTTTAATGATATTTTTTATTTCAGAAGTCGAATGAACTTGTTATTAACATTTTAAACGGAGATTTTTTATATTTTTGTTTGCAAGCTTTATAGTTAAATTAAGTTAATTAATTGATAACGGTTTCTGATTAATTAAACGAACCAAAAAAAAAAAAAAAATAAAATATTATTGCCAATTTTATTTGTGACATTTAGAACAAGTTTAGCACTAAAGTAGATCAAGTTTTGCTTTTTTTTTTTACAGAAAAGGGTACTGGGAATTGCCATTTTTGCTTTTATCACAATGCTTTCTTCTTCTTCTCCTTTTTTTAACCATTAAATCATGTTTTATACTTATCTTATAAATCGTTTTTATGGCACTTATATTTCTTTTAACAGAAATGATGGCCATTTGTCTTTCTTTTTTGCTTCCTTCCTGTTGTGGGCCACTAAAACTCGTACATACAATGTCTCTATCTCCCCCCCCTCTCTCTCTCTCTGTCCCACCCACTACCTCACTCTGTCTCTTTCAATGGTTAAACATTGTTTTAAAAAATTGTACAATAAATCTATTTGTTAAAAGGTTTACAAATGTTTAATATCATAATGTTAATTCAATAACGTCAGCAATAATATAAACTATTTGGCTAATCGCTATTAAAATCAAATAGAAAAATGGAATTAAAAAAAAAAGGGAAAATGGAAAAATGAGCTGAAAAAAACTGTTGTGCTAATTTTTCATTTGCTCTATTCAACTAGATTTGTTTTTGCACCTTTTTCACACTTTGTCAAATTCATCGATCTTACAACATTTTTTTTTTTTTTTTTTCAACGCCATCGAATTTGATTTATAGTCAGTCATAAATGAAAGGCCACAGCATGTCGTCCATGTTTACGTCCACATTGTCGTCATCATTGGTGATCTGTTGATCTGTTGATCTGTTGAGATCCCAAAGTTGGCAATACGCTGTCCACACACAATTTGCACATATCTTTGGTTATATTTTCTTGGCCCACTCCACACAGAAAATGGGCGCGAAATTAGATTTTATGGCAAATCGGGTTTGGTCTTGCACATTGCACAAATTTTTCATTTTGACACAAAGACAGAAAAACAAAAAAAAAAAGCAAAAAAAAAACCAACTAAAAATGAAAATGAATTGCCTTGCATTTTAATTAATAAATAATGTTGAAATTTTTTTATTTAACAATTTTAAGATACCCTTAAATACAAATTGAATAGAAATATTGTAATATAATAGTTAATAGATATCTTATATTAAAAGCAATTTTTTTTTGTATAATTTTTATATATATGTATACTAATAGATTTTGATATATGAATTCTCTAAAGTTTTATTCTTCATTATTCCATCATCATTCATCTTTATCTGTCTTCAATATATAGAACAATTTCAAAGATTTTCGAAATCCTAATTCAAAAAAAAAAAAAAAAAAAGGGAACAGGTTACCTTCTACATTCCAATATTATCAATATACCCTAACACATAACTGTATATATATATATATAGTTAATGGGTATTAAAAAAATAAAGAAAAATCCAAATAAAGGAGACCGGCATTGGTATTTAATTTTGTTTCTTTTTTGCTTTTGTTTATTTCTTTTTCTTAATTACCTGTTGTTCTTTGCTCAATTTTTTTTTTTTTTTTTTTTTTTTTTTTTTTTTTTTGGGATTTTTATTTTTAGATCAACGTTTTTGATGTTTCTCGCAGATTTTATGGCCCTGAGGGTCTATAGACAAGAGAGAGGGCGTGTCAGGAGAGGGGAAGAAGGGAGGTAGGGAGGGTGGGTGTTATTTTTGCTGGTTGGTGGGGCTAGCTAATAAAAACGCTTAACACATGTTTCCAACATTTCGACCCAGAGAGCAATAAATATGCAATTAAAATTGCGAAATGCTAACATATAATACTCACCACCCACCCACCCACCTCCTCCATCTATATCATCTTGCTAACCACTTACTCCAATGAGGATAAAATAAATGCATTTGGCAAGGTCATTGTCACAAAAAAAAAGTATTTAAATATAATTAATATATTTATGTATAACACAAATGCCATAAATGTCATAGGAAATTACTTAAACAAATAACTTTAAATGGGGTAAAAAATTAATTTAAACTTTTTGTAGATTTTCATTTGTTTATGGATTAAGAAATTTGTTAAAATTTGTATTAATTTTTTCGAATTTCTTTTGGTTTCATAAACAAATTCCAACACCTTTTGGCCAATAATACTTGCAAGTTCTTATTTTTCTTCTCCTGTTTATATTAAATTATTTGTTTTGATTTAATTTTAAGTGGAATTTGGAATTTAAAATTGTTAACTATTTAAATAGAAGATGAGATGCTTATTATGCTCAGAGCATTAATAGTGAAAATCAGTTAAATTAAATATCATTTCAAGGCAAGTTGTGCGAAAGTCACGCTCTTTTGGCCAGTAGCAATAGATTGTATGCGGTACGTGTTTATGGTATCAACTATAACACACCACGCCCCAAAATAAAACAAACCCACACAAACTCCCGTAATAGAGAGACACGCCTACCAAAACCACTCCCCAACCAGCCCACCCCCTTTATACGACAGTGAAATCAGGTCCGGATTTTGACTGTAACTTGTAGTATTGAATACTATAACTTATGATATATTTATTTAATTTTTCATTTCAAATCATTTTCACTTCAAAAATTAATTCTATTTGTAGGTATAAATATTAGTATATATATATATATATATATATACAGATAGATAAGATTCTATCCACTTTCCACTTATTATAATTATAATAGTTTCATATATTATGATGATTTGTTACGACCTTTGGGCCATTTTACCCCTCCATTCCGTTTCTGACCTCACTAATTTCTATTGAAATGACTGCCATAAAGATTTACTCTTAATGAATCATCATTCATGCACATATAATCAAAATCATGGAGAAAACTTTATACACTTTCCGACGTCCTCACCCTCCCCTTTCTACTTTATCTGCTCTAAAGGAAAATTTTGTTGTGTTTCTATTTCTATTTCTGTTTCTGTTTTCCTTTTTTTTTTTTTTTTTTTTTTTTGGCAACAAAAAAATTAGCTAGCTATTGAAAAGTTTTGCCACTGAAAAATTGTAACTTTCGTTGATTGCAACAAAATGCAGCATGCAGCATGCAACATGCCACATACAGGAAGCGGCAGATGCAGCAGCAGCAGCAGCATGCACTCAATTTAATTGCATTGAAACTTGAAAAGTGCAATTCCTTGCAAGAATCGAGCAATTGAGGGATTCCTGCTCTCTCTCTCTCCATCTCGCTGGCTCTAGCTAACTTGCTCTCTCTCACTCTCTCTCTCTGTGGCCAACAAACAAAAGTTTGGCAGGCAATTAGGAAAGTTAGATGCCAAATAGAAGGCCACAGAGATCTCTTCTGGTTCTGCTTATTCAATTGTTTGCAAAAAAAAAAAAAAATTTGCCATCCTTCATTACCTTTACTTAATAAAACTACTTACATCAAAATGAAAGAAAAAATGGCCCCAAAATTTTCTTTTATTATGTGTATTTGAAAGTTTCATGTAAGATAAACACATGTATGTATAAGAAATGAGATGCTCAAGTTGAAATATGAGACGCGTTCTTTTTTATTTCAGTTTTTTCTCTCGCTGTTTTTTTTATCAAAATGCACAACTCACACACCACCCCACGCCCTGAAGGCAACAATGAAAAAATGAAATAAATCAAGGTGATGACTTTTGAGTACCCTGCACAATAGATAAGCATATAGATTGTATATGTTTTAGAAAAGATTTTGAATACTTTTGGCTATGGCTCTAGTTTATTTCCTTATATCAATTCAATTCCTTTAACTTAATTTCGAACCAGAAATGAAGTTTAAGGGTGTGTCTAATTTTAACTTGGTGAAAGGGTATGATAAAATTTAAAATTTTTTTTGCATTTAAAATTTTTTTTTTATTTTTCAAAAGATTAAGATTTCAGTAAAGTTTTGGTTATAAAAGTATTTCATCTACGTACTATGTGGATTATATAAATTTGACTTATCTGACATGAACTTAACTAAAGCCTTTTTGTTCATGTCTATACAATAAAATGGTATGGCAACGCCTTTCTTAAAAACAGCTGATCATAAGGAGCTAATCACTTAGAAGTTGATTAATTATGATAATGATGATGAATAAACAAAGTTTCCTAATTATTTATCATGTTTCATTTCAAAATCGAAAATACAATTATATATATTCTTTTAGAAGACAAATATTCCCGTAAACTATAGACAGATATTGCAGAATATATAACCTTTGATTAATAACCTATGTTCGGTCTTCGTTTGAACTATTTTTAAGTTTTTTTTTTTGTCGATTTCAGTCCTATGCAGGGTTATATAAGGGCAAAATGTTTGTTACGCTCGACCCCCTAACTGAGTGTGTGGGTGGTGGGTATGTGTGCATGTATGTGTGTGTGTGTGTGTGTGTATGCTGGCAAAAGCCATAAACACAGCCGTAATCATTAATCATGCGCGATCAAAGTCAAAGATACACGTAAAGACACACTCAACACTACATACTCAACAGTACACACACACACACACAACATGCACATACATACACACTCATACATTTATTCAATCAACTGAATGAGTGTTTGGGGAACTCGGGGCAACGCAATCAATTTCAAACAAGAAGCGTTAAAAAGAATGCAAGGTTCTTTAAGCAAATATTTATTGTATTGAAACGGTTTATTTCCATTGCGAAAAAAAAAAAAAAAACGGTGAGGAGGGATGGAGAATGGAAATTGAAAATTTGAAGTAGATATGGCAATATAGCCTGCGGCCAGCCATTAGATAATTTTTTTTTTTATTTATATTTTTAAACTCAGTTTATTGATGGGGAATAAATTAATCTATGAATGTGCAACTTTCGAAAAAATTGCACTAACCGCAAATCAAGTTGAAACAACAGAAATGAAACAAACACAAAAAACTCAAAGACCGAAAAACGAAACGAAATGAATTAACAAAATTATTGATTTCGAAAGATCGGTGAGAAATTTATGAATGCCAATTAACTGGCATCATTTTATACAATAGCCTCCATTTGCTTCTCCATTGCTTATGTCTTTGTCTGTCTGTCTGTCTGTTGGTCTGTCTTTCTGTCGTTGTTTAATGATAATTATATGATAATAACTTGACTACAAATTAATGATAATTGGTCAAATGTGGTTTGTTTGTTGTTTTGTTGCAATAGTTAAAAGCTTAGCGAAAAACAGATGCAAAGAATGAGATTACTCATACGCCTAGTATGGCTGGTAAAATGCATTTCCCCAAATGCAAATAATTTATGCAATTGTTTACTTAACTAAATGAAAGAGAGTGATAGAGATAGAGAACGGAACTCATTGATTGCTATAATAAGTATGATATAGAACAGATTTAAAAAAAAAAAATTTTATACCAAAATCATTTTCCTGTTCACATAATGTGTGAACAAAATTTTAATGTTTCCTTTGAAACATTTACTTAATTTGTAAATTTTTTTTATTTATAAGTATGTCTAATTTGAATACTAAAAGTTCCTACAAATATAATAAACTATTGCCAGAGTATTATCTAATTCTGAGAACCAGGAACCTTAAATCAACCATTAATGAGTTTTCCCAAAAATTTTCATTGTTCTTATTTATGGCCATGGCAAAAAATTTTAATTTTAAGATTTCTGTTTTAATAAACTTCACTTACAAATATTTCTCCTTCGTGGAAATTTGTATACTTTCAGTGGAATAAATGCATTAATTATTAATTTCATTTCGATTGTTTGAAATTAACATTAAAATTTAAATCGAAATTGAAAAATTTGAAATACAAATTTTTTAATTTTGCACTTTGTTGTTATTGTATTAAATTGCTGTAACGTTTAAGTTAGTTGCATGCCCCATGGGGTGGTGGGGAGAGGGGTGGTTCGGGTTATACCGCGGATTTATATTTATTTTCCATTCCATTCCATTCTGAACTCTCTAAACTGAGGTAAATGCCGCAGCGGCAGCGCCTCCGGTCATTCTGGTGCGGTGTAAACAAAACAAAACAAAACAACAACAAAAAACCAACATAAAACAACAAAACACAACAAATATAAAACAAAAATAAAAAAAAAAATGGAAAGAAAAGAAAAAATATAAAAATAAAATGAAAACACGAACCAGCCAACGAGCAAAGCCAAACAAAACAATACAAAAAAAGAGGCTGAATAACAATGCCCCACTCTCTGTATCTGTATCTGTGTCTGTTTGTATATGTATGTGTGCGTGTTTGCGTGTGTGTGTGTGTGTGTGCTGCTATGCTTGAGTGTGTGTACCTCGGCCTGTGGGTCGGCCTTTGCCTCGGTGCCCCAGTGCAATGCATATTTATTTATGAGTAGTTTTTGGCGAGTTTTTTTTTTACTTAATCTATCCCCAAGCTGGTTATTTTTACTTTTTTACGGTTTTTGACTCTATGAAATATTAAATAGTAAGCAATTAATAAGTCCTACTGAATGCTCTTTATACATGGGAAAGAAATATAAATTAGAATTCGAAAACTTAGCACAGTGATCGGATTCGCAAAAGTTACTTTCAAAATTCTTTAACTTTTGACTTGAAATTTGGAATATACATATATTCTCAATACTTTAGAAAAGTTTCTGGTAAAAAAAAATGCGCGTGATTGAAAGAAAGCCGTAAATCAACAATCAAACACAAAACTTTCATTTTTTCATAGAATTTGAAAATTTTTTAAATTCAATCAAATAATTTGAAAAAAAATGCCAAAAAATTTTTGGTTTAACATTTCTAATTAATGAAAATTTAAAAAAAAATATAAAATTTTATGGAACATTTCTATGGGGAGATTGGATTGGAGTAGATATTTAGCTTAAAAAGCATCATAATAAAAATCGAAATATGAAATATATATGTAAGATTAATAATTATCTGTTAGCAAATTAAGACTAACATTTAAACAAAATATCCGAATCTCTAGGAATCCATTTTTGAAAATTGGTATAATAATATTTTTAACATACAATCCATTTTTAAAAATTACTTTAGCAATATTATGAGATATACGTAGGGAATATAAGTCAAAAGGAAAGTAGACAATCAACGCTTTTACTTCCAAATATACTCAACATTTTTTTTGTTTATCAAAATCTTAAGTTCAGAGAATTTTCAATTAATAATTACAAATATTGAAATAAAAAATATGTTGAAAACATTTATAATAAAATCAAATTCATAAATGAAAGGTATAAATAATTCGTTGTCATTCTCAAAACTGATTCATTCACACTTTATTGGCATTGTGTTTGTATATGTGTATGTTTGTGTGTGTTTGTGTGTTTGTGTGTGTGTGTGTGTGTGTGTGTGTAGAGGTCAAACGCGTGGCCGCCTTTCCCTCGGCTTTGCCATTTGTTGAAAAATGCCAACAAATCTACAAGTGGCGGTCGTTCCATCAGCTGTTGATACAAAGCCTTAGTAGGTTTTAATTATTTTTATAGGATATGAAATATGATTATCAGCATTACATATATATGTATATATATATATGGATACATATATATGGATACATATTCAATTTTTCTTTCGTTCTATGTTCGTCCGTTCTATAATTCTTTACGTTTCCTGTTTGTTACTTTTAAATATTTACATGTTTATTACCATATAAAATTTTGTTTAGTATTAAATAAATATTTATTCATATGTATTCTAGTAAAATTTTTATTATCCCATATAGCAGAGGCAAAGTAACCAATTTATTTTTAGTTTTAGGGTTCAAGGAAAGTTATTGATATTTTATAGTAATATCGCTCATACAACATGTTGGCTGTATATAGATACATATATGTATATATTTATATCCTTTTTTTAGATTTTAAACATGAAATATCTGTTTAGCTCTGCTTATTTGGTATTTCATTTCTATGTTTCTTTTTTTTCTTGTTTAAGTTTGATTAAATCTGTTCCGCATATATAATTACGAATTTATATTTAAATTATTTTTATATGCAAAACAGATGGAGCAATCGTTTAATTAATATGTGAAACTTAAAATAATAATAGCTACCATCGAAGCCGAATAAAATTTAATTTTTAAGAAATTAATTTAAGTTAAATATGAGTGATATTTTCTATAAATACTCTCTCTCTCTCTCTCTTTCTCTATACATATATATATATATATATATATATATATATATAGATATGTCATTCCCAATAGTTATTGTAGCTTACTTAATGATATCATAGCATATAAAATTGTATGAAAATTTCTAATATAAATGTTGATTAAAGAAACATTTGAGTGTGCACACACACATATATACACACATACGTACACAGACTAATGCACATTCTTATATAGCGCATACGCCCTGGTGTGCCAAGCATTTTGGTTTGAGGTCAATGGCGTTAATAAAATGTACAATATGATGTATTCGCATTTATTATTAGGCACGCTCCAATTGAATGGCAAAAATGAAATGCAAAAATAAAAAAAAAAAAAAAAAAAAAAAAATAAAAATAAAAAATGAATAAAAAACTTTAACTATTTGACATAATTTAGCTTACGAAAGAATCAACATGCCAAAGTCAATGTCAAATCTGTAGCTAAAGTGTAACTAAAAGATCCAACTAAAAGTAAAGAAACTTTTGCAAAAACACACACACACACACACACACTGTTTACTTTTTGTGTATGTATGGGTGTGTGTGTGTGTGTGTTTCTATGGGTTGCCTGGAGGATATGTCAGATACTTGTACAATATACTGACATTTTGCTTAAAAAAATGATACAAAAACTTTGGGCATAAATTCTATATTCATTCTCCATTTATACTTATGATTCTTTCAATAGGATTAAGGAGATTAAAGCGTTTTTTTTTTACCATCCACAAGTTGAATAAGTTGAATTCAGTGGCTTTTTATGCTGAATATAATCAGCTAAGTTGAGTTAGTGATTCACTATGAGATTTACTATATATAAGAATATGTATTCATTCACCTGCACAAATATTGCAGAAGAAAAGTCGAAAATATTTTTAAAATAATCTTTATTACTTTTTATTTGCATGATTTTGTTTTAGAACTTGTAGAATTTATATGTTTCAGTTTGCTTTAGTGTTGATATCTTCTACTTATTTTCGTTCATCAAAAAGTTGGCATTTTTTTTTGTCATGTGTCATCTTTCCCTCTCTCTCTCTCTTCTCTCTAACTATTGTTTTGTGTCTGTCTATGGAGATGCCTCGTTGCGTTTTCTCAAGTGTTTTAGTGCAGAAAAACTTTTCTAATTGCTGCAAAGACACTTTCACTTCAAGTGCGACCCACAAAGACAAGGAACAAGCTAAAATCCAAAAACATCAACTCAACTCAACCGAAAAACTAAAATGTTAAAGTTCAAATTCTTGAAGAAAACTCTGAAAATTTGAACAACTTTTTTTGTTTTGGAATAACAAATGAAACTTGTCACTTGTTTGTTATACCCACACTAAAGTTTTCAAACAACAATATAAACTTGATGTATACAATTGATACTCGTATATTTATTTAGATTCGAATCATAAATGAAAAATTTTGTTAGTCAAGTTTCAATCGTAATCGTTTGATGTGTAAACACTTTGATTTTCAGAAAACAGATGTTCCATGGAATTTACAATTCAATTGCATTTACAATTTGTCTTTCAACGTAAAAAAATATATATATTTCTATTTAGTTATATCTAACAAATTCTCCACGTTCTTCAAGCATATTTGTCTCTATTTCTTAAGAATATAAAATTTTAAGCTGTGTCTTTTTCAACCACATTATCATGACCAAAAAGTTATGTTAATCGTATACTATATCCTTAACATTAATGAACTGCTTGTACTTATTTTGTCATATAAAATTAATTCTAATAATTAGTTATATTTATCTAATTACTGCTTAGAGCTGTTTTTGAGAACGAAATTTTGATTTCAAACTTGTAATTTCTTTGGTGACTATGTGATATAGTTGCCCGATTCCAATAATTAAAAAGCCTAGTCTAAGTACTTTAGTAGGGAGTTTATATACCAAGTTTCACTTACGCCTATCAAAGACTTCTATATGAATAGTGCATTGAAGTAGACAGATAAGGATTCGCTTCCAACTATGCTTTCAACTATGAGTTATCAATATTAGAAATCTTAATCTAATCTCCGGATAAGTGTTAATACATTTTAAATGTATATGATTTCCTTCTGATTCAAATTTTAATCTGATTTTTAATTTAATTAAAATTTACCTTTAAAATTACTCAAGTCTAAGAACGAGTGCATATCAATTGAAGACATTGATCGCTCTAGATATATTTCTATTAAATCAGTAAGAAATCGTACAATGTTTTCCGTTTTTAATTTGGTTTTTTTTTTTTTAAATATACTAATTGAGTTAATTAAATAGCAGCAGCAGTTAACTAAAACGATTCGTTATTATTATTCTTTTATTTTCATTTATGCAGTGTTAATAATAATAACAACAACAACAACAACGACGGCAACAAGTGTTAGAATCTCCATTATATCCCATCCTGCACCTAGGCTGGCGCAGTCAATCAGCGACAGCTGGCGGCGCACAGCATGGTAAAACACAATGCGGAAATTGTGAAAACGGAAAATGGCACCAATGCGACAACAACAACAACAACAACAACAACGACGACGACGACTCCGATGACGATGGGAAAGCCGACGATGACGACTATAGTTAAAGCAAGCGGAAATGCGATGCAACCGATGACAGCAGCAACAACGAAAAAAATGATAGACGCATTGTCGGCGGCATCGTTGGACGATTTGAGTGAACATGAAAATGGCACAACGGGTAAGTGTGAAAAATGTTTCTCAATTCTAAGTTGTTTCCATTTTCTTTTACTTTTTTCTTCCTTCTCTACTTCTTCTTTTTCTATTTATTTATTTCTCCTTTTTCATTGGGGGGGGAGGCAAAAGACAAGCTTGTTCAAATCAAATTAGTCTCATCATAAAGTGAGCAAAGAATCTTGTAGCCAAAGGCGAAAGTTCTATTTAGCTGTTTACTGGTTGCCTTGGCTGGCCTTTAAAAAAAAAAAAAAAAAATAAAAAATAAATAAATAAAAAAAAAAAAAAATTAAATTACAAGTTACTTCGGTCTCTTCGGCCACGAACCAAGTGGTTGAGTTTAGTATAGATGGTTGGGTGAGTAGTGTATGGGTTGGGTGGGTGGTGGGGGGGGGGTGGTTATGTGGGTTGTGGATGTGTAGGCTGATGCCTGATGGCTGATGTAACCAACATCCAAGCTTAATTTGGGCTTGTCACGATAATATCGGGCCACACCCATTTCCTTTTTCATTTTCGACCTGTCGCGCTTGTTGTTTTAATTAAATTTACCTTGGCCACGGTAGGGTTTAATCATAATTATGTTGATAATAATGTTTTAGTTTTTATATAGCTAATATATATGTATATCTTTATTTTGTTTTTGATTAAAGCCAAAATATCATCAAAAGCAATTGTCCTGGTTAACTTTTCTTTAACTTTAATTTGACTTTCAACACGTTTAAATTATGCAAAAAAAAAAAAACAAGTAAACCCTATTCATCGAGTTGTATTTTTTAAATTTATGGCAAAAGTTTAGATATTCAAAGATTGAATTTTGCTTTTTGTTTGCTTTTTTTTTTTTTTTTGGTTTAACATTAACCATAAAAATTGATGAAAAAGTTTTCGGATATCCACAAAACAAACTACGTGACATTGGGCAATAGGGAACTGAAACTGAAACTGAAACTGAAACTGAAAATGGGAATAGAAAGGGAGAAAAAACAAAAAAAAAAAAAACAAAAAAGCAACAACGACAACCACAACAACAACAACAACAATAATCATTTATCTAAAAATCAAGTCAAAAGACATTTTCGTTTCTTTTGTTGTTTCTGTTTTAGTTTTTCTTTCTTTTTCATTTTGTTTGTTGCTTTATTTATTTATTTGGTTTGCAAATTAGATTTTGGCCAGATTTTGTTTTTTTTTTCTTGTTGGGAAAATACTATATTCGAGATATATCGAAAAGGGCTATGTCCTGTGAGAAATTCTAATTAAATTTTCTAATACTTTTGCACTTTTGAAAATAAATGAAAGCGTATCAACAGCTTGTCGCCTTCTAGCGGTCCTTCATGCATGCATAAGTCCTTTAAACAGTGTCCTTGATATGTATATTCCTTTTAATATAAGTATATATATATATATATACTTATATTAATATATATATATATATGTATATACCTTTACTTATATATATATGTATATATATATATATATATATAAAATAGCTAAATACAATTTACTGTGATTTGTTACATTAAGCAAAGAAAAAATAATCCAAATTCAAATCCCAATGTTTAAAAGTTAAATTCCTCAAATATTTTCAAAAAAAAAGAAAATCAATTTAATTGGGCTAAAAATATTCTAGAAAATACTTTCCGCCAGTATTAAGGTTGACATTTATTATCAAAAATAAAAAGAAAAAGATACTTATACATATATATATATATATATATATATATATATATATATATATATATATATATTTATATATTTAAATATATATCAATAAAAAAATAATAAACTGGCAAATATTTGGCAGACAGCCAATGCCTAAGGGTAAACGGTGGGAAATTGGAAAAACCACACAAGAGAAATATGAAAGAAAGAAAAGGCAACCTGTTGCCTGTATCCCCACCCACCCCATCTCTTCCTTTTTCATCACCCCCCATAAGCCAACAAGAGATAACAAGAGTAAAAATATCCTTATTTTTGCCTAACTCTGATAATATAATGATTTAAACATGAGTTTTCATTGTTGTTGTTGTTGTTGTTGTTGTTGTTGATGCTTGTTGTTGCTTGAACGAGTGGTTTGAGTTGGTTTGAAAATTCAGAGTTTGGGGATTTTGGTGACTACTGAATGGACAAGCATTGTAGCCCTTTGGCCATTTATATTCTATTTCTTTTTTTCTGTGGTTGTTTGTAAGAGAGAATGAGCAAATGAAATGTATGCCACGGCATGTTTATTGATTGCCAGTTTTTTTTTCTTCTTCATTCTTAAAAATCAAATGAGATTTAAAAACAAAATCAAAAGAAAAGAAGTTAAGCTTATTTATATACATATTTTGTTACTGCCAAAAGAACATATCGAAAGTTATTTATACTTTGAAATGCAAAATGTGAACTAATGAAATGATATTTGATATATATATATATATATATATCTTATCAGCTTAGAATCTAAGGACAGTTGTTATTTTATAAACTGAAATTTTCTCTGTCAATCAAGTCCTTGTATGCTTTATCTTACTTCTTATTAAATTTATCAATTGAAATGTAAAATAATCTATATATTTAACTTAAATAAATAAATGAACGATGTTGAGCGATTTGTTCAGTTAAAAATTGATTGTAAAACATATATTATTTTCAATTTTGTTATGTATATCAAAAAATTTGACAAGAAATTTTTGTATGTTATTCTTTACCTTCGTTTCATTTGAATTGAGATATATTTTCTTTATAATTGATGTCATAAATGATGGCTTGTCTTTTTAGTCGAAATGTACAGTTTAAGGTTCTTCTGGTTTTATTGATTTTCACCCAATATGATTAGCTCATCAACGGATCATCATCAGCACTTGTTCCTCGTCAATTTTTGTTGCTGAGCTGACATTTGGTCTTGACATTTCTGACACATTTTTTATGGGTACTTGTGGAACATCTAACAAATGAACTTTTTGGCTTTTCTTTACTGTTTAAATTTTTGTCTTTCATTAGATATTAGAGTCAAGTTTTAAATTTATATTTTCAAAATTTGAACTAGACGCCTAATTGAATTCTAATCTTAAGTAATTGAGGGGAATTATTTATGGAATTTATGAATTTTGATTGAAGAAAGAAAAGTTAAAGGGAATTTAGCATTATCACAAAAAATTGAGGTACATTAACAATGTATTGAAAACATATAAGTACATATATGTACATATATATAAACTGTTACAAAATCGAATCAAATAGGGTATTTAAATAAATCTATATATATTATTCGCAAATGAACTAGCGCTTTCTTTGCCATTTCATTACACACAAATGCCAATAATATAATCTATGCATATGTTTAGTATATATTATATATATTTCTCACATAAAAACAAAAAAAAAAACCTTATTCTTATCCTTATCCCAAGTCTAAATCTGATATTTTAAAATGCAAAAACCTAAAGCAATTCTTATACAAATAGAAAATTTGCCAAAAGTTGATCTACGACAATATTTTCTTTTTTTTTTATTTTTATTTCTTTTTTTTTTGCATAATTTCAATTTAAGCAATTTATATTATGGCCTCATTATCATTTGCCAAACACACACACAACCATATAGTATGCTAATGTGTGTGTGTGTGAGAGAGGGTGATAAATAGAGAAACAGAAAGTATATTTCCTGCAGCATGTGTGGGTGTGTGTGTGTGTGTGTGCCACATGATGTGGCATCATGCCTTCGCATCGCTTTGACTTCTCATTAAGATGCTAATGAAATTAAAATGGAAAATTGAGTCAACGATATTAACACGCTCGTCGAAGAGAAGTGAAGCAACCAGCAATCAGCAGTCTTCAGTCTCCTTTCACCCCCATCCCTCATCCCTCATCCCTCATTCCACTTATTCACCGCTCTTCCTCCACTACCATGTCATATAATGGGTGTATTATCATCATCAGTTATAAAGCAATCAAGTGCCAAGTTGATTTTGACTTTAGAATCAAGATATTGTCTTGCATATAGCACAAATCGTGTTAATGGACATATTGAATCTCAAAAACGTTTATCCCAGTCTCCATTTGCCACTTCTCATTTGAAAATTGAAGCCAAGGTATTGGAGGGGGTTGAAGGGGAAATCTAATAATAATATGTATTAATATAATGGGAAATGTTATTAAATCTATACAACTTGATGATATCCTGTTACATTATATTAAAAAGAAAAAAAAAAGAAACCAGATTGTTGCAAACAGCAATTTTTTGTGATGTTGCCGGCGGCTAGCAATGTTGCCAAGCCGCCGTGTTGCCAAGCAGAAATGTTGCTAGCCAATGTTAATTGGTTTTCTGACAAGTTTGCTTCTGGTTTTACTTTTCTTTAATAATAATTTATACAATATTAAAATACGCGCTGCTATATACAAATAGTATGAAATAATAGCCAACAAAATTTTACTCACATAATTCTTTTTAAAATATATTATTTAACACATTTATATGAAATTTTGGACATATGTTATATGTGTAAATTAAATATACATACATATATATATATATATATATATATATATATAAAAAAGAGAAAATAATAAATAATAAACAATTAACTGAAGTCTAGATAATTAAAACTGTTAACAGTTTTATCGATTTAGTTGCTTTCATCGACACATGGTATTGGTGGTGGATTCTTTAATTCTTGATAATACGAATAGACAATTAACAGGGAATATATGTCGAATACTGAAAATAGATGAAAAATATTTAAGCAATTGTATAGGTAAAATTTTTCACAAAATCCTACAAAGTGATAATAATATGACCAATATATATAATATGGTATTTAATGTGTTTGTCAAGAACGGATTCGTTGCCACTATATTGAATATTATATAGTAGGTGATCATATGAATCATGAATAGGCCGCACCATATTAATAAAGTTGATGTCATCGTCTAGAAAATTAAAGGATTATATTTAAAAAAATATAACAAGAATTGAAAATTAATTACCGTTAAAATGGTTATCAATAGAACAATAGCGGCTATTATCATTAGACTCGTATGAAAGACATTGAACCATTTCAGAAATTCATTCGTATTGTATGCTAAAAAAAAAAAATATAACAAAAAAAAAATTTCAATATATATATATATATTATACATTATATATGCTTTAACTACTTACTTACTCTTTGAAAAACTGACTTCATCAGCAACTGTGGCCGCATTTATCAATCCGATGAATATTGTATAGAATGATATTATAATGCAACCACAATATAGAGATATACAATAACAGTACCGCTGAAGACCAAACATAATACAATTTCGATTTCAAAAAAAAAAAAAAAATAAATAAATAAATAAAAAAACCAAAACAATAAATCCAAAATAAGAAGAAATAAGAAACAGATATATATATATATATATA
This sequence comes from Drosophila sturtevanti, assembly GCA_018150375.1. Lineage (NCBI taxonomy): Eukaryota > Metazoa > Arthropoda > Insecta > Diptera > Drosophilidae > Drosophila > Drosophila sturtevanti. The sequence goes on along the minus strand of JAECWJ010000688.1, from coordinate 1,597,206 downwards.
TAACATATATATACATATATATATATATATATATATATATATATATATTACATGTATAGAAAATGTATTCTTCAATGACAATAAGAAACAGAGTAAATCGATTAGATTTAAATTTTATTTCTTTTGAATTTAATTCAATATATCTATAACTGTAACGGTAAATATAGTTAAAACTAGCGTATCAGCCAAGTCCTTAAACTTGGCAACAAACTTGCGTTCAACTCTTTGCCATTTTCTTAAAATACTTTTTTTCTTTTTCTTTTTCTTTTTTTTTTTTTGCTCGCTCTTGCCAAAGTTCAACAAAGTCTTTTGCCTTCCTTCACTTTGTCCTGTGCTCCTTGTTACTTTGTTTATTGTTTTAATTGAAGGCAGCTGCGTCTTCTACTTTCTTACATTTCCTTCATTTATTTTCCTTTTCACTGCTTTTCACATCTTTTGTTGTTGTTTCTGTTGTTGTTGGTGTTTTTGTGTGCTTGCGGTTTTACAAATTATGCTTTCAATCAATTGGAAAAAAGAAGGATAGAAAAAGCTGATAATTATGTTTAGCTAATGGCCAGTAGGAAGAATGAATTCCAACAAGCCAAATAGGGCCAAATAGGGCCAAAGCCAGGACTAAAGTTCTTGAAACATCATTTTGCACTTTTTAATTATGTTGAATGTGGCCACAAAGAGCTGATTAAAGTCTAACCAAAGTAGTTAATGCCAATTAAATAACAAATAATAACAATATTTAAGTAATAATGTTTAAAATCTCTATAATAAGATCCAAGGGAAATAATCTGTATATCTATGTATACAGTGTGATAAGCATATTGAATCTGAAGATAATCAGATAATATGTATAAAAATCAATATATAAACAAATATTTTATCGTTTCATTTTCCCCTTTAGTTCGTTCAATTGAATTTCCATAAACAATTATCGAAATGTTTGTTTAATTACATTTATTTGCAAACAAATCAAAAATTGTTTAGTTTATGTTAGTTGGCGGTGGTGGTGGGAAAAAAAACCCTCTTACTATACATAGCACTTCAACCCCTTCCTCTGTTGCCAATCAATTTACAATATTTCAGTCAATCATAAACCAATCAAAGTGCAAAATATGAGCGCAATCACATCAAGCCAATTGTCGGTTTGATAAATAGTATAGAGCAATTGGTATGGTAAGAGGTAAAGAGGGGAGGCGATGTAACTTGGGTTATTTTGTGGCCTCGTTTGGCGCCCATCAACAACAACAACAACAACAACAACAACAACAACAAAGAGGAGGAGGAGGAGGAGAAAGAGAAGAAAAAATTGTGTTGAATAGCATTTCATCGACACTTTTTCATTGAATTCAATTAAAAGCAAAATTGAAAATTGAAATTCAATTAAGATGCTATAAATACGTATGGGCAGATTGGTAAGTGGTGAAGGGAAAGAGCAATGTATGTATATACATATATATATATTGGGTTACAGTAAAAGCATTCTAGGGTGTACACAACACAACACAATACACCCCCCCACATACATACACATGCGAAGCAGAGTAAAGATATATGCAATATATGTGCACATTCGAACATTCAATGATGATAGATGAGACCCGGGCTAAATGGGTGGATGAGCGTGCGAATGAGAAAGTGAGATTGTTCGACACCATTTTTCACTTCACTTTTACGCTGAGAAGGATCTACTCTATCCTTCTCACTTATTCGACTTTTAAATGGCTACCATCAGCCCTTTTACTTTACTCAATTTAATGTCCAATAGTATTGATGACAAATAAATTGATATTGCCATCAATCAAAAAAGAGAAAGAAAAAGCAGAGAGAAAAAAAAAAAATATATATATATATATATGTTATAATCATAACATTATCAGTTTTCCATCCATATGGATGGAGTGTCTGCCCCTAATGAAGACCCCAGCTCAATTCTCTAATCTGCTTAACATCATTAGGCGAGCTTCCACATAATATTCCATGAAATTGACACTGCACACACAAGCAAGTAAATGTAAGTAATGCCACGAAATTAATATGGATTACTTATTAGTTGAATATAGAAAATTTTTTTTTAATTGAAAGTTTTGTTGTTTTAGTTAACCACAGACTTCAGATAATTGTAAGTAAATAGTGAAAAAGTAATTTCTAACAAAAATATTTGAAACTTTCTTCAAAAACTTTTAAACAACCTCCCCCTCCCCTGCACCCCACCCAACCAGTTTGTTGCATAACTTTTCGTAAATATAATAAGTTAATTATTTTCATTTTACAGTTTTGTTACTTTTCTCTGGCATTAACTTTTACGGTCTCAATCTAATCTCATTAAATAATCAGATCCTGGCTATAGAATTTGATAATCCATAAACTTTGCATACTTTTAGGCAATAGTTTTTCTTGTTCTTCTTCTTTGTCAACTTTTTGTCATAGTTTCTTTTATTTTTATTTTGCCTGTCATCTAGCCCACACTTTGCACTTTTTCATTAAAAATGCCAACACAGGCACACATACACACATAGACACACAACCACTTACATTTACACGTACACACACACCTCATAATCTTTATGTGAAGTAAAACGAACCAAAATCACACAAATAGAAATTCAAATGAAATGCAACTTGCATATGAAATGACTATGCTTTTCATTCTATCTCTTTTCTACTACTCACAATATACAACACCCACACACACACATACACACACACACACATACACATATACACATACATAGGGCAATCAGTAGCATATGTATTTGCATCAGCATTTTGTTGCCATCCTGAAAACTGAGAGCGAGCCCATCATCCATTGCAAAACATCTCCCATCTACCATTTACGTCTCGTGTACCCTTGTGCCCAGAATTCCATGTAAGTTCTATACAAGTTGATATGAGATTTATGCCACTCAACAGAAGAAAAAATTCAGACAATGATGCCGCACATTTGCATGCTGTAGAGGTTAAGCGCGTGAAAGCAACAAATGCAAAAAAAAAAAAAAAAAAAAAAAAAAAAACAGACAACAGCAAAAGATACTAAAATCACAATAATAGTAGACGTATAGACGATACTAACTATAGCTAACAACGAATATGCCATACTCTACTCTTTTTGATCATAATCGAATCAAAGTCATGTCAACTAATTGATAACCAAGAACTAAATGATGAAATTTGTAATATATAGATCTCTTATACATATATATATATAAACAACATTAAATCCAGGTCATAAGTAAGAGATCTATAAACACAATTGAATTGATATCTTTAATTTATATATAAAGATAGATATATATGAAAATATATTTGCTAAAGCTTTCCATTAAACCTTAAACTTTAGTTAAACAAATAAATTAAATAATTTTATATATTCAAACATGTATATATATCTGGACAAATTCAATGTAATATGCCACTTTATCATTTCGTTCAGTGTATACAAAGAAAGAAAAAAAAAAAAATAGACAGAAACAGAGAATGAAAAAAAAAACAAGTTAAAGAAATGAGGAAAAAAAATGCAAATTGCTTTGACAGTGGAAAATGTGCCCTGAGCTCTACTCCGTGTCAACGGCGCGACTCATTGTCAACGTTCTATTATTGAAGTATATATGTACATATGTATATAAACTTATACTTATATATGTAAATACATATATATATATATATAAATATGCGGAAATCGTTCGATTTTGCGTGGGCTGCCTTGCATTAGGGCAAATGCTAGTAAGTAAATGGAAAAAGGAGAGGAAAAAGTAGATGCTTACATATTTCAACAATAAATCGACCAATTTATGGTAAATTGATTTGTTGCTCATAGCGAAATTCAATTTGCATGTCATAGATTTTTCACGATTATTCCAATTTCCATTTATACACATATATACACACACACACAATACAACTAGCAAAGTTGTCGGCCTTAGGGCAGATTATCGCTTGCTTTTTATCCTGATATATGTATGTACATACATACATATATATATATATATATATATATATATATATATATTTATATAGATATATAGATAGCTAGGGTAAGTTTCTGGGTTTAAATGGAAAGGGCTATGGTATGGTATGGGATAAATGCAGCAGATGTTGGCACGTTTTCCACTTTTCTTTTGTTATCTTAATATCAATTTGATGTCAAAGAGCATCATCTCCATGCTATCCATGAATGTGTATGGCTTGCCCAATTTCGAAAATTGAAGGCTTAAGTAATATATTTCGTTTTTCGTCTATCTTGGGCATAATAGCTGATTGACTTGCATGACCCTTGGCTGACGCACAAAGGTAACAACTGAACAAAAATTGCCAAGCTAAGCAAATTGTTGAAAAACTTCGTATGTCAATGACAGACGACAACGACAACGACAACTGTTGACTTGTCTTGGTTTTTGTCTTAGCCATGAGCCATTATTTACGAGCCAAGTGCAAAAGACACGCACAAAAACCAATAAAAAAAAAAAAAAAAAGAAAAGAAGAAAATAAGAGAAAACAGGAAATGAGAGAGTGAGAGACAGAAAAATAGAGTGCTACAGCAACAACAACAACGGCAACAAAAAACTAGACCCATATGAAACTTAAGAAATGCGTGTCCTTTAAGTGGACTTTATCAGAAAACAAAAGCAACAACAACAACAACAACAACAAGAACTGGTTTAGACTATATGCTGCTATATGACAAGAAAACACGTCTGTTGCCAATTTGGCTTACGACATACCAAATTGCCAAAGGGTCCAAGCGCATTGACTGCACCTTGATTAATGCCAACTGCCTTGACATCATTTCTCCCACACTCCACACTCCACACTCTTTTTTTTTTTTTTTTTTAGCTCATATGTGGTAGCACATGTTCATTCTGTCAATACCATTTTACTTTCTTTTCCTGTGGCATTTGCCAATTTGTTAGCTTTTCCTCATAATTGGGTGAATACATTTTTTTTTTTCGCTCTTCTTTCTTTGGCAAATTAGCAAAACGAAAAAAAATAAAGACTACATATAAATTGGAAGAAAAAATTAATAATAAAAGGTAGATATTGTGAAGACCGGAAGAAAGAATATAAGTATAATATACAAAAAAAAACCTTTAATAATTGCTTTAGAAATGCGAAATTTGTTTGGTTTCAATATAAATTCAATGCCTCATTATGTATATACTTAATAGAATGTGCTAAATTAGCATAGTTCACGTATTTAGCTGAGCACTTCTTTTAATACTCCTAAATTGAGGATATTAATGGAATGTTATGCCGATACACACTGATGAAATTGTAAAGTGTTTTCCATAAATTTAAATGGAAAACCACTTTCAGTGTCCTCTCTCTCTCTCTCTCTCGCTCTCTCTCTCTCTCTCTCTCTCTCGATCTTATTTTAGTTTTTAGAATAAATTTTCCAGTTGCATTGGCAGGATATCCTGTTGAACGTTTGGCATACAAATAGGCTAGCTTAGAATCTGTAGCAAAAGGTGCTCTCCCTACCTCTCTCCCTCCCTCCCTCCCTCCCTCCCTCCCTTCTCTCTCTCTCTCTCTCTCTCTCTTTTTCTGTTTTCTTTCTATTTCTTCAGGTGCTGTTTGTTGTTAGCGCATGCAGCACACGAATTGAGCGTAAAAAGCTTGTAATACTTGTCTCAACTTGGTGGCATGTAATTTACAATGTTGCAGCAGGTGGTAAGCATGGATGCAAGAAAGCATGAAACATTGTGGTAATATCTACATCGAGTAGAGGTGCATTATTTTGTTGCATTTTATGTTAACGTATATATAGAAATATATATATATATATACTATATACTATAAAAGAAACAAAGGCACAGCAATGACTTACATAATCATATTGCCTCTGCTAAAAATACATTGTCTACTTTATAGTAAGCAAATTAACCAGAATAAAACTAAAACTAAATTGAATAAACTAAAAATGAAATTTATAATTCTCTCGCTATTTAAAATTCCTCAAAAGGTCTTCTCTTTTTTTTTTTTTTAATGAAAATTAAATGTTTAAAGATATTAAATTTAAAATGTAGAAATTTTAAAGGGATAAACAAAAAATGTTATATAAGTCATATATGGATAATTAAAATATATTTCAGACACGTATAGAATAGAATTAAATTCAAATATCGGTCAACTCATTTATTTCATTAACTGATTATTATTTTTATAAGTTAATACTAAAAGAATGTGCCCGAAAATCAAGTAAATTAAATTTAAATTTTCCACTTCCTTTAATATGGAGAATGTCCTGGGAAGCTTAAATCTTAATGAGTATTTTTGTCATGTTTTAAAAAGAAAACATCAAAATGGCATGTTATAAAGCTCCTCTCACTGGGCCCACAGTGCGTATGTGTAATATACGAATATTTGTGTTATATGCGTGTTTGTGTGTGTGCGCGCGCTTAAAAAGTCTTGCATACTTTTGAGCCGTCCATGGTATTTGTGGAAAAATTGTGGAAAAAATAATGAAAATGAATTGTGAAATTAAATTGAATTAATTAAGATATATACCTACATATATATATATATATATATATATATATATACTTAAAAATGCCATCACAGAATGCATTTAATTATCAGGTTTCCATGGTCAATCATTTTCATATGAGGAGATTGAAAGATAAAAATAAGGTAGATGACAAAATTAAAATATTGCATTTAATTAAATGCAAATATAAAACGTATTCAAAAAACACCGATTGCAATATACATATATATAAATGAAGTTTTGTTTGTTCAATTTATGTACATATATATACATATATACATATGTGTTTATATAATCAACATATATGAATTTATATATTTAAGTCATTCCATGCATTAATAAATTGTTAAAGATATATTCTAAATAATTGTTTCTTGGTTAGCTGCTTCTTGCAAACGGGGCAAATACCGGATACAGTTAAAGCGGTTCTAATACATTTGCCACAATAAACATGGCCACATATGGTCGAAAAGGGTTCACGGGATTGTATATTCTCCAAACAGATAGGACATTTGTATGATTCTGTTGTTGTTGTTGCTGCTTTTGTTGTTGTTGTTGTTGTTGTTCTTGCTGTCACATTGGTCCGTTGCCAAGGCTTTAGATAAAATGATTCTGGAGCTTTTGATGCCATTGCGGAAGTTGGAAATTTTCTTAAGCCACGCAATTCGGCCAAAAGTTTAGTTTGACGACGATATTGATTGGCTAAATAATCATCTACATCATTAGTATTATCGTAATCATTATTATTATCATTATCATTATTATTATTATTATTATTATTATTATTTGGTAGTGATGGTGGTGCTAGTGGTGGACGTCGACTCACTGTAGGAATATCATCATTATCATTTAAACGATTAAAATTGAAACGATTTGAACATTCTGGCTGTTCATTTTGTGGCACATTCAAAATTGATGAACGTCGTGGCATATTTATCTCTTCAAACAGATTTAATTGGGAAGCAGTACGATCTTTGAAAGAGAAAAGAATAAATATATATATATAAGTATTTCAAAATATGTATATTATATAACTTACCCATAGAACGATAAGGATTTGTGTCCAAGGCATCAAAATTTGATGTTACATTAAAACGATTAGGAGTTCGAGGCAGACGTATGCTAGCCAAATTGTTTTCTATATTTTGACAGCAACGATGTACTGTAGCAATATATATATACATATATATATATTTTTTTTTTTGTTAATTTTATTGCATTTGTTTCTTTAATTTTCACTTACTTTTTGCAATTTCATCATCTATATCACCGGCACCCATTACATCAAATCGTCTCTGATCTTCCTGAATTTTTTCTAAATTTCGATTCTGTGAACGATATCGACGGCTCAAAGATATATCAAATCGCGAGCCAATTCCATTACTATAACTCTTAATATTGTTATGAATGGAATGTATTAAACGATCACCTTCCGCAAACAGTTTCGCAAATTCCTCTGACTATAAATATTATCATTATAATTTTTATACAGATTAATTATCATTATCTCTACTTACTCTGGGCGATTGTCCTCCATAGCAACGGATTAATCTATCGGACATGATTCGACTTTCAATTTAGAAAAAAAAAAAAACAAAGCAAAAAAAAACACTAGAATTTTGTCTTAATTTGAACTCGTAGACTAGACTAAGCCAAAAAGAAGAAAAAAAATTACCTGCATTTAATGGACCAGGAAAAGCCAACTAAAATGTGTAGCATGAAAATTTAAAAAAAAAAAAAATAAATCATAAAAACATAATTTAGATGGCCTACTTGAGAGATAGTAAACAATAAAATCTGAGTAAAGTTGGAAAAATTTATATGCATAAAAAAAAGAAAAATATCGAAATAAAATAAAATTTATGAAATCTAGAAGAATCTAACTGAAAACAAAGATAAATTTTAATTTGGAAGAAGTATGAATTTTCAGCAGTTTTTCATTTTGATAAATTTTTGAAAAAATTTTGATTCTAGTTTATAATTTCATTTTTGGGATGGCCTTAAAATTTGTTCTTTTAAATTCATGTAGGAAAATCAGCTTATGTTTTGGTTGAAAAGGTTAAAAGGAAGCTTGCTTACAGAGTTCCGCATCCTTAATCCTAATACAGTGTGCATACACACACACACACATACACAGACATAGACAAATTTTGTTAGCAACCAACTCAATCTCTTTAATCGCTTACCACTGGCAATGGCAATGGCAGTGCCAGTGCCAGTGCCAGTGCCAGTGTCTGGTCCCTGGCACTTCAGTCAGCAGTTCAGTGTCTTCACCTTATCCGTCTCACTTCGTCAATTGCTGCATGCCTTGACAATATGTCTACACATACTTAATCACTTGGAGAAGAAGTCGTTGCGGTATTCAGTTCACGACAGGATATACATATATATGTATATATATACCTATATATATGTATAGAAAATCTATGGTAGAAGCAAGCTTTTATTCTCATCTTCAACTGTTTCACTTTAGCCGGTTTATTTTTTATGAGCCAAAGCGTAGAAATGGCTTGGCATATATGTATGTATACCTACACACACACACACACACACCCACACATAGAAAGAAACATATATGTATGTACATAGAAGCACGAGCATCTGTCGCACATACTGAGTGTGAGCAAGGAAGTCAGATAGAGAAAGAGTAAAGAAGAAATGGAAATATGTGTGTGTGTGTGTGAAACGCTTTCAGTTCATGTCAAAAGAATTTCTGTTTGATTGCTGGGAATAAACAAGTGAAGGCAGCAACATCATCTATGTATGTGTGTCTGTGTGTGTGTCTATGTGTGTGTGCACATTTTCTTTTTTTTTTTTTTCATAGCTTTCTTTCTGTTGTCTACTGTATTTTCACTTTGCTTGTGGTGGCGTTGGCGGTGTTGCTGGTGTTGGTGGTGGTGGTGAGTGAAAAATCCTTTTGCTTAATGCGTGTCGAGTTGATGGTTAAATGCGGCTTTTTCCTTTCGTTTTTATTTGATTTTATATATATAAAAATGTAATTTTTTTTTTTATATATATATTTTATGTGTTTATATACACTTTATATTATTTCAAAAGAATATTTATAATATATATATATATATATATATATTTATATGTATAATCATAATGCATTATATAAGAATATTTTTTATGGTTTTTGGGTTGGCTCGAATTGTTAAAGTTTAGATAATGGTTTAATGGACTCAAACAGTAGTATGTCAATAGATTTTATTCACTCCTTGCCCTAAAAGTATGCTACGGCAAAAAAAAAAAGAGAAAAGAAATTGTCAGCAATTAGAGTTTACTTTGGCAAAGCAACAGCACAACATAGAATTGAATGTATTTGTATTTATTTAACGTAAGTTGTTTACTCAAGCTTTTCATTAAAATCACACACATATAGACACACCCACACACACACACACACACACACACACACACTTATATATGTATATGTATAGGTCTGGCCCCTGCTTGTGTCCATCATAAAAGTATTTGTACTCTTGTGCACTTAATTTACCAAATTTCATTTCATTAATTAACCAGACTGTTTTGTCATAGCAATCAGGCATACTTGATCTCAGACTTAACACAGACTTGTTTACCTCAACAACAAATACCCCCCTTACCCCGCTACCCCCGGCCATTGTCTCTGCCTATACTCCTTTGTCACAGTTTCACACGCCTCAATGTTTGGCCCTCTATTGATTTATTGGCCTAAAAATACAAAAAATTACGACAAACAACTACAACAACAACAACAACAGTAGCACAACAAAAACAAAAAATCAATCGAAATTTTTTCCTATTAATAGTTAAGTCAGGTTAGAAATAAATCATTAAAACGACTTTAAATGCCTCGCTGTCAATTAAGCAAAGGCATAAATCTGTGAATATCGATTACCAAAAAAAAAAAAAAAAAAATCATATCTTTTAGTATCCTACATCAATGTGTGTGTGTGTGGTGTGTGTTGGCGCATATATGTATGTAAGTGTCTGTGTGAGTGTGTGTGTGTGTGGATGCTAATTTACGTGCGTGCCATATATGACACTTGCGGGTGTGTTTGCCCGTGTGTGTTTGCTTGATGATTTATGAAAGTACTAAGAGTAGGGAGATGCGTGTGTTTATACAATTTTCACTTTACAATTTCATCTATGTATGTATGTGTGTATGTAGGTATGTGTGCAAGTCCAATAATGATGATGATATTTTAAATGCTGGTTAAATGCTAACAAAATAAATAATGTTCAAATCAAATATGTAATAGAACATGTAAGAGAATATTTCTATTCAAAATAAATAGAAGAAAAAAAAAAGCTTACAATCATCTAGTTTTATTGAAAATGAAATATTAAAATTTTTTTAAATTAAATAAACTTAACTCATGAATAAAATTAAGTTGAAATTTTAATTAATTTTTCATGATATCAACTTTAAATTTATGTTAAATAATTTGTTTTTTTTTTTCTCTCTTAATTTGACTTATTCAACTCTTCAGTGACTGATTACTCCAATAGACAGTAATTTAAAAAGATTTTTATACCCTGTACCCATAGGGTTCAAGGGTATATTAAAGTCGCTAAAATGTATGTAACAGGCAGAAGGAAACATTTCCGACCCCATAAAGTATATATATTCCTGATCAGCATCAACAGCCGAGTCGATATAGCCATGTCCGTCTGTCCGTCCGTCTGTCCGTCTGTCCGTCTGTCCGTCCGTATGAACACCTAGATCTCAGAGACTATAAGAGCAAGAGTAACCAAACTTGGTGTCAACATCCGTCTAGTGTGTACGCTGATCAAGTTTGTTTCAAATTTTTGCCACGCCCACTTCCGCCCCCGCAAATTAGAAAAAACTATATTTAGAGTTGTATTAAAGCTACAGTATTTATTTTTGGTAGCCTCAATTATATAGCCCATATGTACCATTTGGTCGAAATCGGTCAATAAATATCGGAGATAATACGTATATATGTTTTGTACTGAAATTCTATGGGCAGCGGCAGCTGAAATGTGTGAGCGAGATAGCATGCGCACGTTGCGTTCATTTGTACCGAATGACGCATTAGTTTCGTTCACTGATATGAGTGAGCGAGAAAGCATAAATTTGGTGTTTGGGCTTTGCTAGAAGAATTTTATAAAATAATTTAAATTCAATTAATGGGAATCGGATGGAGTTTGAGTTTTTAAAATATATCTCTTATTGGTACAGGGTATACTCCAAGTCGGCAGGGACGACTTGCTTACTTCATTATATATAAAATTTATTTGATATATAAGTACATTAGTAGTTAATGACTTTTATATAGACATATTGTTTTTGGGTATATATAAATATGTGTATATAATGTTAATTGAATATTTATATGTAGCCATATAATGTACATATGTACATATATAATATTTCAATTACCATTATCTGTTCATTCTTTTTTTTTGTTTGTGTGTGGGCATTAAATGTAATCTAATTTTATTATTGTTAAATGTCAAATTCAAATGGCAGACAAAACCTCAAGCTGGGATGATGGCTTATGGTTTGGGTTTTTGGGTTTTTGGGTTTTGGGTTTGACGTTAGTAACTGTATTTTATTATGATAAACACGCAACGCTAATGGCTAAAATACTTGGCTTTTCTCTCTCTCTCTCTCTCTCTCTCTCTTTCTTTCACGCTCACTTACTCCCCTCTCATTGTCTATATATTTATAGCTGAGGATATACATTTGAACGATTTGTATACACGCTATCGCCAGAGGCTGCGCAAGTCGCTATTTAGATCAGGATTGTTAACCTCACTGGCGGCCTGTGTGGTGTCCATAGTAATTGGCATCATTTATGAGCAGGTAAGCTGGATATTTGGTATCTGGTAAAAGCACTCAAGAGCAATCTATTGTATTTTTTATTTTTTTTCTGTTTTGGTTTTTGTGTGTGTGTGTTGTTTTGTAGCACCTGGTGCAAACTTTACTTTTGGCCTTGGCTGCCTTAATCTCTGGCTCTATACTGACGGCTCTACAATTTCCGGCTGTGCTTAGTTCCCCAGCTGCCGCATTGGCCTTTGCCATTGTCACCACCTTCTCGTTGGGCACAATTGCGGCCATTACGGGCGATGAGTTGGCTCCTCTGCCTATGTATGCATTGTTTCTGGTAAGCTGTCAACTCTCCATTCTCCATCCTCTTCACCACACCCACCCACCCCACACACACCCATACCCATACCCATACCCATAGCAACTCTATGACTCTCTAGTGGATTTGAATTGGATTCAAACACATGCATATACACAAATCTATGTATATGTTGTTTGTATGTTGGATTTTACATTTGCAGGGCATCCACACAATGCTGCCCATATCCTGGCCAGTCTCTGTGGTCCTCGCGTTATTTATGACAGCCATTCACATCGTTTATAGGATTGGCACTAGTCCCGACTATACGCCCAATTTACCAATGGTAAGTGTTATGATTTTAACCGCAGCAATGCAAACCAAATACATACACACACGCACACACACACATACACACAGACATACACACAGACATACACACACAATGGATAAAGCATATAACGATTTATTGTGACAAGATTAGTTAAGGGCCAACTATCAAAATCGATATATATATGTACAGACATAACTTAACTTTTAGTTTAATAGTAAAAGCAATCAACAAGAACTAATTTTCAATTTTTTCAATTTTCAAAAGATGTCGATAATGAAAAAAGCTCATTTTCTCTCAAAAATTCATTTGATTTGCCAATGTGTGTGGAGCACTTAATCTGCTGTGGTTTTCATTCAAATTCACGTAGTTCAAAAATGTTTTTTTTTCCATACTCCCCCCATCGAGTCTAAATTCTCGTTTCTCTCTATCATACCCTTGCAGAGGGTATATATTAATTTTGGTCAGAAGTTTGTAACGCACAGAAGGAAGCGTCTTTTACTATATAAAGTATATATATTCTTGATCAGCATGAATAGCCGAGTCGATATGACCATGTCCGTCTGTCCGTCTGTCTGGATCAACAGCCTCTCCTCCGAGACCATTATAGCTACAGAGTTGAAATTTTGAACATAGGCTTCTTTTTATATCTGTGAGTCATCCCGATCGGACGACTATATCATACAGCTCCCATAGGAACGCTCGGTCATGAATAAGGTTTATCCTCAATAACTCTGTTGTTTTTCAACCAAATGCCATGAAATTTAATATTTGTGAGTTTAATATAATTCTTAATACTTCAACCAAATTTTATGAGAATCGGTTGACTATATAATATAGTTGCCATAGGAACAATCGGAACAAAAAAAAAAAAATTTTGAACTTGTAAATTTGAAATGCTTTTAGTGAATTATATAGAGAAATAGTTGCTATAGGAACAATCGGAACAAAAAAAAAATTTTTGAACTTGTAAATTGGAATGTAAATTGGGTATACGAACTTCGGCACGGCCAAAGTTAGTCCATCCTTCTATTTTTTTTTGTTTTTTGTTTTGTTTTTCGTTTTCATTTTCATTTCCATTTCCATGGCATTGTGGTTAGCGTTAATTAGCTAGCTAAACTGTCTAGCTAGTTGCAGCATTGCATTTTCCTCATTGGCTTGAATGGTTGTTTTTGGCATCGGTTATAGCCATTATTCATAGTTATTTTGCAAATGCCTTTGAGCATTGTTGTTGTCTAATTCTACCTTTTGCAGCTATTTGGCGAAATTGTGATGCTGGCCAGTGCATCAGTTTCTGGTCTTTATTATCGCATCATGTCAGATGCGGCACATAATCGCACTGTGGATGGTACACGAACTGGAATCGAGCAGCGTGTCAAATTGGAATGTGAACGGGAACAACAAGAGCAGCTGCTATTAAGTGTTATACCCGCCTATATAGCTGCCGAGGTAATTAGTTATATCAATAGTTGTTAATCAATATCATTATAAATATCAATTTTTTTTTTTTTTTTTTTTTTTGATTTATTCATATTGTAGGTAAAGCGTAGCATTATGCTAAAAATGGCCGATGCCTGTCAACGTGCTGGTGGTCAGGCTTCTACCTCGGCCACACGATTCCATGAACTTCATGTGCAACGGCATACAAATGTTACAATTCTATTTGCGGATATTGTTAACTTTACACCATTATCTTCTTCATTAACTGCCAGTGATTTGGTCAAGACTCTCAATGATCTCTTTGGTCGTTTCGATCAAATTGCCCAGGTAAGTTCACAAAATAAATTGGATAAATAAATATTTTTTCATTTTCGCTCTCAATGTATATGGAAAAGGGAATAATAATACGACATTAAATAATATATTAATAACGGTAGTAAAGAAGAAATATGGAAGAATTTGTGTACGCATAACCTTTACTCATATAGATTTATATCCTTAAAAAGGTGGAGGAATTTTCATTTTGGTCCGAAGTTTCTTTTATGTAGAAGGAAGCGTTTTTTTTACTACATACATAGCCATATATGTATATATAAGACTTTTGACAATTGGTTGAATAGTCGTCGTGGATATCAGCTCAATTCTTTTCAAGACGCTCAACTTTAAAAGGTTTCGATTCAGTTAAATACGCCCGATATAAACTATATCCTTATTTACTTTAAGGAATCGCAACTTTAAAATTGCTATATAAACTGGTTAAACTTATTTTCGATCAACATTTTTCAATTCTTAACGATGTCATCGACTTTAAAATTTTTCTTTTCAATTTCCAATGACTTAATATGCAATTTTACTGATGTAAAACATTCTAGAATTGTCTAAAGGGTAACTAACTTGATGTAAAATATTTTTTAATTGCCTAAAAGATAATTAACTTGATGTAAAGCATTTAGAAATTAGCCAAAGGATAACCAATTTAAGTTATTAGGAGAAAAGCGATGGATATAAATACTTCGGATCAGACCTTTTAGATTTTTAGATTTTCTATTATCTTTTTTTTTTTCTATTTTTTACTTTCTGAGTTATATCAAAAGGTTAATCGACTTTAAGTATATATATTTAACTGTTTTGTTTATCTAATGCTTACATTTCTTGACATGATTGACATCTCTCATCCTGTGCCAGGAGAATCAATGTTTGCGCATCAAGATTCTGGGTGATTGCTATTACTGTGTGTCCGGTCTGCCCATTTCTCGACCCCAGCATGCTAGCAATTGTGTCAACATGGGCCTGCAGATGATCGATGCCATCAGGTGAGTGAGTCAACATTACCAATCTACCAGCCCCTTCCCCCTATCACTCTCTGTCTTTCACCAATGCCAACACCAACATCAACGTCATCGTCACATCACGTATACGACATGTTTGTATGTTTACATTTCGTGGGCTTTCCATTTTCCCTTTGACTTTTCACACGACCCGTTTCAATAGTTGTACATAGTTGTTGATTCTGTGGCTGAGGTCATATAATATATATATATATATATATCTAGTGAAACACCAGTTGCAATTGCAATCTTTTTTTTTTGTCATTGAAGTGAACTCATACAATGATTTTGATCATCAATTCTTTACCTTTTTCTATTCATAACCTGAGACTGAACATAAGGGTTTTCTGCGACCCGGCCATTAAATACATATTATGCAATAAAAATTTATACAATAGAATAAAGAAGAAGCAGTAGAAACATAAAATACAATAAGTACCTACATATATCGACACAAAAGGCATTTTATTACAGGCGAAAATTTATATCCAAGTGGCCTGGCTTGCTGGCTGGCTGGCTGACTGACTGACTGCCCATCAAAAATCCTCCGCACTCATCGCGTTCCTTTGCTCTTTGTTCCTTTTTCTGCTTTTTTTTTCTTTTTTATTTGTGATACACTTTACAAAAAAAAAAAAAAAAGATGCGCAATGATTTATTTCATCTAGGTAATTCCCAACGAGAAAATGAGAATTCTGATCTCATAATAAATAAACTGAACATATATTTATTAGCACACTTTTTGATCTCTTTATATTGAGTAAAAAAGGATCTTGCCTTTGATTATTATTATAGAATTATAAAATAATATTAATTCAAATTTATTGATCATTTGGCTGCCGATAAAAATTATTATAATTATTTATAAACAAATTGAAGAGTGCAAAGAGAGATTATAGACATTTCTCCCGATCTTTTCGATTGATTCGTAAAAAAATCTTAAATAATTCTTATGAATTTCGAGTTCTTAAAAAAAATCTTCATAAGAAAGTGTATACAACTTTTGGTATAGCTGTCCCTTTGCCGTCGCTTTTCCTCATTTCTATTGTTGGTCTTTTCTTTTTGTTTTCTTTTTCTTTTCTTTTTTTTTGTTTGTTGCGTTGTTTCATTTTCGCTGCTTTTGCTGTACTTTTTCTTTTATTTCGCTTGTTTGCAAGCTTTTGGCCTTTTAATCTCAAGTTGGCGGTCCTTTTTGTATTTTTTTTTTTTTTTTATTCTTTCGTTTCGTTTGGGCCAAGAAGGCAAAGCAACTGTTGCCACTTGGCGTGGTTGTGCGGAGTGGCAAGCGGTGAATATTTAATTGTGAATTGCAACATTTCCAAACATACAAAAAAAAAAAAAAAAAAAACGGAGAAACAAAAAAAAATTTAAGTAGCAGAGCACAGAATTTTCATTATGCGCAGCAAAGTAGGCAATGGTTTTCCATTTGGAATTTTGAAAGCCTTTTCAAAGCATTAATAATTCAATTGTATACGAAATTTGCAAAAGTTTTCACCGTAGCATTTCCCTCATCATAAAAGAAAACCAAATTTCCTTGCTTTTCTACTTATTAGGAATGACCTACACTCACACTCACAATCACACACACACACGTTAAAGAAAACAAAACAAAAGAAAAAAAAACAAATAAAGCCTTGAAGGGTTCCCTCGTGATTTAGACTGCTTCGATGCGGCTCATTTGACCCAGGCAGCACTTAAGCTAAAAAGGAATTGCTGGTTAATGTTAATAACTCAAGAACTTGTTAGTCTAGCCTGGGATTGTGTTTTCAGGCTATGCCTTCCGGCTATTTATATTTATTATTTTTATGATACGACAGAGGGCTGATTTAGATTTTTAAAACGATACTTTATCACATTGTTTATAAAAACAATACATATTCTGATTGATTTTCAAATATATTTTAGTGAAAAGGTTTTTTTTTTTAGTGTTTAAACAAGCCTTAAATTATGCTTAGGGTTAAGTCTCTTATTTTCTATATGCTGTGAAATTAGTTTAAAAAAAAAAACATCTAGAAACTATTAACAATTTTTTGATTTGGCATTTAATTCCAGGTTTTGTTAAAGATTTCAATCTATTTATTTCTTTCAGTTTTATTTTATTTTGAATTTTAGTCATAATTGAATTCTGAAACATCTAATATTCAATAATATTTCTATTTTCGTATTGCCCCTCGTATATATAATTTAGTTTGTTAGTTAGTTAGTTGGTTGGTCGGTTAGTTGATGGCTTGCTTAGAGTCTCAACTGTATCATACATCAGGCTGACTATATAGCAACTTGTCTTCGCCTAGTTAGCCTTGTTTGTTTGGCCTATTGCTAACCGCTCGCCTACTCCCTCCCCCCCCTCCCCTTTTTCCTTTTCTTGTCTTTTCTTTGCATTTTATGACCCATAAAAATTGTTAATACAACTACAAAACTAGCCCGTAGATTTGTATGAACTAAAATGCAAACATATAAACATACACACACACACATATACACACACATGGACACTTACAACCATTCAAACACACACACATGCATTTCTTTTTTGGCCTTTGTTTTCTTCTTGTATTATTTTCAACTCACCTCGATTCTAAATAGTATATGTTCTACCTACTATATATATATATATATATATATATGTGTTTGCCCTTCATTTTCATTCCGGCAGACACGTGCGTGAGGCGACCGGCATAAATGTTGACATGCGAATTGGCATCCACACTGGCAATGTACTCTGCGGCGTCCTTGGCCTACGCAAGTGGCAATTTGATGTTTGGAGCGATGATGTTACCCTGGCGAATCACATGGAGAGCGGCGGTGTGGCTGGGTAAGTGCCTCCCCTAGCCTTTTACCTTCTTCTTCTCCATCTTTAGCACCTTCTCCACTATAGGCATAAAGAAATGAGAATGAAACGAAAACAGGAAAAAAAAAAAAAAAAATAAAAGAAAGGGAAAATGAAAAAAGGGGAGTGGAGAGGGGGGGAACATAACAACAACAACAAACCAGCAGGTGTTAAGGTTGCGGGTTTACCCAAAGGCTGAGAGCAAGAAAAGCACTGGGATGTGGGACAAGGGTTAAGGAGGAGTCGGGTAAGGGGTAGGGTTCGAGGATTAATGAGCGAGTTGTAATGACAATTTAAATTAGCCTCCATGCAAGGTGCAAATTAAACGAGTTTTCGCCTTCAAGGTTACTTCTCTTTCCCCCCTTTTATATATGTATATATACTTATATATACATATATATGTATGTATATGAACAGTAAAGGTTAAGAGTTAAGCGATAAATAAGAAAGAGATGGTTGTAATTTTAAAGTCCTATATGAAATGTCTGAAATACGTGATTTAATTTAAAATCAAAAAAAATAAAACAATTAAATCTGCAATGTGTAGTCTAAAAAGGATTAAAAACTAAACTTTTAATCAGTTTTGCTTAGAGATAATGCAGAAAAAAAGATTTATTTAAAACTATTTTTTGTGTATATGTTAAATTTAAAATTATTATTTATAAATATATCTGAAATCTCAAAATTATTATAACAATGAGAGAATGAATTTTACTATATTAACTTTTTCTTTTTTTTATACCCTTGCAGAGGGTATATTAATTTTGGTCAGAAGTTTGCAACGCACAGAAGGAAGCATCTCCGACTATATAAAGTATATATATTCTTGATCAGCATGAATAGCCGAGTCGATATGACCATGTCCGTCTGTCCGTCTGTCCGTCTGTCTGGATCAACAGCTTCTCCTCCGAGACCATAAGAGCTACAGAGCTGAGATTTTCAGCATAGGCTCCTTTTTGCTGCAGGCATTGTATATCTCGGAATCATCCCGATCGGACGACTATATCATATAGCTCCCATAGGACCGATCGGTCATGAATAAGGCTTATCCTCAATAACTCTGTTGTTTTTCAACCGAATGCCACGAAATTTGATATTTATGAGTTTAATATGCTTTTTGATACTTCAACCAAGTCTGATCAGAATCGGTTGGCTATATCATATAGCTGCTATAGGAACAATCGGTACAAAAAAAAATTTTGTTGAAAAATTTTTTTCCTCAAGCTCAAAATATTGAATTTGTAAATTTGGTATGTTTAATTTACAATAATGCTTCTGGTGAATTATATAGAGAAAATCTGCAAGGGTATACGAACTTCGGCACGGCCGAAGTTAGTCCATCTTTCTAGTTTTTTTTTGTAAATGAAGAGCAAAACTTTTATAGTTTGTTAATTAACATATATATCATAGTTTGTTAATTACTGTATATAGAAAATTTCTAAGAAATATTAATTATTAAATATATTTTTTTGTTTGCCAAAAATACAAGTCAGCGAATATTTAAGAAGGAAACATCCTTTTAGGATACTTTTAAGAGACAGTTAAAGTTTCTCTCTATGTCATTAGGAGACAAATAATTATAGCAAATAACTTACTCTGTCATGCTGAATAGGAATATATGTAGCCATCTATATATATATATATATATATATATATATATATATATATATATATATATAAAAGGCATGAAAGAAATTTCATTTTGCACACAGGATAAAGAAAATGACACAAATCTGACTGCTGAGAGGTGCGGGTTAAGGTTCCATTTAAGATTAATGCGAATGGAACATGTTGAAATGTTTCTCTTCTTTTTTTTTTTTTATTTTCTATGAATTTTACCTTGCGGTCGGTCACACACACACACACACACACATAGACACGTTAGATGCAATTATTTGAAATTGAATTGAAATGTTAATCAATGAGCCGGAAAACACTCAGCCAAGCTCCTGTTTGTTTTTGACTTTGTTTTTTTTTTTTTTTTGGTCTGTTTTTCCGCTTTTCACGCACGACTAACATTTGCAGCCCCCCCAAAAAAAAAGCCAACAGACACTGAAGTATGAATGGGGCGTAGCTTGTGGGTTGGGCATAAATAGATAAACCCACCAATAAGTAACAAAAAAAAAAAAAAAAAGGAAACTGAAGAAGAAAAGAAAAAACTGAAAAGGAAAACGTAAATTTCAATTTGTCATTTATCATGTGTGTATGTGTGTGTGTGTGTGTGTATTCTCGTTTTTCTCTTTTTTCCTTTTCCTTTTCATCATTTATGCATAATTTTTGCAGACGCGTTCACATCACAAAACAAACATTGGACTTTCTGGGTGACAAATTTGAGGTGGAACAGGGAGAGGGTGGCAATCGTGATGCCTATTTGGCTGATCATAAAATTGAAACATATCTCATAGTCCCACCAAGGGTAAGTATATATGTAGGTACCTTAAAAAATATTATGAAAATTAATCGTGAAAATTAAATTTAATACGATTTAATAATAATTCTTTAACAATAGCCTGCCTATACATATAGTGTGCCACGTGTTGTTGAATGCATTGAACATAATGATCCAAGTCCAACACATGAGACCAGTGTGGATATTGTTGATGGTCCTATTTCGGTTTCGATACAGGCCAACGATACAAACGATGCCACCGAAAAATTATTGCCCCAAGAGAAGATATCACCAGTTCAGTCCACAGCTGGTCAAGTGAATGTTAACGAAGGTAGCGAGAAACTGTCACCAACATCAACCAATAGCCAAGAGGCACCATTGCATGCACCTTTAGCCTCAGCCGCATCCATGTCCATTAAAGAGTTATCCGAAGAGGAGGAGGATGCTGAAGCAGAAATTGTGGCCGATGCCGATGCTGAAGCTGAACCGCTTGTTGTCAAGGAGCTGGAAAAGGAAATTAACAACGAATTGAACCAACCGAATGGCCATCATCGTGGTAGTGGTGATTCAGCTGCCTCTGAATCAGTTGGTATCAAATCGGCGGCACTTTCACTGCCACCCGAGGATCTGCTTAGCATGAGTGGCAGTGAGAGTGGCATATCGAATAGTGGCGGTGCCCAAGCGGTCTCATCCAATGCAGCAAGTGTTACACCCACAACGGCTGCATCAGTTACCACCGGAACTGGGGCAAATAGTTTAACCGTTGCCGAGGCCCCCGAACGCTCCCGCCGCAAATTGTCTGTACAAGGTAAATTTAAATTGTGATTTCTTCTTTTCATGAAAATATACCACTTCCCCCTCTCCCCCCCCCACCACTTACTATGCATAGTAATCAATCAAGATTCGTAAAGGGCATTAAAGTTGCAGGTTTCAGGGCAAGTTTTAAAGCGAGGGTTAGACATAAAGTTTGCTGTGTAGCATGTGAAAGGGATTTTAAATTCAAATGGTTTCAGGTCAAAGATAAAATGCCGACTTGAATTTAGTTAAATAAATTACTATAAGATCTTGTTTTTTACTTTTCCATATAGATATACGTATTTCAATCCCTTTTGAAAATCTTTTGGTGTATAAACATTTATAAAATATCAAGAAATTTCAAAAATTTAATCATTGAATTTGAATTTATTATATGTACATCTTTTTATTGAAGTTTATTGTTTTGATAGTAGCACTCTAGCGACACCTAGCGACTGGAAATAAATTTATTAAAGAATTATTTTGATAATACTGACTTATGTTAATACTCGATAGTTGAAAAACCTTAAAGATTTTTAATACTAAGACTAAAAGGAATTTATATATCATATTTTTTTTGTTTATTTATTAATATAGTTAATCAAATTTATAAAAAATATATAGAAATGTATTTGTTAACTAGCTTTTTTCAGTCATAAGAAAAATTGTTGTAGCCATACGGAAAATTTAGGCTCAAGGGAACACGATTACAACTAGATATAATACCTAATTAGTTAATCATTTTAACAGCAAATAATATAATACCAATAATATATCTTTCATTAAAGAATCTTACGATATTTTTTGTAAAATATTAGGATTACAAGAAATATCGTTTGTAATTAGTACCTATACATATACTAATTAAATCCAAGAACTTCTAACTATTGTTGGGTTAAAGTTAAAGTTTTCACTCAACCCATGTAGTATAACTAACTTTAGTTTTTCTTTTGGATTTTTTCTTTTTTTATTCATCACTTTTCTTTCTCGTTTTCTTTTTGTTAGGTCTTATGTCCTTTGCAGACAGACGTCGCTCCTCAGGCGCCTTCATCGAGGGACGTAAACTGTCCATTCACAGCGGTGAAAGTTTTCGCAGTCATGGTGGTACGTAAACATATGCGGGGGGTGGGGGGTGGGTTGATGGAAGGGGAAATGAAGAAGGGAAAATGTAAGGTTGTAAGGACGCAACAGTTGAAAATCACTTTCACAAATGAGCTCAGGTTATGCATAATTTTTATCGCTTTCGGAGTAACTTTTTGCATCGTAAATTTAATGTTGGCTTGCATTTTGTGCGTTTGTCCTTTTTGGTCCTTTTGTGTGAAAGTTTTACCGCCAGTAAGCACATGGCATTGGCTATGTACCGACCACCTGTACCATTGTATATATATATATATATATATAGTGCCCAGCAATAGCAATGGCAATGGCAATGGCAATGGCAAATGGCAAATGGCAAATGGCAAATGGCAAACTGGTAATGGTAATGGCAATTAAGCTCCTTTTGATAGCTGAAGCCCCTTAGCTTCTTTTAGCCCCCTTTTTACCATCTAAATTTTTTTTGTTGGTTTATGCGTTTTTTTTTTTTTGTTATTTGGATTTTTTTCTTTTTTTTTTTAAATCCAAATTTTTTATTTGTTAATGCCGAGCATGAGGCTGGTTTCATGTCGCTTTATGAGTTTTAATTTGGACCAAGGACTTTAAGTGCGTCATGTGGTAGCATAACGGTAACGGGATGAACGCCAGATTTAGGCCAATTTCATGGAATTTTTGATTTGGCCTTTTGTTTGTTAAGTGCAGTCCTGTGTCTGGCTGCTGCTGCTGCTCGGGCAATTACCATTGTAAAAGCTATGGCAAAAAATAAAAAAAAAAAGGAAAAATGGAAAAAAGTGGAAAAACCATTTTCAACAACAAAATTTTGTAACCAGCCATGCGGTTACCATGTGAAAATCCATTCACATGAATGTTAAACATTAACGCTAATAAAGGTATTTCTTCTACGGTTTCCTCTTCTAAAGAAAACGAAAAAAAAAAAAACAAAGTAAAATAGAAAAGAGTTAAAAAGTTTTCTATATAATCTCAACAATGCCTGAAATAAAATAAAAATATTGAAGCCAGTTTAAGGAAATTTAAGCTTTTAACACTTGATGAAATTCATTTATTCATTCACATCTAGTGGAAATTTTAGCATTTGTTTCTATTTTTGATTTTCATTTGTTGTTTAACCAATTTAGTATATGGATATATTTATCTTATTTTAGATAAGATAGAAAACAGGGGCTGTGAAACAAAGATATATACATATATATATATATATATATATATATATGATTAGATAATTGAAAGCCCTTGCCTGGCAAATGCTTGAATAATATGACATGTCACTTATAAATAATCTTTAAATTAGATTTGTTTTAGATTTTCTTTGGTTTATATTAAATTAGGGGAAACTTTACAAGAGAAGAAAAAGAAAAGGTTATATTAGATATATAATCTACAATCGGTAAAGTCATTATAATTAAGGATTCCTCAAAAAGGAGAGCATTTAAATTAATAATAGAGAAACTTTCTTTAAATGATTTTTTCCATGACTTCTTTTACGATTAAATTCAATTAAAGTGTATTGTAAAATCGGTCAATTTCCGGTTTTCTATCATATTTTGTTTTGTTTTTTTTTTTTTTTTATTTCATTGTTCATATTTGAGTTGGTCCTTCCAGGTCATGTGACACGCAATCGTCCCTCATCGAAGATGACAAAATATGTGGAATGTTGGGGTGCAGATCGACCCTTTGCCAATATTGCTGAATCCAAGCTGGTGAAAAACATTGGACTGGCGGTAAGCAAAACGGATATAAACGAATTTTCAAATCAAATTGACAACAATTTTTATAAACTTTATTACGTTTTTGTTCTATGCATGTACCTACATATAAATCTTTTTATATCCTTTTTTGTTTTTGTTTTTTTGTTGGTTGTTTTTTCTTTGCAGAGCATTGCCATGATTGAATCAAATTTATTGCCACCGGAGCGTAAATGTTTAAATTTTAATTTCTTTGGACCACCGACAGAGCTGAAACCCTTAACCATGTGGTATCGCAATACGCCACGTGAGGCCATGTATCGTGCCCAACCGGATACACATTTCCGTTATGATTTGATATGCGCCTTTGTACTATTTCTATCATTGGCCATCGTCCAGTTAATTGTAATTGAATTGTAGGTAAACTTTTATTTTTATATAACATATATTCTTCTACATTATTTTGCTATATAATTTCTCATTGTATATATATATATATATATATAGAAATTTGGCATTGCTTGGTTCACTATTAGCCAGCTTTATATCATTGGCTCTGTTCTTGTACTTGAGTAATATGTCAGTGCCGGATGTACATGCTTCGGTAACAGAACGTAATGGTCCTGGTCAGGTAGTGGCCAGTAGTCGTTATCTAAGATTGGCCATGTTTATTATTGTCAACATACTTATCTCATCCTGTGCTGTATTTAGTGTGGTAAGTGATTGAATAACACTTTGAATTTAATTTCGTTTTCTGATTAAAATAAAATTAATTTAATTAGATTAACTATTCGGTACCGGAAGATGTGACATTTATGTCAGTGAATGGTTCAATTATTGCCAGCAATTATACAAATGATTTTATTAATACATCGGTCATATTGGAGGATCTACAGCCGTTGGATATAGCAAATGCCATACCGATAGCACCGATATTTTTATGCTGTTGTGCCGTTAGTTTGGCAGCCATATCGGCATTTTTACGATCGGGTTTTATACTCAAATTAATTGCCATGCTTGTCGCATTAATTGGACAAGTAACAGTTCTCGGTTATAGTGATCTATATACCCAATATAATCTACAGAATCTAGAACTTGGGTAATATTAAATACAATATGTTCTATATATTTTGATCTTAAACATATGACCTTAATTTTCAGTTTACCTTTGGAGATTAAAGGGTTTTTGTTGCTTTTGGTGGTAATCTTGGTTCTACATACATTGGATCGTCAGGGTGAATATGTGGCACGCACTGATTTCCTATGGAAGGCCAAGCTCAAGGTTGAACAAGAGGAAGTGGAGACAATGCGCGGTATCAATAAGGTACATTGAATAGTTATTAAATTTAAAATAATAATCTTAGTTAAACAAACGGAAACGGAAATCATTTTGATATTTAGATACTTTTGGAAAATATTCTACCCGCTCATGTGGCCACGCATTTTCTTCATTTGGAACGCTCAACAGAGTTATATCATGAAAGTTATTCCTGTGTGGCTGTTATGTTCGCATCTATACCCAATTATAAAGAATTCTATGATGAGACCGATGTCAATAAACAGGGATTGGAATGTTTGCGTCTATTGAATGAAATCATTTGTGATTTTGATAAGGTAAGCTATTCCCTTTAGTTAATCTGCATATATATATATATATATATTCTTATTCTTATGGAAATTTCAGTTACTGTTGAAACCAAAGTTTAGTGGCATTGAAAAGATTAAAACAATTGCCAGCACATATATGTGTGCATCGGGTTTGAGACCTGGTAAAGAGGATGGTGCCACGGTAATTATGCATATGTTCAAAGATTAATGAGTTTTCCTTTAATTTATTTTATATATTTTCAATATTAATATATGAACAATTGCTTATACTAATCCTGTAAATAACAATCAATAGTCCCGTAGCTTTGCGGTAAGTTTTTTATATCAAATTTTCTATTTAAAAAAAAAAAAACAAAAAAAATTACTTTGAAATTCAAATTAAACCTTAATAGATAGATAGATAGAAAGATAATTGAATTATGAGACAGAATGCTTCTGAATAGTTCAGAAGTTATTTGTTCTAAAATCAATAGATATATTACAATGGTTTGAAAATTACAAAAAAAAAGTCAAAAATTTGATTCACATAAATGTAGTTCCTTTTGTTTAATGCCAGTTAACCAATAATTAATTGAAATTTTAACACTTTAATCCTTTTAAAGAAAACATATACTATGTATGTGTACATATGCATGTATGTACATATATGTACATATATGTATATGTATATAAATTGTTATGTCTTATCTGCTTACATTTAATGCTCTTCCCAATCAAACACATTCCGAATCGCAACAAATGTTATTTACTGTTCAAATCGCCTTTTAATCGCCGCTTAGAAGTTTAATTAAATTTTTATAACTAGCAAAACAGAAAAGGGCATCTTTGGCACATAGCCAAAAAAAATAAAAAAAAAAAGAACGAAAAAAAGGGAAACCCCTAAATGAGGGTTGACCATTGGCCAGGGATTTAGGATTAGCTTGGGTCAAATGCTGTTTGTTTGTTAGTAAACGACGGCGGTGGGGGGGAGGGAAGGAGGAGTGGAAGGTGCACGCTCAATTGGTTTTTCTGGGCACAGAACAATAAAGAAAGTACGGATAAAGGCCAACTAAAGCAATTTCTATTTCTTTTTTCTTTCTTTTATTTTCCGTTCGTCGGTTATTTTGGTTTTCTGTTGTCTTTTTTTTTTTTTTTTTTGCTCGGGTAACAAAAGGATGAGAAACGTACTGAAGAGCACAACGTTGTCATATTGGTTGAATTTGCAATTGCTTTGATGTCCATATTGGATTCAATTAATCGCGAATCATTCCAACGATTCCGTTTACGCATTGGACTCAATCACGGACCGGTTATTGCTGGAGTAATTGGAGCACAGAAACCCCAATATGATATTTGGAGTAATACCGTAAATGTTGCCTCCCGCATGGATTCCTGTGGTGTAATGGGAAGACTTCAGGTAAGTAATATTGAACATGCGGGAGCGTATACGTAATATTTCTCTTTCTCTCTCTCTCTTGGATTATGTGTACTATGTATATATGGCTATATATCATATCATTTGAATAGACAACGGAGAATACTGCAAAGATATTGATGGCCGCTGGCTATGAGTGCGAATGCCGAGGCCTAACCTATGTCAAGGGCAAAGGGAATCTAGTCACCTATTTCGTAAAGACACCATTTGATGGCAAATTGTAAATTCATGCAAATTGTGTTATTTTAATCAGAGAAAGCAACCGAAATGTATCATTTACATAGCAAATTACATAGTTCATGGCATAACGGTTACGCAAAGCGGAGAAGATATATTTAAAGGGTATAAATACGCGAATTTAAATGCCGTTATTCTAGATTGTCAGCTGTGTAGATCATACATTTTAACGTAAGAGTTATTAAGTAACGGTTACTTTCTCTAATTGATACACACACACATACAAACACAAAACACAATTATGATATTTATGTCAGCTTAAAGTAGATAACCAAAAAAAAAAAAAAACCAAATACATACACCCATACACACAGAAACACACACCTATACACATTTCGAGACATCTTGTTATTTATTTTAAAAGCTTTTTTATTTTAGTTATAAAAAGAGAAATTTGTGCAAGCATTTAAGCATATTAAGTATTTTGTTTTAAATTAGTTAATAGCATAAATTTATTAAATAATTCACAACAGCGAATAATTTATACATACATATACAAATATATATATATATAAATAAATTTAATAGTTAAAAGTTTAGATGAAAAACAAAAAAAAAAACACTAGCCCACCCCCAACCCAAATTAACATAAAATATATAAACCAGCTTAAATTAAATGAATATGTAGCAAATATTAAAAAAAAAACAAAGAAACAAAGAAAATTTACGTAATGATAATTACTGTTATTTATTTATTAAAATTTGTTGTTATTTTTAAATAATTTACCGCTTACCGTTTCCTTTTTTTCAACAATTGTGTGCCATGAAAGCTCTTGAAACAATTAAACAAATTCTATATTTTCTTATGACAATGTTGTTAATTTTTATGGTGACTACGACGACTTAATTTGGACTAGCTAAAAGTTCAAAACTAAACTAAAACTACATACATATATACATACATATAATATATATATATATATATATATATATATATATATACATACAAACATGCTATATACAAACAAAACATATTGAATATCTAATGCTATGTCTTAGCTCAATAATAATTATAATCTAACGTATGTATGTGTATAAAAAAATATAAATACTATATCTCTGGTACCTAACATATCCCACACAATGTTACTACTCTATACCTCCGATTAATGAAATTTACCTGCTTTTGAATGCAACTTTCTCGACTAATCTAGTTACATATGTACATACATACATATACTACTTATATACATATGTATGTATGTATGTATGTACATGTATATGTATAATGTCAAACGATTTATGTTTATACGACTCTTACACATTGTGTTTTTGCCAATAACAATACAAAAATCAATATATATAAATAGAATAACCACCTTAGAATGATTTCAAATCTACATATATTTAAATATGCATTAATTAATAAACCAATAAATAAATAAAGTTGATCCACATTGAAAACCTACTGTTGTCTTTTAATATTATTATTGCTTTGAAAAGCAACGGTAAAACAAAGTCTAATGGCCATAGCTAAGATCCCTTGCCACTCTCTTTCTTTTAAGGTTCATAGCTAACTCGCTCTCTTCGCATCATTCCCCCTCTCTCTCTCGTTGGTTCAGTTTCGTTTTGGCACTCGTCGCGTTGACATAAGTTTGGCTTGTGTGGAATTTTTAATAATTATTTTTATGTGTAAAAATTGCTAAATCTAATAAATAAATTATATTAGCATTAAGATAATGCAAAGGCCTTCCTAATGGTTATATTTGCACTCAAATCGGTTCAGTATTTATCGGCATAATTCGGTTTTATAATTTTGCAAATTTGAGAAGCCGAACGAGAAGAAAAGGAGACAACGAAAAAGTTTGGCGGTTGCGTCGCTGCTGTCGTGCGTCGTTGGTTAATAGAAGAGAATAGACTTAGCGAGAGAAGAAGAATGAGACAGAGTTATGCATATTATTCAAGTTCTTCTACGGTCGTCCGTTCTAAGTGAAATTAGTTTTTGTTTTTTTTTTGTTTTAGTGAATGTTAAGTAAAGTGAAACGGTAATTTGTATAGAATTGAAGAATAAAATTGGTTAAACCGCAAACTGTTTCTACAATACAAAGGTATATTTAATATATTTTACTAATTGTATATTCATGTACAAAATGCCTTACAAAACTAACAAAAAAAAATTCAAATATAATTTTAATATTCGGATCGGAGTCAATTGGGAAGGGGTATGGGGTATAAATACTAAATTCGAAAACAATACAAAAAAAAAGTAAAGAAAACAATCACAGAGTAAAAACAACTGAAAAAGCCTGAAATTCCTATAAATTCTTAATACTAATCTAAAAGTGTGGTAGGCACACTTTCCCCGCAAACAGTTCCGAGACGACAGTTATCCACAGAGCGAGAACAAACATAATATAAGAGATTCCAATTTTAAAAGTATTTGGCAACTGATAGGCTTGACCGCCAATCTCCTCAATGTGGAAGCCCAGGGGAAAGACAACAGCAGCCATGCAAAAGAGTACCATGGCCGTGAACCCAACCCAGCGGGCATAGGGTATTACATTTCTGTTGCATGATGAGGAAGCCAACAGGATGACTGTGGTAGTTATGCATATGCAACCGGTGAATATGCATATCAAGGCAATTAGCCATTCTGGCTGCAGATCTGGGGTATAGCACACCTGGGGACGGTTATATAGGGTCATGCAGGTCCACATCAATCCCAGACGTATGTCTCCTGGAAAGTTAAATATAAAACGATCAAACCAGTTATACATAATGACAGAATCTAATGACTGTGTCATTAATGCTAATTTTATGTATTTCTAGTGTTTCTAGTCGTTAGCTTACCAGCCTCTTCGGTTATAATCCAATCTGGAAGAGCCAAGCTCACTATAGCAAAGACATCAGCAGCCATAAATAGCGTGGCGCTTATTGTGGTTAACTTGTCCATTTTACAGAGAAGTCACCAAATATTTATATTATTGTTTATGTCTCTTTTTCCGTTTTGTTGTTTTTGCCAGTATCGCTAGAGCTGTGTAATTTTCACCAAAATAGTATCGATAGTTTTACAGTATTTTTTTCAGCTCTGGCAACTTTACTTTTTTAATATGACATGGTAAATAGTCTTTTTCGCTATATCTGGCAACTCTTGCTTGCCCACATTCAAATAAACCTTCATTTTCGCCGTTACTCGCAACATTATTTCTATTGGTTTAATATTTCCTTTTTCTTTCTGTTTCAGCAAAAACAATTAAACGAAGAAGCAAAACAAAAAGTGTAAGTAAAGTCATTACTTTGAATATTTATTGCAATTACGAAAGCTGGCTCAATTTATATTGTCCATTTACCATAAAAATCTTGAATTTTATTTATGTACAAAGTAAGTTCGTAAATTTATCAACTGTTGCTTTGTCATATGGTCTTATTTATTTATTTACTATTTTAACTATAAATTACCAATTTCAAAATGAAAAAATATATCTACTTAAAAACAAAGTAAATAGAATAAGTATTTTTGGTTTGCTCTCGAATCATATGCATATGATTTGAATTTTTATTATACATTTTGCAACACTAATTCGCACACTTATCGATAACGTTTGTTTTATTGTTTGCCTTTTGGCGCCTTCGCACCTGTTGTATCTGTTGCACCTGACAAATTAATTCAATATCCTTAATATGGATACTTAATGGTTGCCTCCTAGACCAATGGCCGCGTCTCAATTTTCTTATGCGCAGCTGCCGATTGCAATGTAATTTGAATTTTAAATTCAATGGACTTAAATTTGAATTCCAATGATTGCCTCCTCCTCCGTTACGAGTACGCGTGACACATTTATAGGCGTATTGCCACCATAAGCGAACACCTTGCTTTGAACTGTGCTACAAAGAAAAGGCGAGAGAGAGAGAGACAGAGAAATACAAATAATTATTAGCCATATTAAATATGACGAATTTTTTTCTTTATTTTTTTGTTTTTTTTTTTTTGTTTTTGAATCATTTATGATGGGCTTAAATGATGAAACGACAACTCACCATATAGATGGGTAAAACGTAGAAACGTTTGCACTCGCGTTGACGAAAATTGAATGTAATAATTTGACGCTGCGTCGCCGACACCTTGGTCAGGTGTGATCGAATGGCGCTGGCACTTGTCGAGCGTTGAAGACGTTGAAGCTGCAAAAGGCACGAGCACGTAATTAGTTTTCCACACGGCAAACACCAAAAAGAAAAAAAAAACAAAAATACAATTGAGCATATTCAAAACAAATAAAAAAAATGGAAAACATTAAACAAAACAAAAAAAATCAACATCTAAAAATTTATATACATATATATGTACATTTGGTATTAAAAAAAAAATGACATGATCGAATCTTCAAATACCTCGTAGATAAACGATTTTGTTAAACATTCTACATGATTCATTCAACACTATAATTAAATAATAATCATAAACCTTTTACAATCAATCATGTCAATGAGAACTCCAACCCATCAAGTCAAGTTCTTATCTACTCATAATTCTAACTAAAAAAAAATTTCGTACATACATATAAATCTAATCTAAAATCTTTGAAAGTTTATTTTTTTCTGCTCAATTGTATATTGCCCTAGGTCAACTTGAATGACATGATAATATGATTGGCATATTTGGACTGAAATAGGTCTGTATATATATATATATATATTTAATTCCTTCTTGGAAAAAAAAGAAAGCAAAAGGTAGAACTTGGTAAGAACCTTTAATATATAGGCAATAGGACTATTTGATCAGGTATATCTGTTTATATATACTAAGTGTTCTCCCTCCCCATAAGAAGATGCTAAACCTATGTATGCATAGCTGACCGATGTGATTAATATTTTTCTATATATTTGCTTGTTATTATCTAAGATATCAAAGGGTAGCCATCGCCATATAATAATTGTCCTTATCTACTGTAGATATTACGATATTGTGAGGCACTTAATTTTTGGTTCTGTGCTAAATTTAAGCTCATTTAATAAATCAGAAACCTAAGGGTTCATATAGAATGAAATATGTATACTATAGACAATTAATTCGAATATACTCTTTCGATCTTTGGGGTATTCATATAGGGTATAAAAATATTTAAAAAGAATTCGCGCCAAATTTGGCTTGCAAATGAATCAAATCGAAGCTAACGCTTTGTTTGCACTTCAACTGTTGAGTGAAGAAATTAAGCGGAGGTGGTGCGATGAGAAGCGAGAAAGATAGCAACACAAAGAAAGAAAGAAAAAGAGAGAGAGAGAGACAGAGACAGAGAACAAAAGTAGAAGGGGGGCTCCCACTAACCCTGAACTTGCTTATCAAAGCGTATTGTTTGTTGTTTTTCATAATTACTGTAAATACAACACTGGCACACACACACACACACATACACACAATCTACAGTTGTAAGTTAGACTGTAAATTGATTTTAATGACTTATGCGGTTTGAGCAAAATTCGATGCGACAACTTCAAGTTAAAGTCGAATCCAAAGTTGAGATAGCAATTAAGTCCGCTTATCAGTTTAGAGCCCTGGCTCAAATTAGCACAACAACGCCACCCCACCCACCTCCCACCCGCACCAATCTACGCCCGCCGTCGACACTCCCCCGCTTATTTCCACTCCCTCTTTTATTCATCGTTGTTGTTGTCGTTGTTGTTGTAGTTTGCTTGGTAAGCCGTCCTCGACGATGACTTTATACAGTTTTTTATTTTTTTTTTTTTGCTATTATTAAACATTTTTACAAGCCGCTAACATTCGGAAATTGCTGCTAATTAGCTGAACCGCCGCACGCCGGCGCACCATAGACCTTAAAAACACGACCCGAGAGAGAAGCCAACCCAGGTTAAACATCTAGAGACGAAGCCAGAGCCCCCAGACCCAGAATCCAAAACCAGAGACAAAAATCAATGGCAACAACTGGATATACATACATAGATAGATAGAACTAAAAGGTATTAGATGGAGGAGTGTGTTGGTTTTGGTGTGTGTGTGTGTGTGTGTGTGTGTCATGCTTGGAATTGGAAGCAATCGAGTTGAATTAGATGCGGTTCAGGTTAAGGTTGATTGAGAGCACCAGATTGAGCGATGACTATGATGAGTATCATCAGGGTGCAGCAGTTCAAGATGACGCCAGAATAGAATAAGAATTTATCTATCCATACATATGTACATACATATATACAGTCGAATTTCCCTAACTTGAACTGCCTTTAATTTTTAGTCAGAGAAGTACACTAAACAAAACACTAAAATCATTCTAATTTAGTTTAAATATTTAGTAATGCAAGAAATTTTTTATGGTCGCTTGTAAATTGCATTTTCATTAAATAATAAAGAATATTCTATAGCATGAATAATGAATATATGTAATTTATCTATAAATTTATTTAAATTAAATGATAATTTATTATAATCTTTATTATATATTCATTATAATATTATAATATTTATACTTGTAATCGTTAGTTAACGTCTTCTTTGTATTACATGAAAGAAATATAATCCAGTGATTACAATTCAGTTTGCAATTGTTTATGCATATATATGTATATGTATTTATTTTTTTTATGACGCCGACACGTAAAATGATCGTCCATGAACCGACTTTATACACAAAAGATTTTTCTTTTCTTATATTTCGGTATTTCCCCAGTAAATCCAACTTACAAATCCAAGTGTTAAACATTTTATTCGAATTATAAAGAACTTCCAGTCAGACAAAGTGAAAAATCTAAACAGTTACTGGCATTCAATTTTGTTTTGAGTTTGATAAATTTCGATTTAGAGAAATATCAAATTAAGTTAAAAAAAAAAAGTATTCGAGTTAGGGAAGTTGGACTGTAGACTGTAGAAAGGGAGGAGGGAAACTAATCAAATTGAATTAGTTTAAATTCAAGGAATATTCGAGAATAAATTTGAAAAATTTAACATATTTCATATATGTATGGATTTTTATTCTATATTTCTTAATACGAAAATAAAAAAAAAGGAAAAAGATTTCCTTTGTCCACCCTTAAAGTAGGCAACAAAAAATGACTCAATGGCAAGGTTTGAATTTGTCACTAAATTTTAGAATGTACGCAGAGAAGCGGTAGGGGTAAGAGGGGGATTCATAAAGAAAGATTAATTGAATGTACATAATTGATTATTCAAATAGAATGTTCGATCATTCATATTCAGTTTTTTTTTGTTTTTTTTTTGTTTCTATTCCCGATGAAAAAATAATCTTTGACTGCTTAGAAGGAAATAAATTTCCACTTTCACTATCATTTCTATTGTTTTTTTTTTTTTCTTCTTCTAAATATTTGACTTTCATAATTGCTTGTTGCCATTCGCAGCCCTTAATTCTATTAAACTTTCAATATTTGCATGACAATATAAAGTCATTGCCTATCCAACCCCCCCTCCCCCTCCCCCCGAAACCAACCCGTTCACCACTACCATTTCGATTCAAACGATTTGTGCGCGCTTTTCTACTAACTATATTGTTGATTTTGATGTAGTACCCCAGTATGTGCGTGCTGTCGTTGTCCGCAGTGTGTATGTTTGTGTGTGTGTGTGTGTGTGTGTGTCACTATCTCTATCTGCCTGGGTATATCTGCTCGATCGGTATGGTATATATGTATTTGTGTGTTTATTTCTGTGATTCAGACAGTGGGTACACAAAACAACTCCCACAATGAATGGCGTTCAGTTCTGTTGGGAACGCTCGACCGTTCGTTTGTTTTTTTTCCTACGTTCGATCGGTTATTTCTACCATATATATATATATATACACACACACATAGACATATATAAATATATATAAAAAAAATATATATATATTTTTTTTTGTTTTCTGTTGCTTTCAAAAAAACGAAATTCGCGCGCGCGCCTGCTTTGGCCTGTCTGCCTGGTGGTAGTAGTAGTAAAAATTCATGTTAATGAATGTTAATTTATACATTTGTAAGAATCAGAAAAAAAAACAACAAAAAAAATCTCTGCGTTTTCCATATACAACAAACATATACATACATAGACACATTGGCAACGGACACACAATACAATTATTATTGAAGTGAACGAAGATTTGAAACGTACGTTTCCAACACACAATTCGGCGAAACGGAACGATCCGGAACGCAGTCGTTGATAGAACTTTGTGGCAGAAACAACATACACATACAAACAAACGCACACACAACCAACCAACCAACCACCCACCCACCCACATAGACAGACACATAGACATCCTTTTTATACAGAAAAAAAAAATAATAATAATAATAATAATAAGAAAACGATATGGATCCTGAATTTGTGAATAAATATAATCAGGTGTTGAGTCGATTAAAGCAAGTGGAAAATTTTGATGGCAGCGATCCCGGAAAGTTACCACAATTTCTTAATAAAATTGAAGCCCTTATGCCATCGATTAATAGTTTTGATGAATATTATAAAACTCAATTGATTGGACATATTAAAAATAAATGCACCGATCGTGCCAGAGATGCTGTATTCACAAGACAAATGAGTGCTCCGGCTGGTCCATTAAATGGTACCAATAATAATAATAATAATAATAATTGTCATCGTGCCGAAACCTGGTTAAAGATCAAGGATCAATTGCTGCACAATTATGCGGAAAGGGAGAGTAGCTATGCGTTAATCCATAAGCTACGTAGCGCCGTATTGGATTCAAATATTGAATTATATTATCAAAAGATATCGAAATTGAAACATCGTTTAATTAATCGTAAATTAACCCATAATGATACATTATATTCATTGGAGGATATTGAAAGGATTACATTGCAAGTGTTTCGCGATCATTTGCCCGAACCCACACATTCGATGATATTACGCCGAAATCCCAAATCAATGGAGGAGGCCTATAGATATATAGTGGAAGTGCAACAACAATTTTATACCCAAAGCGGTTCCCTTGGCCTGGATCAGGGTGCCACATTCAGCACTAGCCATAAACAGACCTATGGTGGTCTGGGCAGTGGTGTGGGTGTAGGAATGGGTGGTGTTGGTATTAGCACAATTGGATTGGGTATTGGTGTTGCCAGTTGCAGCGGTGGCGGTGGCACCGGCAGCGGTGGCAACTCATTCTCATCATCATATCAAAGGCAAATGTCGGATAGAGGATTGCAGAATAAAAATTATTATAATCAATCGGCACCATTGGTGGGTGCTGGTAAATCTAATCCCATGTTTAAAAGTATTGGTGGTAATCCTGCATTCAAATCCAGCTTTAGCTATAACGGATCGAGCAGCAGCGGCAGCAGCAGCAATAATTATTTTATGGGAATGGATAAAAACAAATCCAAGGACAATTCCAATAATAAAAATAAAAATATGAAAGTGACCAGCGGTTGGCGAAAATGAAGAATGGATCAAATTTATTGGTACTGGTTCAACTTGATTGAATTCAATTCGATTCGATTCGATTCGATTCGATTTGATTTGAGTTGGTTGGATTAAGTCATAGATAATTAAATTGATGGTAGGCATGACCTAAGCTTATGACTAAGAAAAGTGCATGATGCCAATGTGTCAGCTTTAAGCCTAATGCTAATTGCCCTAAACTATTCACCACTCACCCAGTAACCAGTAACCAGTAACCAGTCACCAATCTCCAATCTAATAAGAATATACAAATTAGTCAGGTGAATGCCGCCATTGATG
This sequence comes from Drosophila sturtevanti, assembly GCA_018150375.1. Taxonomy (NCBI): domain Eukaryota; kingdom Metazoa; phylum Arthropoda; class Insecta; order Diptera; family Drosophilidae; genus Drosophila; species Drosophila sturtevanti. The sequence goes on along the minus strand of JAECWJ010000688.1, from coordinate 1,559,853 downwards.
TTGTTGCTGTTGTTGTTATTGTTGTTGTTGTTGTTAATGATGTTGATGATAATGATAATGATTATGAATGATAATAATGAATTTTGTTGATAATGATAATGATGATCCACAGTACCGACATGTTAATTATTAGCTCATATCTTTCAAATGTACATAAAAAAAAAAAAAAAAAAAAATACACCCCCAAAACGACCCCCTCTCAATCTTCTTTATATATATATATATATATATATTATATTTTTTTTTTTCCCCACCTTCAACTTATTTACAATAAACTGTAAAATCTAACACCATCCCATAATGGGGTTGAGTTTTATTTTTGGACTTCTTTGTCTCCACACTCAGTCACACACACACATACACACACACACACACACACACACAGATAAATATATATATTTAATAATAATATCTTACTCACCGTCTGTTGAGCACTTGATCGCGATCCCGAATGTCCTCGACTTAGATCATAGCTCATATCCATGGGAGGTGGTTCTGTTACCTCCGATTGCAATTTAACAGTCTTTGGCTTGGATTTATCCTTCTCCTTGTCATTTGGTTTACCAAAGAGTCCACGCTGTTCGGCTCGACGTATTAGATATTTCTCATTAAGATGGGTCAATGTTTTACGTCGTACCAGGGAAAGGAAACTTCCGGTGGTTTGTTGCCTTATACAATTATCCTGATTGATACAGATATCTGGTACTTCATCCTCGACAAATTCATCAATATCGGGATTAACTATTAAATCGATACTATCTATGCGTGGTAATTGTTGTTGTTGTTGTTGTTGTTGTTGCTGCTGCTGCTGCTGCTGCTGTTGTTGTTGTTGTTGTTGTGACTGTGAAGCTATATTTGGATTAGCAGAACTTTGATCCGATGTCTGTTTATCTTTATCCTTTTTCCTTGGCGATTCCTTAGTGCTTGCCATAGCAGCAGCTGGTATATTCGCTGCCTCCGCCTCGGCAATGGCCTCTAAACGTTTCTGCTCCTTATAGGCATTACGATGTTTCTCTAATGCCAATTTATTAATTAATTCCAATACATGTTTAACCATTTGCTGATTTTCGGTATTAACTATCGAATGTGTTTGATATAGAACAAATTGCACCTGTGGCCTGGACATCGACATGGTTAGGGTTAATAATTGTTCTTCCAATATTAATGCAACACGCTGACGTCCCTCATCACTAACTTCCGATTCGGTTAATACTTCTAGCATACTTAAATCACCGCCTCTTGAACATATCAAATCGATCGGATCCGAGATGGCACTAAATGAATTTGGTGGTGTTGCGAATATACCAACAACCGTACGAAAACGATTCGATTCCATTGGAAATGATGTGAAGGCATCGGCAAAAAGTCGTATATTATTAACACCAATCGATTCCATATATTTGCGATATTCCTTAAGACTAGCACCAGCTCCATAGACATAGAAATTATTTACATGATTGATCGAATAGAATAATGCAGCCAAATAGGCTGTGGAACGTGGTGATCCAATATGCGTTTGCAATATATCACCATCAAGTTCAAAATAATCTGTCAATTTTGACATAATCGCAGGACCAAAAGTAAAATTTTTATCCTTCAAAAAAAAATGAAATGATACTTGAATTAAAAATTATGGTGATTTTTTTTTTTTTTTAACTTACCTGCATAATAAAATAATGTTTTGTCATTAGCTTTGATTTTGTAAATTCGCTACGATCTTTGGGTATACATGATATAACCAATGGGCATATATTATCCCATTTGCAATGTTGAACCAATAACGGTTGCTCATCATCCGGTCCATGTACAGTGAAGCCCATTTCGGTAAGAATTTTATCCGCTTCGGTTTTATTACGAACCAAAAATGGATTAATCCAACCAGTTACAACTGGATTAGCTGCTGCTATGGCAACTTTTTCGTTCTGCAAGTGTATGGGAAGTAATTGGGAGAGTCTTAATGCTCCAACACGAATTCTCATGCGTGATATGGATGCGGCTAAACGTATACGATGTTGCCATAAAACTGCAGCGATTTCTAGAAGAAATAAAGAAAAAAGAAAAAAAGATGGTGAAATTTTTTGAAATGAAATATTAACTGGAAACTTTGAAATGGAAATGAAAGTTTTTTAACTTACCCGTTACTTCTGACTCTTTGTACAGTGTGGCTTGTAATGGTTGATCTTCCGAATTGCGACCCTTAAATTGACGATCATATAGCTCAAATAACATTAACCAAATGCGCTGCTCATCATCAATATATTCCTTATGACGCTCATAAAAGCCAATATCGGATAATGCATTGGCCAAAACCATTTTATCTATTGACAAAAGAGAATGAAATAAAAATAATTAATTATATCCAATCCTTTCTTTTTTTTATGTGAAGAGAAGTGATTAACCCACATCGAAAGACATCATAGATGAGTGAATAGGCCAATCTCATTTCATGCTCATTCTGAAAATTAACCTTAATCGGTGGCTTCCGAAGCAATTTTGCACCATTGGCAATTGTCGGCAGTGTCCAACGTGGACCCGTACCCTCAGCTTTCAATTTAACCTTCACTGTGGTGGCATGGCAAAATTTTAGAGCACGACTTCGTCGTCCATTAGTTGGACTAATGCCGGGTGAAATGATTTTCATAATACGATCCGGATCGAACATTGGTTTATCCTTCTTATTAATATCCATCAGTGAGAGATTCACATCACCGGAATCGTTAACCTGACGTTGAATCTCTAATAGCATATAGTACATCTTATCCTGCCATTCCTCATCGCTGGGCAAATAAATATGTTTGGTCTTTTTTAGTTTTTTACTTTGCTCCTTAAATATGGCCGGATATACGGAGAATATATCGGCCAAACTTAGAAAGAATAACTGATTTGACATATTGATAAAGATCTTTTGATAAAGATAATAGGAATAATATTAATAATAATAATAATGATGATGACCGGGTGGCAACTGAAACTGAACTGAGCTTCTCCATTTGGATTGACAATTGCTGATTTTCCATTTTCATTTCCATTTTCATTTCCATTCCGTTCGTGCTTAACACCAATTCCAATTCAATGTCTAAAGGCATCGACTGCTGCTGCTGCTGTTGCTGTTGCTGCTGCTGCTGCTGCTTCTGTTGCTGCTGCTGTTGCTGTTGCTGTTGCTGCTCCTTGCAATAGTTATCTATTTCCTACTCTTGCCTCCTTATGCCTACTGCCAGTTACTGTATAACCACCTTCTGTTTTTCCTGCTCCTCCTTCCTCCATACCATTTTCAGCTGTCGCACATTGGGTAAAATTTTTAAAACTGATAAATGATTTTAGTGAGCAATATAAAATGGAACAATAATAAAAAACCAAAAGTAAAAATTTCCAAACCATAAAGATTGAATAAAAAATCCCCAAATCAATTAATAATTGTTAAGTAATTTTCATTCGATATGCACAAGGATTCCCCTTTAATTTATCTCCCTCTCTTTCTCTCTTTTTGAATAGTAAATGTTTTTTTTTTTTTAAAGAAAATCACAGATTGAATTTTCTTATCAATAAATAAAACAATTAAGCGAAATTCTTTAACCTTATCATTATTAGTTCCCACCTTATTTTACAAGACAAAAAAAAAAACCAACCAACAAATAAAATACATATTTAATTTATGATCAATATAAAATGAATCATCGAAAGCTATTTATTCTGTCATATCATAGCTATATATGTATCTAAAAAGCAAACAAAAAAATGGAAAAAAAATTCCACTATTTCTTGTTTTTTTTTATGAGGGATTTCTGGAATGCGTTTGTTGATCAATTTCATACCACTGTGCAATTTCGCATGCAATGCTGCCTATAACTGCCACAAAGGACAAACGGTTACCTCCTTTCGGTTTGGGGCTTGGCTTGTTTCGATTTCGGTTTGAATTGGATTGAAACGGAGCGGATAGATACGTATCATCACAATCACACTTACCTTTTATTTTTTTTTTTTTTTTTTTACCGTTCCCTCTGTGCACGCGGCCATAAATTCCGTTTGCCATATTAGGCCACATTCCGCAAAAAAAAAAAAAACAATAGGGGAAGAAGGGGAAAGGGGAACAGAATGGAGGTACATAAAAACATTTAACATAGAGAAAGGCGAGAGGGAAGAGGGATAGAAGGGTGGGTAGGAGGTTAAGTCAAGCTTCGCATGATTTGTTGCTGATTGGAATTCGTCTCCGTCTTCAATAAATTGCCAAATGTCACAACTGCCGCATTTCTTTCAATGTGTTGGCATTGATTAGGCAAATTTTATCCTGCCCTGCCCCCACCCCAACCAACCAACACCCAACAATAAACCACCACCATCACCATATCTATCTACTCTCACTCTCCTCATATATATATATATATATCTGTATATATGTATGTATATAAACCCCGTTAGTAGTAGATTGATGGTTGCCCCCAAATCGTTTCCCAGTTGAAACGATTTAACGTAACATCAAATTAGTTGTCGATTATCTAAAGTTTCTTTCCTTTTATTTCCTTTTCTCTTTTTTTTTTTTTTTTTTTTTTTTTGTTGTGTGTGGGAGGAAGTTTATTTTAGTTATATGTTTTTATTGGCCTAGGTCAAATATCGATTGGGTCAACTTGAATTGAATGTCAATTTGATTGGCATATCTGGGACTAACAATAAGACACGTTCGACCTGGCCTTGATAAAGAAGAAGAAGAGCTAACAAAATGGGAGTGTATATAGTATAAACTATCTTTATAACTTTGATTCAATCAAGTTAAATGGTTTGAGCTTATCATAGTGAATCGATTGAGAGATATATAAATATATATACATATATTTATACGATAATATTGTCTCAGTTTATGTTTTAAAAGTTACAGCCATTTGACTCTATTTCCCATAAAATACATCTAAGCATTTATTCGATCATAATATATACATATATATGGATATCTGATTATCCTGTTTCCTGTTATCGAAATTCGTTTATTTTTATTGTATGGCATCAGGTTTCTATTTTGTAAAAATAAACATGGTGAAATATTTTATGATATGTCAGTTCCGGGGTGTTATTTTAGACACTTTAACTTTGATCTATAATTCTAATTGAATTTAACCTCATATCTCATTTTTTTATTATATCTGATTCATCTATATTTATGACTCGTCAACAATGACGCGTCCATCAGCACTACTAACCAACCAACTAGCCATTATCCATGCCATATCTAAACATTATATAGCATGAACTTGGACTGTGCAAATGCTATCTATAGGAACAACTTCTTGGGCCTAACCCTAAGAGCCAGTTAAAAATGAAAAGAAACAAAAAAAAAAAACATATACATATATCAACAAAATCAATGCTTAAATTAAGTTGAAAAAACCGACATTTAGATACCCTTCTATCCAGTAAGAGGGGTTTACTTGCATTTGAGCTTATCTCTTTAAATGTAATCTAACTTACCAAATAAAAGATCGTTCAAAAGACTTCCGGAAATTATTTTTTTAAGCCATTTAAGTGTATTTGGGTAAGACAAGTGTGTGCATACACCATTACCCGATTGTTATAGGGTATTGGTAAAAGATAATTTAATTATCAGGAGAAGCCACACGTCAAAGATAAGTTCAAGTATCATAATTAAATTTTTCTTTCCTTAAATTTTAAGGTAAGCCAGGGTAGCTTTACTTTTACCATATGTATAGAGTTATCGGTTGACAAGAGAAGGCACAATGGTTGGGATAGGTAGGTGGGTGTGGGGTGGTGTATAGGTAACTACATACATACACACATATGTACATACATACATACATATGTAGTTGTTGAGTTGTTGAGGTGGCGCTGAAGGTGCTGCAAGTTGGTTGAGGATTTTCCTTCTAAACATCATAAATTATTTAGTAAAGTGTATAATTTGGGTTTTTTTTTTTTTTTTTTTTATTTAAGAAGCATATTTATTTTTATATATAAGATGTACGTAATACAATAATTTTTGTTGTTGGTTTGTTCTTGTTGTTGATTTTCTTTTTTAATGTCTGTCCGGTTGGTTGGTTACGGGTTGGGTTTTTTGTTTTGCTTTCTGATTCTTCATTCTTTTCGTTTTATGCAGTTTGTAATACACATATATATATATACATATATATATATATATATAGATATATACATATATTTATATATATATATATATATATATATAATCCATATAAAACACTGAGCTACAATACAAATATTGTGATAAAAACTTACAACATAACCTTTAATACATAAAAATACTTGCATAGTCTACAAATCGTATCGTTTTGTTTTTGTTTTTTTTTTTTATATAAAGAGATTTTTTTTCTTTCATTTCTTTTCATCATCATCTTCCACTTCTTTCTTCATTCTTTCTTCTGGATCTTCGTCTTCTTCTTCTTCTGCTTTTCTGCTTGCTCTTGTGGTTTGCCTTTGCTCTTGACCTTCTTTTAAATTGTTTGCCATCGTCATCATCGCGTCGTTGCGCCCCATTTAGCGCTCTATTCGGTTAGTGATTTAGCCTATTAAAAAAATCTTTCATTCTTTCTTTCTTTATTTATTTTTCTTTTTTTACTTTTAATATTTCTCTCATCTTTTTCTTTCTTTCTTTTTTTGTTTGTTTGTTTCCTTTTTTTTTTTTTGTTTTTTATTTTTGTATCTTTGCTCGCTTGGCGGGGGGGTTGGTGTAGAGAAGAAGTAAATGTAGAAAGAGAGAGAGAGATAGAGTGAGATAGATAGAGAGAGAGAGAGAGACAGAGCGAAAGAGCGAGAGAGAGAGAGAGAGAGAGAAAGACAATAGAATTCGAAATCGAAATCGAAAGTTTTTGATTGAAGAAATGTAATCGCCAATAATTTGCATGAGTTTCGTGTTTTGTTTTCCTTTTTTTTTCATTTATGAATGAGGCTACGTAACGAAATATGTAACCGGGTAAACGGTAAACAAACAAGTGAAACGGTTACGCCATTCCGAAACAGAATTAAGAATGTTTTGTGGAAAATTTAACGGTCTTGTGGTTCTGGTTTTGTTATTTTTGTTGTTGTTGTTCTTGTTGTTGTTGCAGCGTTAATTACAAATAGAAATTATGCATAAGATGGAGATTGAACGTAACGAAACGAATAACCGATACCACAAACGGTTAAAGAGTTAAAAAAAAAAACAAACTAAGCTTCCATTTCAAAGCAATTGCACCGAATTAAAGTGAGAGTGTCTACCCTGTGGCACTCAGTCATTTCGTTTCGTTGCGCATCCCTGGTTTTAAATACATATTCATATATATATATATATATATATTGATGTACATATATTTGTCAATTATATATAAAAAAAATGTAAAAGTATATAATATATATATATATAAAAAAACATAATTTGTTGTAAAAAAAAAAATACAGACTACGCACAAAATTTTGTTGGTTCCTAACGAAAGATTTTCGATTGGCCGAGAGTATTTCGTTTTTTTTTTTTTGTTTTCTTAATTTGGTTCGAATTTTTGAGTTCCTTTTTTTCTTTTTTGTTTTTGTTCTCGAATTTAAAGCAATCAATAATACACAATTGAATTATAATAATATAATTAAAAAAAGATCCAACATACAAAAGTGTTTGTTAGGCATTCTTTTTTTTCTTGTTTTGTTCCTATACACGTATATATATATATATATATATATATAAATGTACATATATGTATATATGTATATGTATATATCTACATATGTATATATACCAGGGCTGCTGCATAAAACACTGCTTATTAATGGAATTCGACTCAAAACCGATCCGAACCTACATCCTTGCATCTTATTTGGACTAAAGACAGTTTCGTAAAAGAAACTCAAGTCGAATTTTGAATAGAATTAAAATTAAAGATATAGATTCGAATCGGTTATTGAATCGAATGAAAAATAAGCAGTGCTTTATGCAGCTCCGATATATATACATATATATAGTATATGATGTAATTTATAAGTAATGAATTTTCGTTTTTCTTTGTTTTTTTTTCCCATTATTTGCACACAATCATGAATCAAAAAAGTTACTATTTGCAATCATATATATATAAAAAATAAACTTAATTGCCAGCTAAAAGGGGATTGGGGAAGAGAGGCGTTGGGTCATTCTCATCCATCCATCCATGCATCCATCCATTCATCTATTCCATGCATCCTTTTTCGTTTCGCTTTGCATCCTTCCTGCTACACATTCATCACTATATCATATATATATATATATATATATATATATCATATATGTATACATATATATATATATACATATGTCATTCTGGCTCAATTTTTCCCCGATTTTAACGTTTTATTTTTCTGTTATCATCTCGATTTTTCCACGATTTTTTTTGTTGCTTTTTCTTTTCTGTTTTTTTTTTTTCATTTTCTTTTGTTTTACATTATTTTAAGCTTAATAAATGTTGGAAGAGAGTAAACAATACCATCGAGTTGCAATTGTTGCTGCATATATGCTATGTATATGTAGGTGTAGGTGTTTTGTATGTGTGAGTGAGTGTGTGTGTTTGTTTGTTTGTTGGTGGTGTGTGTTTGCTGTTTGTTGTTGTTGTTATGGCTCTTTGTTTGTTAGTATATGTATGTATGTATATGTATATGTGTTGTGTGAGTGAGTGTGTGTATTTATAAAGATCGCATGATTTGAATGAAAACTAATGGTTAATGCTTGTATTAGATGCTGTTCTACACCTTCCTCCTCTTTTTCTTAATCTTCTTTTCATTGTTTTTTTTTTTTTTTATATTTCAGCTTCGTCTTCTGCTACTTCTTCTTCATTTCCTCTCACGTTCTTCTTCTTCTTTTTTTTCAGCTGCTGCTTCGTCTTCTTCTCATATCATTTGAGTTCTTTTAACTAATTTTTATCATATTTATCTCCGTTTTTTTTTTTTTCATCTTATTTAATATTTATACGTATAAACTTTTATAATTTTATACTAAATGTTTTTACCGTTTTCTTCTTTTCTCTTTTTTTCATTTTTTCTTTGTCATTGTGTATACATATAAAAAAAAGATGTCCAAAGTTTTTGTTTTTTTTTTTGTTTTTGTTTTTACTTTACGTTATTGTATATACGTTTTTTTTTTTGTTTTTATTTTTCATTTTAGTGGATCGTTTCTTTGCCTGTTTTTTTTTTACTTTTTTGTTTTTTGCTTTACAGTTGTCCTATGTTGTAAATGGGTTTATGCTTTTCTGATTTTCTGAATGCTTATATATGAGCGCAGCGCCTAGCTATATAGGGCCTTACTATATAGTATCGTACTACATATGTATATATATATAATGTGTATGTGGGGTGTTTTTCTTCTTTTTTTTTATATCTTTTCCATATATATACTATATATGAAGATATATGTATATATATATGAGTATATATATATAACTCTAACGGCGCTTTACTTTGTCTCCTCCTTCTCTTTGTTCTCCTCGGTCGACTCCTTCTCGTTCGACTGAAAAGAAGGAAAATTCGATTAAATTCAATATTCGATTGATCGATGGGTCTATACAAATGGGGAAACCATTATTTTTCTCGATTTCTGTAACCTTTAACATTATATCTATCATATAGGTAAATATAAAGGAAAACCGATCTTCGCCTTAAATCAAAACTTTCATTTTCTAAATATAACAATTTAAAATTCTTCATAGAAATTAATTTGTTAAATTTAAATGAATCATTTTTGATCCTTGAAAAGTTCCGTTATCCTTACTTTCATAAATTTTCTTTAGAAAATCTTTTACCAATTTGATTTAGATTAAAATTTTGAAATATTTATCGTGAGAAAAATAATGATTTTCAATTGGTATAGCCTCCCATCCAAAAAAAAAAAAAAAAAAAAAGATTACCACTAACCTTATCCTTCTCCAATTCCTTCTCAATTTTATCGCCTTCAGTTCCTTCCTGCTCATTTGATTTTTCCTGTTCACCACCTTCTTTGCCCTCCTTGGTCTCGGGTCTGTAGGAAACGAAAAATTCAAATTTAAATTAATTTTGATTGAACCCCTTTATATTGCATATATATTGTTAAAAGGACTTACTCTGGCTTGGGAATGTGGGCATTCAGATCAAGTTTCGTGCAAATCTCATCCCAATCGGGGAAGCACTTGTCCTTCATACGTGAGACATGACCAATCAAATTGGGACACTTTTCGGTCATATAATCGCGCAATGGATACGCAATATCCTTGGACAGATAATGCAGTTGCGATAGCACCGCAAAGGCAACCACATCCAATGTGGTTGGCTCATCACCAAAGAAGAATGGCTTGCAATCCAACATCTCGCTAAGAACCTTCAGATCATTTTTGCCAAATTCCTCAATCTCCTCAGCGCTGTGGACACCAATGCCATGAGCCTTGAGCTTTTTCGTACCCTGGAACCACTTGTTGTGTTAAGATTGTGTTTGGATTCGCCCAAAATGTTTTCGAGAAATTACGAACAAAATGCAGGGGGAATGTGGAAGGGAGATGGATGGATTGGTTTTGGTTTTGGTTTGGATTGGATTGGGTTGGATGCACAACAATGGAGGTGTTAGGTAGGCATTAGGAAAGGGTTGGTCGGGTTTGAGGGGGTAAGGGGGGATACACAACAATTTTACAGTTAGAGTTATAGAAAAAAAAAAGAAAATAGACATAACAACAACAAAAAACGGAAAAAAAGAAAAAAAGAGAAAAAACCATGCAAGAGTTAGTGATAATGTATGAGTAGGTAAGGTAAGTAAGTAGTAGTAGTAATTTTTTATTTATTTATTTTTTTTTGTTTAATTCCGATTTTGATTCGGTTTGGAAGGGGGGGGAGGAATATATTTCTTTTGTGTTTATTATTATTTAATTGGGTTACATATGTATGAGTAGGAGGCGGCTACATTTTGTGTTTATTTGTGTGTGTGTATGTGTTGAATTTCCCATTTTTCATAGCATAAACAACAATTATTTTTCAGAGTTGTTTAAGGTTTTTTTTTTATTGTTTATTGTTTATTGTTTATTCTAGGAATATGTCTGTCGTCGACATCGTCGTCTTTAAAAGAGTAGAGGTGCAACATAATACTTTACCGATTTCAGACCAGGAACAGGGGTGTGGAAATAGGGTGAGAACAACAACAATAAGAATATAACCAGAAAATAGAAACAGAAAACTGTTTATTTACATTAAACAAAAAAAAAAAAAAAAAAAAAAAGATGAAGACACAAAAAAAACCCGATCGATAATTCTAAAAAGTAATCAAATTCACAGCTTCAACTCCATCTTCAGTTACCATTTTAAACAAATAATACAAATAAACCGGAAGCTAAATCTAAACCTGCGATTTTTCAAAGAATCTGTAAACTATTATTGCATTCCCATGAATCTCATTTCTCTTATAACTTTGCGCTCTCACCACGCCCATAAGACATGTACGCGCGTCCCCCTTTACTTTTCCAAAGGATATAGTATAATGTTGTTTGTTAGTTGAAATTTGATCAGATTTAGACTTTTGTAAGAAATATACATACGTTAACTAAGAAATCGTTTATAATTGTATTATTAACTGGATTCCAATTTCAACAAAATATTGAAGAAAAAAATCTGATATATAAAAACTGAGTTCAGTACCATGAATACTTGTTGATTCTTTGAAAAGGAATATATGTACATATGTACATAATTGTAACTTTTTTTTACTTATCAAAATTGTTGCTACGTCGTACAATTACACAAAGTTTATGGTACCATATTTGTGCCGTTATTTTGCTAATCATGAACGAATGCATGTACATACATATGTACTTAAAATTCGATTGCTAAGAGTTACAAAAAATTATAATATATATATAATTGTTATCATCAATTAATTTCTACTTGTATTAAAATACTACGTGGGAGAGGGGAAAGAGTAGGACTACGTTTGTTGTTTTTTCGTTTTTTTTTTCATTATTATTAATATTGTGTATTATTATTCATATGTTTGTTGGTGTAGTACTACTATATAGTTTGATTATATATTTACCTTGCGACCGAATGTGATTTTGAAAAAGAAATTCAAAATCGAATTGGGTAAACGTAGACCCAATGCATGCTGCAAATTGACCTTATAACCCTTGAGCACATTATCTGGATACTTGGCACGCCAGTAGAATATAATCCAAATCAAATGATTCTCCAACATGGCAATAGTTGCATACGATACATTGCGCTGCTCAGCAGTTAAACCGGCATCCAAATTCTTCTCATATTTGGCCGATAGTTCCTTGATAATGATGGCCGAATCGGCAATTTCCTCGCCATTTAGCTCAATGAAAGGCAATTGACCTTTCTTGGAACGGAAACGCATCTTATGATCGACATTCTGTAATAATAATAATAATAATAAAAAAAAGCACCGTATGTAGATGATGATGAGTAATTGTACTAAAGTGAACAACAGGAACAACAACAACAACAACCAAAATGAGGAAGCGACAGAGACAGAGAGGGGGGGTGGTGATGTGAGAAATGGAGAATGTAAATCGAGGCACAGGCAACGGATGGTATTCATTGTGATGGGTTGGGTTGGGTCGTTTATCTCGGACATTCCAATTCATGACTAATCCTTAATGTTTTGCACAAAAATGAAAATGTAGTTCAAATCCGGAACGCTAGATGCCGCTCATGACATACATACATACATACATACATACATCTATCCAAGAGAGAGAAAAAGTAAAAAACAAAAAAAAGGAAAATAGAAGGTGATGCTAAAGGGAAAACCAACCACTAATACCACCACCACCACCACTACCACTACCATCATCAGCAACAGCAGCAACACCACCACCACCAACCTCAACATACTGTACTTTAACTCCCCGCTTCTCTCCACCAATCCCTACCCCCCACCCCCTGATGTTTTTACTTTAAATATGTAGAACCAACACCCAACTACCCCCAAAAAGGAACTCCGGGAACAACTCGGGGGAAACACTCACGCTCGAACGCACACACAATATTCCAATTGTATATTTTTGACATATTCCAGAGTTCCACAATTCTCATTCCAGATTGTGTGTGTACCGTACCGTACCGTTAGCTTTAAATAACGGAAGAAGAAAAAAAAGTGACAGTTATGCCTCATATGCGTTTTGACATTTCCTTTTCTTTTTTTTTTTCTATTCAAATTATGGCGCATATTCAGAATTTCTAATTAGAAATTTCCATTAATATGTTTTATAATTTTTTAATGCTACTTTATGCAGAGGAGGCAGGGTGTGGTTCCAAACCAATACGACTGAGTGCAAGAGAACGGGAATGATACATAGACGAAGAGAGACACACAGCGAGAGAGAGAGAGAGAGATAGAGAGAAAGATAGAGAGTAAGAGATGAAAGAGAGCCGAAGTATGTTATAGAGAGATTTCCAGCAGCATCGCATCGCATCGCTCTGTTGTCCAGGCTAAAAAGGGTGGAGTCGCCGCCACCGCCGCCGACGCACATTTAATTCCAATGATCCACAAAAAAATCTGCCTACTCCAACGCATAACGGTTCGTTGCTGTCAACGCAGCAGACAACATACCATGTAGGAGAGGAGATGAAATTGGAGAAGAGATGGAAGATGAAAGATGGACTTGGACTCGGACTCAGCATTATGCTTGCGCCTATACAATGCAAATGTTTATTTTTTATTAAATCATTATGCCAATTAAGGCGACGGCTTCAGGCCCACGTCCTCCCCTCCCTGCCACCTCTCCTCTGTTCACGTTCTGTTCCTTCGCTCCACATATCCCACACTTTGCTGATTGCCGCCGCCGCCTGCCTATTTGCTTTAGGGCTCAATTTTCGCTTCAGTATGAAAACACATGCAATTATGCAGTTATGTATGTTTGTATGTGTGTGTGTGTATCCACACCCTGCTTATTTCTCAGAGAGCAAGAGATAAAGTGAGAGAGAGAGAGAGTGAGAGAGAACGAGAGGATGACTGAGAGACGATTGAGTGAACACTAACAAAAGCCTGTGTTGTTTTAAATGCAAATATGCGGTTTATTAATTAAAACAAAAGCAAAAAAAGCAGTTTTTGTTGTTCTTGTTGTGTTGTCTTGCAAACCGAAACTTCATTTCCTTTTTTATACATATACATATATATACACACCGCCGCTACATATGCACATGCATACATGTATGCGTGATTGTATGCGTACAGTTTTGCAGTAAAGTCAGTCAGTCATGGGGTTGCCAGACTTTGCCATAGCAGATGAATAGCGCGACATATTTGAATTTGAATTTGAATTTGAATTTAAATTTGAATTAATGAATAATTGTAATTGAAATTTATTTGTTGTAATACTTATATGGAAAAACAAAAGCCAAAAAGCAACAGCAACAACAACAACAACACCATCAGCAATAACAACAACGACAACAACAAAATGTGAATTAATTGCACAATCTATAAAAGCGGGCGACAGTTTGGTATGCCAACTATGCGGGCCACCGCCTTGCCTTGCCCCTGCCCCTTGCTGCTTACCAGCCCTGCCCCTGGCCTAACTGACTGACTGACTGACTGACTGACTGCCTGCCTGCCTGCCTTGCTTGGCTTTGCTTTACGAGTAAATGTTGTTGCAGTTGTTTTTAATGGGCGCCGCTGCCGCCGTCTCGGCTTGTGGTGTGAAAAAAATATGCATTTGGTTTATCGTTCGTCTCGCTTAAATGTATACAAAATGCACTCAAGCCACATGCAGAGGGAAAACGGGGAGTGTGCAGTTGTGCTTCTGCTGGTGGTAGTAGTAATGGCGGATAAGAAGGGGGGAAAGGGAGAGACCGACAAACGGACAGACTGACTGCCGGGAGTGATTAATGGAAATAAAATGTCAAAGGTCTATAGTGTAATGAACTCTTTTTCTTTTTTTTATTATTATTATTCAGTTGCCTTGCCTTTTGCCTTTCTTCTCAATCGCTTGCTTTCATACTTTCTTATCAGAATGGTAAAAATTGAAAGTAAATGCGGGACTTGTCAATCATGATTCAGGCATAGAAACATATGTATGTATGTCTGTATATGCATGCATCCATTCATCCATCCATCCATATGTAGAAGTATACGAGAAGCAAGCATATGGTTGAGCAGCTACTGTTCTACTTAACTGATTAGATCGGTTCTCTCATCTTCAATTAAAATTCCTGGACGGCATTTGGGCTCATTTTCCATTTAACCAAATTGTAATTAATAAGTTTGTAATATTAACAATTGCGTTGTTTGTTTAAGCCAGAGACCGCACCCATTTCTTCTGACTTACTACCCCCCCTCCTTCTACAAAACCCCTTCTATTGGCCACCATACATATATATATATAAATTTATGTATGTGTAAAGAAAAATATTTTTTCATATGCAAACCGCATAGCTGCCAGCCGCGCTTTTTTTTCTTTTCATTTTAAAGCAAAAGCTCAAATAGCAGTCCCCCCCTTACCACCCACCAACAGCCGGCTCACTCATTGGAAGTCGTTGACAGTTTACATACTTCCTCTTCTCCTAACGCCCGCCCCCTCCTCTGTTGTTCAATATATGTATTACAGCTACTTAACGGTCTTCAAGAAGATAAGGCAACAAAAAAAAAAAGGAAAGGAAAAGAGCCCAAGACTTGGAGTTTAATTTTATAAGCAAGCGGTAGAGGGGAAAAGAGCAAGCAAAAGCAAGCGAGTTAATATAGCCGGGTTTGTTGGCGGGGTGTGAGTGGGGGCCAAACTGCATTTATTTTTATTAAAAGCAATTACAAGGCTGAAAAGAAAAAGGAAAATGAAAACTGCATTCGAAGACAAAGAGCTAGAGAGAGAGAGAGAAAACTCACTCTTCCGCTCTCGCTCCAGCGTTCGCTCTTTTTCTTGGCAAGTGCAAAATTTTTTTTTTTGTTAAAACCGACAGCGGCGTTAGCGTTGCGTCGGCGCAGACCGAAATTTTATGTATACTTTGGTTTTAGGTCCAGGCTACAGGTTCACTGGAAGAGAACGTGAGAGCCATCGAGAAAGAAAGAAAAGGAGGGAGGGAGGAGAGATAGAGAGAGAGAGAAAGAGAGAGACAGCGACCGAGAGCAAAATGTATCCCTTATCGAAGCGAGGGCAGGGCAGGGCAGGTCACACACACTCACACACACACGCACACGCGGAGAAACAAAGACACAGGCTGGCTTAGAGAAAATCATGGCGGTTTCTCTCTCTCTCTCGCTCTCCTTTCCGAAGGAGTTTTTTTTTCTGTACTTGGAAATTTTCAAAAATGTGTGTGGGAAATTTTGTAGGAATTTTCTTCTGGGTTTTCTTCGTTCGTTTATCTTTTTTGTTTCATTTACCTCGTATTTAAGTGCCACCAAACGCAGCCAGGTCTCAACTTTCAAACAATATGGTGACAATGAGGGCAGCAATGGAGTCCTCGAGAACTGATATAGATAGATGATGTCCTTTTCGAAATTGGCCTTATGCACATTGAACTTTTGCGCTGGCGGCGCTGGCTCCGCTTTAGCTGGAGCTGCAGCGGCAGCGGCATCATCTTTCTTTGCCTCCCCATCGGCTGCTGCACCGGCCGTGGCATTTTCCTGGCTTTTGCCGCCCTCTTCTTTGTTAGCTGCTGGGGCGTTTTCATTTTCCTGCTGCTTGTTAGCGGCGGCATCCTCTTTGTTAGCGGCCGCTTGGGCGTTTTCCTCAGCCGCTGCAGGTTTTTCCTGCTCAGCAGCGGCTGCTGTTGGGTTTTCTGTCGACGCTGCCACTGCAGCAGGCGTTTCCTCAGCGGGTATTTGGGCCACTTCGCTTGCCATTTTTAATGCAGATTTTCTATCAACTTTTCCTTTTCTTCTTTTTACTTTTTTGTTTTTTTTTTCTTGTTTCTTAAAGTTGCTCTTTACTCTTAAAAGCAGTGATTTTTCTTTTTTTTACACTTTTCCTTGTTCGCAAAATGCACATACACAAACAGACACTCGCACGACCACAGAAACAGAGAGCTACACACACAGAGAGCCAATCCACCACTACAAATGTATTTCTCCAAAAAAATGCACCACAGGATACTACTCTCGACGAGGACTTTCACCAAATTCTTCCGCAAAGAACAACCAGTCGCAACCGCTCTCAATATTAGACTGTTATTTTTTGAATTTAAGAATGCAACAAAACAAGAAAAAAATTATGCGCATTAACATTTCTGTTAATTAACAGACTCAAATATGAGTAAACTGTGAGCCTGCCAACTAACAGAATTTTTCAAACTAAATTTACCTCTTTTACAGCACTGAGTTCGGTGTCATTACCCAAGTGTTGGCTAACGTCACGTTCAGTGTGTGGGATCTCGAGCGAAAACATTATTTGTTCAACAATAAGTTTTAGTTTATACGGACCAGTTAACTTAATAGTTGATAGAATTTTTGCCTTCGTTTGCACAACTGTTTAACCAAGATAAGTCAAAGTTTGCCGTTAAGATAAGCAACAATTCACGGTACCATTGTGGGCCTGTTGATTTTTCTAATCCTGCCCTTAAATAAAACGCAATTAAACTAAAAATAGTCAAAATCTCTTAAATTCGAAAATGGGAGCCGCTTTGGGTCTTTGTTCTGCTGCACAGGTATATTTTTGTGGCTGCGTTAAAACCGCGAAAGGAGGGGAAAGTCTTCTTTAGTGTCAAATTAACAAACAAAAGCTTTTGTTTTGGTAACAAATCAATAACAAACACACTTTAACTGACCATATGTTTCAGAGTTGTCTTTTCCCCTCCTCTCGCGACTTTTGCTACCCCATGCCTTAATGTAAGGGAAATGAAGAAAATTGTGAAATATTACATTATTTTGCATAATTACAGTGCGCCCTATGCTGTGGCGGAACCGCGGCTAGCATGTGCTGTTCAGCTTGTCCCAGCTGCAAGAATTCCTCATCGTCCCGTTTCATGTATGCCTTCATGCTGCTAGTGGGCACTGTGCTGGGAGCTATTGCACTATCACCGGGTCTACAGGATACACTAAAAAAGTTACCATTTTGTATCAATTCAACCTCATCAATTAGCTCCAAGGCCATAGACACATTCTCGGGTGGATCTCTGCAGGTGGATTGTGAATATGCCTTGGGTTATATGGCCGTCTATCGACTATGCTTTGGTCTTGCCTGCTTTTTTGCCCTCATGGCATTAATAATGTTTGGGGTTAAATCCTCTCGTGATCCGCGCTCCCATATACAAAATGAATTTTGGCCATTGAAATTTCTAATCTGTTTTGGTGCTGCAATTGGTGCAATCTTTATACCAGATGGTTCCTTTGGTCCGGCCATGATGTGGGTGGGCCTAATTGGTGGATTGGCATTTATATTGATTCAATTGGTCATTATTGTGCATTTTGCTCATAGCTTGGCAGAAAATTGGATAGGTAAGCTTCACAAACGATGACTTAATAATTATTATATTTTTATCCCATTCGTAAATTGAACCAAAATAGAAAACCCCAACTGATTCAATCACGAATGATGCTCTAAATATGATTCATACTTTGCTCATTCATTTTTCTTCTTTTCTTTAGAGGGCGCCGAAAACAATCGTGGTTATTATTATGCCCTGGCTGGGGTAACCCTTCTAGCGTATATTTTATCATTAACTGGTGTAACATTGCTTTATATATACTTTACCACGGTAAGAGTTGCATACTATATATACATACATATGTACGTATATATATATATATATTCATGAATGGGCATAGAATTAGATTAGGTTCAACGTAAATTTTATTGTTTTTAGAACTCATTTTAAAGGACTATTTATCTTAGAACGTTATCCTTTAGGGATAAATTATAATTTTTTTGTAAAAGTAAAAAAAAAATATATATATCTAAAACTTTGATTGTTAGAGGTCGCCAGTGGGCAGGCACAAATATGAGCGAGATGGCATGATGCTATATTCCAGTAAATTATATTTCCTGAAATTGTTATCTACACATATCATCTATAAATGGAATTTGATGGTAATATATTCGTTTTTCTATCTTTCTTTAGTCGACTGGATGTGGCATCAACAAATTCTTCATATCGATCAATTTGATTTTCTGTTTGATTATCAGCATTATATCCGTCTTGCCAGCTGTTCAGGAGCGTTTACCCCATTCGGGTCTATTGCAGAGTTCATTGGTCACATTGTATACAATCTATTTAACATGGTCGGCTGTGGCAAATAATCCCGAAAAGGAATGCAATCCAGGAATGTTTGGTCTATTAGAGGGCAACTTGTCATTGACAACAGCCACAACAACATTGGCACCACCCACAACAGCACATCAGCAATCGAAAGTGACTTTTGATACAACCAATATTATCGGTTTGGTCGTATGGTTGCTTTGCATTCTATATAATTGTATCAGTTCTGCCGTTGAAGTGTCCAAGATAAATAATGATCATAGTGAGAAACGTGGTAGGTTTTTTTCATATGCTCCATTTTTACTTCGCCTCTCTGTCTCTCTCTCTCTCTCTCACTCACTCTCTCTGTCTTTATAACTTGCTGTCTCACTTTCAATTACACTCACAAGGACACACTCACTTTTCATTCGCCTTTTTTTCAAGCATTCATTTTGCTGTAATTTAATTATTATTAGGCTAAAACTATAATTTGTTTTGTATCTCTTTTGGCACAATTGTTTCTTTCTCTTGGTTTATTTCTACAAAACTAACTAATCAACTTAACAAAACAACCAACCAACCAATCAACCAACTAACCCGTTGAGTGACCCATTGACCTTGACTAATATAGTTCTAACAGAAGCTCTATCAGACACAGAAGCGGGCCCCGATGCTGATGGCAAACCGAATACTGATAATGAATCCGAAGGCGTTACATATTCCTGGTCCATGTTCCATATAGTGTTTGTCTGCGCCTCTCTATATATTATGATGACTTTAACCAATTGGTACAAGTAAGTACATAAATATATAGTTATCGTAGAGTTGTGTGTTTAGATCGATCCCCATCCATCATATTCCTTATGTGTTTTGCCTGTCTGTTCTCTTCACCTTTAGACCCAATTCTGATATTGAGCTCTTCAATGGCAATGAGGCTTCGATGTGGGTTAAAATTATCTCCAGTTGGCTGGGTGTCTTCATCTATGGCTGGAGTCTTGCTGCTCCCATTATATTAACAAATCGCGATTTTAGCTAAACATATTTCACATTTTAGTCTCTTACAAAAAAAAAACAAAAAGAAAAAAGAAAAACCATTCATACATACATACATATATATTTACACATACATACTTATATAAATATCTAGGATTGGTGCTTAAAAAGAAAACCTTAAAGAAATGAAACAAAGTATAGATTGCCAAATTTGGCTGGAGCTGGACAAGATTACTCAAGATTCAAAGATTACTCGTCGTATATACAGAAAACATATACATACTTATGAATAATACAATTTTGACTCTATGTTTTCTCGATGTTTACTCAAGTTAAAACAAATTATCTAGTATCTATGTTTATAATCTACAAGGATTCGATTTATATATGAATGTTAATGTCAAACCAAAAAACCTTCACAATGATTGAGAGTTCGTTGACCCTTCAGGATTCATTTGAAAGAAAATGTGCCCCCCCGTCCCCTACTTAAAACGTGTGCATCCAAGGCAAATTTGAAACGATAGAAATGTTATAAATTTTGCGGTGAATGGATTTTTGGAAAGGTACAATGTGTCCCGTTAAGTCAAAAAAACCAGTATTCTTCCAAAGGGCTTGGGAATTATAACCAAAAATGTCGAGATGTAAAGGAAGAAACTATGTTTCTCTAACGTGGGACATAGTGTAAGGAAAGAAAAGATTTCTCTTGACGTAAACCATTATTTTCCATATTAAATATTATAACATTGGTCTTATTAAAATTATGAAGGCTCTCCTACTTTTATATTTAAACCGAATTCTTGTACACATATATTTATATGTCTATATATATTAACTTATACATATATATATCTATATAATTTAGTAAACTTGAATATATAATCACAAATGTTTCTGATGTTTTGCTATCACTCCGGGTAAACTTTCTTGAAGACGTTCCAGTACAACAGTTTTGCCTAGAATTTCCATCATTTCAGCAACGCCAGGACCTTCATTGAGACCACTTAAAGCTCCTCTAAGCGTGCGCATAAGCAAAGGAAATTTAATATTTTCAGATTTGGAAAATTTCTTTAATTCCGCATTCAAATGGTCTTTTTGGTAATCCTCGTCAATTGAATTCAAAAGCTCGAGAAGATGTTCTGCTTGTTGGCTACTTAAATTTTGAAGTTGATAATTGGTTTCGGGTTTGACCCAAAGGAAACTCAATTTACTTGAGGTCAGATCCTGGAGAACGGATAAACGTTGTGAGGACCACTTCAGTATGGCCAATATGTGAGGCTCGCCAAGATCTAGATTAGAACTAGAAAGTTAAAAAATGATTAGAATATATTATAAAAACTTATCTTTGTTCTCTTACTGATCTGGATAGGTCTGTTTGACTAGATGATGAACTTGATTGATCAAGTTATTTTGCTTGTCCTTCTCTTGAAGGTTTTTCTGAATCTCTAGGCGATTAAAGTCATTCAATAATTCGGGATTAAGTCGACTGGGATGGGAATTAACCCTTTCCAAACGAAACTTATCAATTAGTTGTTCCATTGATTGCAATTCAATTTTGGCATTTGGTTGGGCATCAAAGCCTCCGCCAGCTGATACCACATAATTGATCAGGCTAAGAGGGAAATAACCACGTTGGCGGAAATTCAGAATGCCTATATCTCCTTGACGCTTGCTTAGCTTTGTGCCATCGGCATTGACCAGGAGAGGAAGATGACCAAAACGCGGTGGTTGCCAACCAAATGCCCTGAAAACGATTATTACAAATATTAGAATTTTTTGGGAATATCTCTCAAAGATTACTCACTTGTAGAGAAGCAAATGCTTTGTGGTTGAAATTTGCCATTCGACACCACGCAGGACATGGGTTATCCCCATCATGTGGTCATCTACCACATTGGCAAAATGATAGGTAGGAAATTGATCGCTTTTCATTATAACCGGATCACCTTCATTTTCACTGACATTATGCTGGACCTGGCCATAAATGAGATCCTCTAGAGGATCCTCATGTTCTTCCAGTTTAAAGCGTATGCAGTATTCTTGTCCCTGATCCAAATGCTGTTTAATTTCCTCTGGTTTAAGGTGGCGACATTTATTGTCATAGCGTGGTATCTGGCGGGTGCGTACTGCTTCCTTACGCAATAACTCCAGACGCCGCTCCGAGCAGAAGCATCGATAGGCAGACCCATTTTCCAGTAACTCCTGAATTGCCTTACTGTTGTTTATTACATTATTTATTATTAATTAATAGATATGAAGTTAACTTGCTTCGTAACTAGAATTCACCTGTAGATATCACGGCGTTGACTTTGAATATAGGGTCCACGATCTCCTTGAAATCTGCCGGGGCCCTCATCTATTTCAATACCAGCCCATTGTAAATCTTCTATTAATTGCTCACTGGCTCCCGGTATCAGTCTTGTCTGATCTGTATCCTCAATCCTAAGTAGAAATTTTCCACCCAAATGCCGGGCATAGAGGAAATTGTATAAGGCTGTACGCAGTCCACCCAAATGGAGGAATCCCGTGGGGCTGGGAGCAAATCGGACTCGCACTTCCTCTGAATGAGAAGAGGAACTGTGGCAGCTTCGTTTCCATTGAAGATGCTGCGGAATTCGAAGGGAATTTCTCCTCCTGAATAAACTCTTCCACATTTTGAACTAAACAGCTGAGCAAAAAACTTATCGATAACTTGTTGATCAACTCTGCTTTGAATGCTTTTGTCCGCTTCAATTTGAAATTGGATAAGCTTTTACAATGATTCAGGCGATTAAATAAGGATTTAGGAAATAGGTGACTGTAATTTTTGCTTGAAGCCGACTTTATTTTGAAAAATGCAAAAAGATTTAATAACTTATTAATTTTTGTGTGGCTATAATATAGTATTACATAGGCTCAGGTAATCTGGCATAGATGCTGGATTTACTTAATGCTGCAATTGGCCAATTTGCTGGAAAGTTTGTCGCCCTCCGTTGTAAGCAGGAAACTATCCTTCCAAACAGCCAATCCCTCAGAATTTGTCTTAAGGTCAACCGAAAGTTTCTCCCAAACCTTTTTCTTGGGATTCAATTGCTCATCGGGTGTGCCGGTATAACCCTCGAAGGCTAAGCGACTACCAGGTAAAGCTGTGGAGGGCAGTACAATTGGCTCTACAACTGTATGGTCAGCGCTATGAGGGAATGGGAAATAAATTACAAATATAAAATTGGAATATATAGATAAACTTACTTGGAAGTACAAAGGACCATGCCCTCGGATAGAATTCCCCTCATTTTGGATGCTTTTAGATTGCATAAAACGGCGACCAAACGTTGGTCCAATTCTTCTTGAGTGACGAATTTTACCAAGCCACTGATTATGGTACGTGGCTGTGCCTCAGCCAAATCAATCTTGAGGACATACAATGTATCTGCATCAGGATGGCGTGAGACTTCTAAAACTTTGCCAACACGAATGTCCAAGCGAGCGGGTGAATCTTCATCAACTGGAGAACCGGCAGCAGGCACAGCAGCAGCACCACCCTTAACCTTTGTTGGAGGAGGATAAGCAGCCAAACTGAGTTTTCTGGAAGAGATAAAAAGTATTTCAAAATATTAAATTTTTCAATATACCTAAAGATTCGGGTCCACCGACTTACTGGAGTTCGGGATTCTCAAAGTCTTTTCGAATGGGATCCAGCAAACGATTGATGTACTTCTCCACGGAAGCTTTTAAGTCACCAGGATGCAATTTATTATCGGCATAATATTGCTCTAAATCGGGATAATTGAAGAAAGTAACATCGCCACCATTATCTGGAACACGTTTCACCTCAAATCCTTCGTCCTTGGCGAACAGAGAGAAGAGCACATGCTTTACAAAGGACAGGAGACCATTATCGGCAATATTTCCAGGTTCACAGAAGGCCTTCTTTAGCTTCTTCTTGACATTGGCCGGCGTGTCAAGTAAGTCAATCTTAGAATCCTCCTCGGAGGAGGACATTTTGCCACCAGCCAGGCCCGGAACCATGGGATTCATGAAATGTATTCTCTTCTCATAGCCCAATTGGGGTAAATACTTTTCCGAAAAGGCGAAAATTTTACGCTGATCAACGCCACCGAATTGAGCATCTACTTTTAAGTATTCCTCATCCAGAGCCTGCAATCCTGGATAAAGTAAGCCCGATAGTAAAGGATATTCCACCTGCTTGACCACTTCGGCTCCAGCCTTTTTCGCATCATGAGTGGTAACTATCGAAACCAGCTTGTAGACATCCAAAGTGTATTCCTTGGACAACTGATAGTCACTGCCCTTGACGAAACGGAGCTTCTCTAATGGCACTCCAATGGATCTTAGCATGGACTTAATCACTTGCTCGTAGTATTGTACTCTCAGCGCAAGCAATGCCCAAGGTGCCTTCATATTATCCAAATAGGCATGGAGATCGGCAAATAGAATGGTCACCTCGCATCCTGCCTTCAAGAAATCGGCAATCTTGGACATGGGTACAAAGTAGGCAACATGTGGTTTGCCGGTGGTGGCAGTGCCCCAATAGATCTTTAAGTCCCGCTCCTTTAATATGTCATTGAGTTTGTTTTCGCCCAGCGTCTCCTGCAGGTTGCGCGTAATCAATTGCTTCTTGCCTTCGGGTGTTAGTTGATCAACCATTTTTCTACCTTTACTGTCTCACAAGATCTCACAAGGTAGTAACACACAATAAGAGGAAGAGATTTGGAAAATGCATGCGTGGTTATCAGCTGTTCAATTGTTGAGCAGGGTAACCAGATGGCTGCAAAATCGGCTGAGCTTTTTCAAGTTTAATTGCGACCTTATGACACTGTAGAAAATTATGCACTGCAGCTGGGCGACTCTCAAAGAGGTTGCTACCCGTTAAAACTTTTTATTTTTCTATTTCTTAATATGTGTTTGTCTCGCTTCCACTCAGATGAAATCAGCTTACTTTCTACAATTTTGTGATATGATGAGCTGTGCAGTGTCATACGGTTGTTCTCACTGACTTGTTGCACCAGCTGACTGTTCATCGATACACTTATCGATAACAAGTTTACATTGCCTTGCGAAATTAGCCGCGTGCAGCTTTCGGTTTCGTTTTTGGATTTGTTTATAAAGCAGCGCCCATGCCAATTGGCAATTCAATTGGAATTGAATCAAAATTGTGAAATTCTTATTTATTGATTGCTACAACATGGCTGTGGTGGAGACTCAACTGGATCTACAGGAGCTGCAGAGGCGCCAGCAACAAGTGCGCAATATTTGTATTTTGGCCCATGTGGATCATGGCAAGACAACTTTGGCAGACTCCCTGGTGGCAAGTAATGGCATAATTTCACAGCGAATGGCTGGCAAACTGCGTTACTTGGACAATCGTGAGGATGAACAGGCTCGGGGTATAACCATGAAGAGCAGCAGCATTTCCCTCCATTATCGTGATAATAAGGATCAAAACGATTACCTGATTAATTTAATTGATTCACCCGGACATGTAGATTTCTCCAGTGAAGTGTCAACAGCAGTCCGCCTCTGTGATGGAGCTATTGTAGTTGTGGATGTGGTGGAAGGAGTCGGTCCACAGACAAGAGCCTGCCTTAAACAAATCTATGAGGAGCAATTGAAGCCAGTTCTGGTTCTCAATAAGCTAGATCGTTTGATATTGGAAAAACAGATGACTCCCTTAGATGCCTATGCCCATTTGCAGCAGTTGCTCGAACAAATTAATGCCGTTCTCGGCTCAATTTTTGCCTCCGATGTTTTAGCTCGTGAGGATATCACCCAGAAAGATAATCACGAGAGCGCTTTGGAGGATGTTGATGATTCTGAACTTTATTTCTCTCCTGAACAGGGAAATGTTATATTTTCTTCTGCCTATGATGGCTGGGCATTTGCGATACAGGATTTCTCAAAATTTTATACAGATCGCTTGGAAATCCCTCAATCGGAATTAGATAAAGTCCTTTGGGGTGATTTTTTCTATAATGTCAAAAGGAAACAATGTTTACCCAAAGCTCAGGAAAAGGCCAAGAAGCCAATGTTTGTACAATTTGTATTAGAGAACATTTGGTCTCTCTATGACATTATAGCCATACGCAAGGATAAAGAAAAGTTGCCCGGAATCGCCGAGAAATTGGGTCTGAAATTGGCGACTAGAGACTTACGTCTAACTGATCCAAAATTGTTAATTAAAGCCGTTATGGGCCAATGGTTGCCCATAGATAAAAGTGTCTTGCATATGGTGGTGGAACATGTGCCACCACCTCATCATATTAGTGAAGAGCGTGCCCAGAGATTACTATATCCAGCTGGTTTGGATATTAAGACATTACCCAAAGAATCGTTGGATCTAAAGGAGAGTTTCAAAGCGTGCAAAGCCCAGGATCCGAATGTTATAGCCTTTGTGTCCAAAATGGTTCCGATCCATATCTCTCATTTGCCACAAAATCGTCCCAAACGGCTCACTGAACAGCAACTGCAGGAGCGAAGAGAAGAAGTTAAACGGAGAATAGAGGAAAGAAAACAACAGCAGATTCAAAATAATCCAGAAGCAGAACTGGATAAGCTTAATCAGGGCATGGAACAGCTAAAAACTGTGGCCAACGATGAAACGAAAGTGGAATCTAATGTTGTGGAGGAGCCAACTAGCGAATATGTGTTTATAGCTTTTGCCAGAGTATTCAGTGGGACTTTAAAATCTGGCATGGAGCTTTTTAATCTCTCCCCAAAGCATGATCCTCGCCAACCCTTGCATCGGCTGCCGGATCAAGCTCCCTTTGCCTCTAAGGTTGTTCTTGGCAATCTGTATATGTTTATGGGCGGTGAATTGCTACTTCTTGATGAAGTACCCGCTGGAAATATAGTTGGCATTGCCGGTTTGGAGTCATCAATTATTAAGACATCCACATTGAGTAGTTCGTTGGCTTGCTCATCCTTTAGTGAGTTAAGTATTATGGCCACACCCATATTGCGAGTTGCCATTGAACCGGAACTTCCTCAAGATATGCCCAAATTGATCAAAGGCCTAAAGCTACTCAATCAAGCGGATGCTTGTGTCCAGGTATCTGTAGCGCCGACTGGTGAGCATGTAATCACCACTCTGGGTGAAGTGCATGTGGATAAATGTGTTCACGATCTGCAACAGAGCTATGCCAAGTGCAAAGTTAATGTTTCTAAGCCTATAGTGTCCTTTAGAGAGACCATTGTGCCTGCTGCCACTATAGATATGGTTAATGAGGCTATAGTAAAGACGGCAGAGGATAAGGATGTGGGTAAAAAAATAGCTATCCAACAGACACTCAATAAATTGGGTCAGCTTCGTATGTTGGCAGTTCCGTTGCCAAAACAAGCCGTGGATCTTCTCGAGAACTATACAGATTTCTTTAAGGTTGTTTTTAATCCTTTCGCTTGTCCTTAAAATTGAAAATTTTACTTACTTTTTTCATTTTTTCTTTCTTTCTTGCAGGAACTTTCGCTAACGCAGCGACGTCAGGAATTGCTCTCGGAGAAGGCTTCCTCACGCTTGGCCAACATTAAGAATCAATTAATTGTTGCTCTGCAAGATTTGGAACTATTTGGTTTTACGTCACTTGAACCAAAAGATCTGGTTGAACGTGTTTGGTGTTTGGGTCCTAGAAATTGTGGCTCCAGTATATTGCTTAATCTTACGGATTATCAACAGCCTGACTTTTGGTCGGATGGTTCTTCATCCAACCATTCCTTATCTGCCGATTCACGAAAAGATTTCAGTAATTCCCTTGTGAATGGCTTTCAATTGACCACAGCCGCCGGACCACTGTGTGAAGAGCCCATGCAGGGCGTATGCTTTGCTCTACTCGAATGGTCACTGACCACATCCAATCATGAGGAGTTAAATACTCGAGGACCATTCTCTGGTTAGCAGATAATGCTATAAAATTTAATTTGATCTCGTTACTTATCTCTCTAATCATTCATTTTAGGTCAAGTATTGACTGCCGCCAAGGAAGTGACGCGTCAGGCATTTCAGAATCAGCCCCAACGTCTGGTTACTCCAATGTATAGCTGCAGTATTGTGGTTAATGCTGAAATGTTGGGTAAGTCACAATCTCTATGGACATATTCCCAATCCGTTCATAGTCATACATACATACATATATTCTTTTGATCTCTTATACATTTCTCTTTTTGGCTGATTGATACAAAAACGTTAAGTGCAATTAAGCAATTTGTTTATTTTATATTATTATTATTATTATAATTTATTACATTTTTCATTTACGAATTGCGTTATCGAGATGAACGAGTTCGAATCCGAATTCGAGTTCGCATTGGTTCTTTAACTACTAGTAAATGCAACTTAATTCTAAACATAAATAAGCAACTAAATTTAGTTAAGAAATGTTTCGTTTATCTTTTAGTTGTTGCCGCATATTATTTTCGATCCGGGGTATCTTTTCTTTTTCTTTTTCTTTTACATTGTCGTACAAAAATATTATCAAAAAAAAAAAAAATAGAAGATCAGTTGAGGCCTTTATTAAGAAATTGCAAAACAAATTAATTAAATAATTAATATGGGCGTGTCTCTCAACGCCTTAATTGTTTAATTAATTCGTAATTGTTTGTTTATATTCCTTTTGTTTTTTTTTTGTTTTTTTGTTTTGTTTTTGTTTTTGTTTATCATAATCATAAATATATATATGTAAATGTTAAGTTTAGGTTAGGTTAGGTTAGGTTAAGGTCAAGTGTTTCGGTCGATGGGGTGGCTGGGGAGAAGGGGGTTGATGAGTTTTGAAGTGTCTTTACGAAATGCTTAAACCGTTACGTTTCTCTTATACCGTTAAATGTCTTACGTTTGCATTACGTCACACGTTTGCAGTTGCATCACATAAAGCAACGTAATGTAAATATCTTCTCTCGTCTCAG
The DNA here is from genome assembly GCA_018150375.1 of Drosophila sturtevanti. Taxonomy (NCBI): domain Eukaryota; kingdom Metazoa; phylum Arthropoda; class Insecta; order Diptera; family Drosophilidae; genus Drosophila; species Drosophila sturtevanti. The sequence goes on along the minus strand of JAECWJ010000688.1, from coordinate 1,530,879 downwards.
TCACAGTTTTTGGACACAAAAAAAAAAATTAAGTAAATGAAATTTTGTGTGTGTGTGTGTGTGTGTGTGCCTGGGTGTGTGGATGCTAGTTTTCAATATTATTAAATATTCTGTATTGTTTTTCGATTGTCTAGTAAACCTAATCCCAGACTATAGTCTGCTGGAACTCTAAGACACGATCCCAGGGAAAATCGGGCTCATCACCTATTTCAAGGGAGCGCTTAGAGCGACTCTCCTCAAGCATCGATTGTTCTGGCAAAGTTGTTAGCTCCGATTCCGTTTGCTCTGATTGCGTCGTTCTTGCCTCTTCGCTAGGTTGAGTGGTGCTGCTGCTGCTGGTGCTGCTGCTGCTACTTGCTTGTGGTTCTGCCTCAATGGGTGGCTCATTGCCACGTCTCTCATTGTTGCGTCCATAATTGCTGCCAGGGAAATTATTGATTGAGAATTGATCTGGTCGGAAATTGGCCGATGAGCTGCTATGTAATTGGCTACTTTCGGGACGATTTAGATATTGATATGAGCTACTGCCACCATTTGAGAAGGTCTGATCCTGTGGCTGATAATTGGAACTAATTGCCGACGATGATGATGAGGACGATGATGAGGGATTGCCGCCGCCATAAATGGGTCTACCATAGCTATCCTTTTGCACATTACCCAATGACGATGATCCACCAAATTGATTGCTACCAATGCTGCTGCCGCTACTGCCACCACCCAAGCCTGGACGATAGAATGGTTTCTGTAGCTGATAACGTTTTGGTGGCTGGGCACTAGGTTTCCGTACTGAATAACCGGGCTTAACGCACATCATTCCAAATACACGTATACCGGGCACACTGGCATATGTGGGCTGATCATGAGCCATGGGTCCCTCTAAAAATAGAATTTCATATCAGTTAAAAAGTCTTTAAAAAATCTTTACAAAATTTTCGACTTTATCTTAGATAAAGGATATGTATTAGAAGCTTGTATCTTGATGATGTTTTAAATGCTATAGACATTGATTGATCAGTATTCACTTTAATATTAATTCTAATCATTATCTTTTACAAGATTTTTCTTCTGATCGATTAAGATACTTTGATTAGTATCAAAATTGAAACTATTTAATGTTATTCTAATTTTAAGTTTATTATTATTTTTTCTTTAAAAACACGTTTCATATTTTACACGATTAGTTAGTTTGAATATCAAGAAAATTCCATTGATATGATCGGTCGAAAAAGTCTATATAACTTGAGCTTAAAATACGATTCCGATTAGCCTTTCCAATTGAAATCGTGATTTTCCCTCTTTCATTGTTATTAAGAACTATTTATAATTGACTATACATATATATGTATTAATAAGTAGCGGTTAGTTAACTTACCCATTTTGAAATGATCGGGACAACGGCATATAACCAGATAATGCGATTTACCAGTGCGTGTATTCTGTAATGCCAACAGGGACCAATCTTTGGGTGATCGGCATTCTCTCATTTCGGTGGTGGCCTCGCAGGTTTTGGCTAGCGTGATGGCCTAGCAAAAAAAAAAAAAAAAAAAAAATGAAAAAAATAGAAAAGAAAAGAGTGAAAAGGGGGGGCAGGGATAAAGAGCAGATCAGTTAATGTGTCTAGACTGGAATAATGGGGAAGGTAACTACCGCTGCTGCTGTTTGGAGGTGTCTAATCGACATTCACTTTGACTTGAATGTCTGTTAAATGGCCCACAGGGCTTAAATAGAAGAAAGTTAAATCTATCTCACTCACGCTCTCCCTCTCTCTCTCTCTCTCTCTTTGACTGTCTGTCTGTCTGTCTGTCTATCTATCTCTTTCGACTGCTGCTGGTCCTGCTGATCATCTGTTGAGTAGTAGTGTTGGGTCTAAATTGAATGCTAACATGCAAGTCCGGGTACCAGTTAATCGCTTCACTGCTGTCACAGGCACCGCCCAAAGCTGGGCTACTAATACCAAATTGCTGCCACCAAGTGGCAAGTTCCACGTCTTGGGGCATGCTTGTGCCACATTAGGTAGCTTGGTTAACTTTTTTTTGCTACGCTTTCAATTTGCCCCTGACATGATTGTTGTTGTTGTCCTTTAACTGATTTACCACCGACTTTAGCTACTGTCTCTATGCCTTTTTGTCTCTAAGTCTCTCTGTCCGTCTGTCTCTCTGTCTGTCTGTCTGTCTGTCAGCTCTGTCGCTGTCTCTGTCGCTGGCTCTGTCTGTCTATAATTTGATTGACTAGCGGCTGTATTTTGCATGTTTCCCGCCCGCTTGTCCGCTCCATTGGCTGCCAATTGACTGCCATTCAGGTTAATGTGGCCTGCCAGTTACCCCAGTTGCTGTGCCAGTTTTCCACAGTTTTCCACTGCTCTAGCTCTAGCTCTTGTTGGTTTTTTTCTTTTTTTTTTTTCATTTTTCATTTTTATATATATGTATATTTTTTTCTTCTTCTTCTGCTGCTGTGTTGCTGCTGTTAAACGCATTTTCATAATTTGCTGTACAGTTCCGGCAAAAGCAACCAACCAACAAGTGTTGCATTTAACGGTAAATTGAAGTTGTAATTATGACAATGTGTTGTTGTTGTTGCCATTTCATCTTTCATCTCTATCTCTCTCGCACTCTCTTTCTCTCTCTCTGTCTCTGTCTCAGCCCACACTGAAGTGGACACCTCCAAGTGTGGACCGGGGGCTTGACCATTAAACTATTAGAAAATGTTTTATTATTTAATTTATTTGCAACGTTCCAAGTGAACAGTTTTTCCCCCCTTCCCCCACCCACCCCCCATCACCATCATCTCTCTCTTTATCTCCATTACTCTCCCTGTCACTCTTCTTCTACTCCTTGATGCCAGGCCAAATAGGAATTTATAACTCAATTATGGTCATGGCAATGGAAAATTTGAAAAATTTGTGCAAAAAAAAAAGCCAAAAGGTATGCAAAAGAAATGCTTACCTTAAGGCTTTAATTTATTGTGTGATCGATTCGATTGATCCCTAGAGATTGAGTGATCTTTCATGGCCCGCCCAGTTATAACTAAATCGATCATCATCAATAAAAAGATTTTGGGCATAACTTATATATATATAGAGATATATAAATAATTTGCTTTAAGCTAAGCTATAAATCAGTAGGTGCTGCATAGAAAATTGCTTCCATTGAAGTGATCTTTAAATCAAACGCTATATATATTTTAAAGGATAAATTAAGTTTTACAAGCTACTGATCTTCTATTTCTTTGATCATTTAATAAATTTTGGAAATGGAATCTTCTAGTAATCTCAAATGATCTACGATTTAGGTGATCTATAAATCTATAGATCTTTGGTGGAATATGATTTTAAATTCGATTAATTATATTTCTCGATGAATTTATTACCTTAAAACCGATTAATGTATGCAATCTAGCCTGATCTTTAAACATTCAATGGAAATCTGTTGATCTTGAAGTCGAGTAAGTGTGATCTGTCTGTCTAGAACTATTCTCTTAATAGACTCTTGCAAAGTTTTTATGCAACTAAATTAAGTGCCTTTCGAAATTGTCTACTTTTCTTTCTCTCTCTCTCTCTCTTTCTCTCTCTTTCTCTCTCACTGTTAATCTTACATGAAAGAAAGATTAACTAGAAGTTAACTACTCCAATCTTTGGGGTGATGCTTACCTTTTTCTTATTATCACCAACCAATTTGGTAGTATGCTGATCATCTTCATTTAAGCTTGCTGAGCAGGGATCACGATATCTGAAAACGAGAAGGAAGAAGGGAAGGGTTTAATTAGAAACTAGAAGTTTAATTTTGCCCCCAAGTGACAAGTTGAGTGAGTTATCCCATTTAGACAGACTATAGCAATAACTTTACCTTGATGGACAGGCGCACAATGGTTGTGTATAGTTGAGTCTAACATAGACAGCATTGCAGACTTGTTGAATGGCGCATTCGGGTAGCAGATAGATGTGCTGATTGTGTGGATAATAATGATATTTTGTGGGTTTCGCCGTTGCCGTTTTCTAAAAAGAAGCAAGAATAAGTAAGTAAGTAACAAAAAACAAAAATGAGAATGAACATTTTAACGAAAATAAATAAATGGAAAAGGAAAAGCTAAAATGGAAAAGTATTTAAAATTCTACTTAGATATATGTGATAGGTTTGTAATTAAAGTAAGAATGATGATGATGATGATCGTTTTTTATTATAAAATCTAGTTCCTTCTTCCACAAATATTTGCCTCCAACTTTGAGGTGCTTGCCACCAGAGTGCTTGAAGTGTGAAACTCCCAGTGGGGAGGTGTCTATGATGAGAGTAGTAGGGGAATACCCTGTAAATTTAAATTGCATTCCATAGGGGTATATTAAAACTGGCTGACTATCAACTCTGTCTGTTTATTAACTCTGTCTAACACATTTTAATCTTGAAGTTGAAGAAATACTGAAGAACTCTGCTTAAAAATTAAGCCTTTTCTAATCATTAGGACGCTAGATGGCGTTAGTGGGTTTGAAGTAGATTCGTGGGAAGAATAGTCAATAAAAAAAAAAAAGGGTACTCTAAAATTTTATTTTCTATCTAAAATATGCGGAATTTTTATGAAATTGAAAACGATTCAATGTGTAATAAAGAAGAATACAACTTTGGCCTTTTACTTCATCTCGTCGTTGTCTACTACTACTACTACTACTAATATTAATAGTAATACTAATACTAGTACTACTACTAGTTGATTTGATGGTGTTGCATTCAAAGCAGGTTAATGGCAAACGAGACCCTCACATAATGCCACATAAAATTGCTTTGGCTGCACTTTGCCTTGCTCTCATCAGCTGAAGTTCCAGTTGCAGTTGCAGTTTGAGTTTACCTTTTCCTTACTACATATATCTCTTCCCTTTCCTACTCTCCCCCCCTCCTCACATGGTTCAACCACTAGTCAGAAGGAATACAACAGCAGTAACAGCAGCAACACAAACAACAAACAAGAAATGAAAAGTTATTAAGAAATTGATGCTATGCAACCCAAGGAGGGGAGAGAGTGAGTGGAATAAAGTGGAGTGGAGTGTGTGGAGTGGAGTGAAGTGGTGTGGAGTGGTGTGCTATGTGTGTGTGTGTGTGTGTGGAGATGAGCAATTCGAGTGGGTAACTGCCAAACGCACTTTTACTTATATTGCAAGAGTTCTTTGATGCTTCCTCTTTACCTGTTTTCTTTTTTTTTTTGCTTCATATTCTTCTACAATATTATAAATTTTCCCTTCTACCCTACTGTATGTATATACTTTCCTCATTCCTGAAACCTTTCAGCCACTTCCTTCCTGAATGAACATTTCCCTGTTGTTCGTTTTGAAAAGTTTTTATTTTTTTTCTTTTAAATATGCCAACGCATCTAATTGTCGGTTTGTGGAAGGAAAAAAAAAAAAATAAGGTGGAAAGTGGGGCGGTGGTTCTTGTGGAGCTAGTACTAGTGTTCGCCTAGCTAGTGGAAGTTATTAGAGTGAAGCCCTTTGTTAAGCTATTAAAAAGTTTCCCCATAGTTTTTACATTACAAAAGTTCTTATTACATTTTTTTTTGTTCACCTTTTTCTTTATTTTTTTCTTCTTCTTCTTTTGATTTTGCAACATTTCAGTGCGAGTTGAAAGCTTTTCTATTATTCTTTAGTTTTTCTTTTTTTTTTGGTATTTCAATGATGTTAATTGAAACTGTCGAAGAATTAAATAAATTTCAGAAACTTTTGTTGATAAAGTATTGAATTAAGCTAACTTAAGTGTAAACAAACTAATAGATATATTAAACATGGTTTCATATTAATGGCTGATAGCTCAGAATTACTTCCAGAAATCCAGAAATCCTTTTCCTGATCTCTTAAAGCATTTTACTTTATGTATTAGTTGTTAGTATCGAAATAACAAAGAAATTCTTTTGTAAAGAAAATTGTAAGAACAAAAAAAAAAACTGTAAAACTAATTTTCCATTTCATTTCTTTCGATATTGAGAAAGCAATTTAAACTTTGAATGTGGTTGGTTTTACTTTTCTACTTAAAATAATTTTCAAATAATGAAAAGCTCAGCTTGAATGGCATAGAAATTGAGTTGTTTGTCGATTGCGTATCAAATTTCATGGCAAATTTACTACAGCAAATGGCCATGTTGGCCATCAAAGCGGAGAGCATGCAAATATCAAGTATACGTCATGTTCAACAAAGAAACCAATAAAAAGCTTGTCAAACTCAAATACAAATACATGAAATTAGCAAATAGCTGCCAAAAAAAAAAAAAAAAAGAGAGAGAAAAAAGAAAAAAAAATAAATAAATAAACACACATAACAACACAAAAAGGAACCGAAACGAATAAAGAGAAAAGGGGAAAAACCATGAAAAACCCAAACTGTTAAAACTGAAATGGAAAGAACCATAAAAGGTCTCAATACGAAACGAAAAAAAAAGAAAAAAACAAAAATGGAAAACTTTTGCTGCGCGCTCCATAGAAAATCAACATAGAAACAGAAAATGCAAGCTGCAAAAGAAGTCAACGGAAATGTCACTTTCTTTTCAATCAAAACGCAATTCATGGCACTCGAAAACAACAACAACAACAACAACAACATTAAGAAGCACAAGAAGAAAAAAAAAACAAGAAGTAAAAACAACCAGGAAAAACAACTAGGAAAAACTCAACATGAAGCAAGGCCCGTGAAAGGTCGAGTCAAGCTTCAAATTGCAGTCAAAGCGGAAAGGTAGCCAAAGCACAGAGTCAAAAAGAAAAAAAAAACACGATTTTCAAGTGATAGACACACACACACACACACACACACAGAGATCGAGAAAAGGAGTGAGGAGAGGGATTGAATGATGGGGGTGTCAAGAAGAAGAGAAAGAAAGATAAGGAGGAAAAGGCGGGGGGGAGAGCTATGCTAACTGCCACTGACTGAACTTTAACCCTGAATGCAACAAAAGAAACCAAATTTAAACTGACTGAAAAAGAGAAGAAAACATAAAAAAAAAAAATATATATATAAAAAAAACCCCAAAAAGCAACCGCTTTAATTTGCAATTCGTGGAAAACTACAAAGGAAAAGCCTAGTTAGTCCTCGTCCAATACGCCCCCGCATCTACACCCATCCCCACTTCCACACCCTTCCTACCAACCCGAAAAAAAATAAAAAGCAAAAACAAAAACGAAAAAAAAAAAGAAAAAATTTCCAGTTGCTGCTGCTACATGGTAAATATTTAAAAATGTACTTAGCCAAAGTGAAAGAGACAGGCAAATTCGTGTTGCCCAAAGGCCCCCTCACACCCCTCACCACACCCGACACTTTTCCACCGTCCGCGTCCCGCGACCCTTGCCCCAATTGCCCACACAGAGAGATGGAAAGAAAGAGGCGGGGGAGGGGAGGGGAATGCCATGCGGCGACAGTTCGGACAAGCAGCTGACGCCGACCAATGGCAAAAGGGGACAAGATCAGGCGAAAAAGGGAACAATGGTTATCCAAGGAGCTATAAAACAAGAAGAAAAGAAAAGAATTCAATAATAATGCCAAAACCAGTGTAAATCACCAACTGGAAGTAAGGCAACTCACCTAAACCATGTTGAACTTAAACTTGGTAGGTGGCTGGCTGGCTAACTGACTATCCATTCAACTGAGTGACTGTCTGACTGTCTGACTGACTAACTGACTGACTAGTTACAGTTGATTTACCACAAAATGATTGGCATGGGAAGGCTTGTTTAGCAACAGCAACAATTTGTAGCTCCAAAACTAAATGAAGTTGAGTTCAATTTTATGCTAAAAAGGCGATATAACAACCAACAATTAGCCATGCCACAAAGACAGAAGCGGCAACTTGGCCAGATGGATCAACAGGAAAAAAAAAATACCAGGGTGGGAGGGAAAGACACAGAAAGACAGAGTGAGAGAGAGAGACAGAACGATGTCTAATCGGTTGTAGTTGTACTCGTAGTTAATACAAATTGATTAGGATCGTGTATCGATAATCTTTTATCAAACAAAATATTTCAACTTCCATTTGTCTTACATTCTTTTTTTTTTGTTTGTTTTATATGATTTTGTATATATATCTTTTATAATTTTTTTATCTTTGGGTAACTATAACTCTACTATTTCTCATTTTTTTTTATTTTTCGGATTATGTATATTCTTCTATATATTTCACATTGTTTTGATTCTGTTTAAGAATAATGGTTTCAAATTCTGTATTAAAAAATATGCAGTTGAAATTAATTTCTACTAAACACTAGCTGAACGAATATATTTATTTAAATTATTTATTTATTATTATATATATTTATTATTATTATATATATTTATTATTATTATATATATTTATTATATATATTTATTGTATATTTATTATTATTTATTTATTTATATATTTTTTGATTTTCACGCGCGTTAATTACTTTGTAAATGATTAGTAAATTTATTTAACATTTTAGACGTAATTTCGTAGTACAGATTTAAATTTGAAATAATTAATCTATTATAGTTAAGTTTTTCGTAAACACATTTTGAAGTATATAATATCAAGTTACATGCTTGCTATTCATATACATACATATGTACCTATATATACATATAGCATTCTTCTACTAGCTTTAGCCTTCCGTCTTCGTTTTCAGTTTCAGTCATCAAGATGATGCAGATGAGCATTCGCCACACTTTTCAAAAATTTTCAAGAGTGCCTCTGACTAGCTATAGCTGTAGGCACTTGAATGTAAGGATGGCAGCAACAACTCAGATATAATATATCCTCGTTATATACATATGTATGTATGCATGCATATATACATACATATATCTTATGGCTTGTATCTCAAAAGTCTTCACTTAGTGGCTTGATTTATTTGCCAGCAGCAGCGGCAGAAGCAAATTTACTTTTAATGAGCGACAGCCAACAGCCAACAGCTAATGTTAAACGCATGTAACTGACAGCAGCAGCAGCAGCTACACCAGCTTGTGCGTATCTTTGTATCTTATAGATGCGAAAACCTCGACATTTGTTTAGTAACGCTTTTACCCCAAAAAAGTAAAAAAAAAAGAAGAGAAAAAAGAAAGGAAAATTAAAGAAAAGGAAATGGGCTAAATGCAATTGCAACGATCATTGTACACCCTAGCTGGAATTTAAGTTTAGGCAATCGAATTAGATATATTATGATATACTTTGTATATAGTCACACAAATGATATAAGAACAAGATTTTAAGCTATCAATTTGATCAACTATAAGCTAAATCTAAACGATACTTTAGTCTTGATAGCTGTTATATATGTTTAAAACTTCATATAATCAACTGAAGAAAGGAATGGAAGGATTCATTTTGTTTTTAAAGTGTGAAAAATCAAATATTATAAAATTATTTCAAAAGCAAATATATATTTAACAATTCTGTTGTTAAAAAACAAAAACAATGAGTCTTCAAACTTTCTTGTTATTCTATATAATGTGTAATTTAGTTTTTAAATTATAAACATATAATTTATATTATTTTTATATTTCAATTTGTTTATAATCTTCAGTTTAGGTCAAAAGTCAAGTAACTTTAAAGCTACCAATAAAGTCAAAATATATGTAAATACAATATAAATTTCTCAGTTCTAATCAAAGTGAATATACTCTTTTTTTATTATAGAGTAATGTAAATTTGCATAGTTAGTCATGATATAGCAATTCACCCACTAAAAATTACTCTGCTGTCTTACCCTGAATAATTTCATCATTTTCATTTTCATTGGAAATCTAATTTAATTATGTGAAAGTGAAAAAGAACAGAAAATTAGTTGCCATTATAATTTGTGTGTTGCTTAGTTGTTAGTCAGTCAGTCAGTTAGTTGTTGTTGTTGTTGTTGTTGCCTGTTTTGTTATTTAATTCAAGTGAAAATGAAATTTATTTCTCAAGTATCTGACTTCTTTCTTTCTATCTATATATATATCTCTCTCTCTCTCTCTCTCTCTCTCTCTCTGTGGTTTATTTGTGTGTATTTCCTCTTCAAGTTCTTCGGTCTACGCGCTCTTTCTTTATTGTTGTAGTTTATAAAGCGTGAAATTTCAAGTAGTTTGTCTACTCACGACTACCGAAAAAAGAAGCTCAAGCTTCACTCCTCCCCCCCAACCCCTCCCAGACACACACCTCCACCTGTTTACCCCTCTGCCATTCTGCCAAGCACAAAACACACACACTAACAACACACATTTCACTTGAAGTTGTTGTCGTTGTCGTTGTCGTTGTTGTTGTTGCAAGTTTCTCATGCAAATCCCGGCAATAGATTTTGTTTATTTGTTTGTTTGCTCATTCATTTCTGGGCAATTGATCCCAAGCACAAGTAAAAGTTCATTTTAAGTGTTAAATATTGTGTTGTTGCAGCTGGTCTTTTTTTCTCCCTCTCACTCTCCCTCTCTCTCTCTCACTCTCTCTCGCTCTCTGTCTGTATCTTTCAATCGCTGTTTTGGTTACTTTTTTAACTAGCCTCGAGGGAACATTCAACACTCCAAAGTTGATTATGTCCGCGGGTTGTAATTAAAATGTTCAATAAATTGTTTACGAAAAAATATAAAAAAAAAAAAACGAAAAGAAAAGAAAAATGAAAAGTGAAGGCACAGAAGACAGCAACAGCTGCTCTTAACGGATGTTTTGTCAGTGATTGAGGGGATTTGGTTAAGATCACAAATAGTTAACAATTTTCATCTCTTTGCCCCCTCTCTCTCTCTCACTCTCTCTCTCTCTCTACCTTCTCAACCTTTTATCAAGCTGTAAAGTTCAAAGTGCAATAAACATTAATTCAGTTGCTATAAAAAGGAAGGTGTTGAACACATTGTGGAACCTTCTTTTTGTTTTGTTGTTTGTTTTGTTCATATCTGATTGAAAACTTGTTCTTTGAACCATTTGCATTTCGATTGATCATTTCCTACATGATATTGCTAACGTATATATGTATGTATGTACTTCTGAAGGAAATCCAATTTGGCTTTAATTTCAAATCAATCACAATTTTCTTTACATAATGAACTGTGTCTTATCTTTAAAGATTGCTAAATATTGGTTTTGTAAATGGTTTGTAGAATTGCTTAGAAAGTTTGTTAATGATTTGTTGTCTATATGTAAGTAGATGAGTTTCATTATTATATGTTTTTTTCTTCTTTGGGTGGGAGGGGGAGGGAGGGTATCCGTAAAGAAGAAATCGTCGTTAAATGCCCAAAAACTAAACAGCATCCGTTCATCATGTAGCTTCATCTATCATCTAATGTTCAACTTCCTATCTCCAGATATCTCTCTTTCTCTTCGCCCCCCCCCCTCTCTCTCTTTCTCTCGCTCTTTCTGTTCAGTAGTCTGTCTAATAGCTTAACATTAACTCTGTCCCAAAAATAAATGTCTCCTAAAATGAGAGTATAAAACTTGGTAATTGTACATTAAAAACCATATCATACTCGTCATTTAAACTCATTAAAAGGTACTGCAACAACAATAGCAACAACAACAACAACATAGAAAAAAAAGGTTCAACAAACCCAAAAAAAAAAAAAAAAAAAACAAAACAAAACCATAAAGAACTGTTAACAAATAAGTAGCTAGAGGGACCACCGACCCCTTAAGGCCACAAAACTAGAACAATAAACTCGGCCAACAAAAAAAAAAAAAAAAAAAAAGCCAAGTACTTAGTCATAACTGAGAGGGGAAATATTATTACGGCATTATAAGAACCAAAGCAAAGTAAACTCATAAAATTTATGTTGCTACATGCCAACAATTCTGGCAAGTCACACACAATAATAATAATAAAACCTTGTTGGTCGAAACAAATTAGAACAAATTAATGTTTAGACCCGGGCAACAACATTTGACACATTTTAAACGGATTTCCCATTTTGGTTCGAACTGGACTTGGCAATGGAATGTTGTTGCCAATGTTGCATGTTGTCCATCCATTTGGATTATTCAATCTGCGCTTGCTCGTTTGATGCAATCTTTTTTCTTTGGTTTGCTCTTGTTTACACAGAGACACACAGACACACCTTATACTTACATATATGTATGTATGTATATACCTCCTTCCCCTCCCGGAACTCTTCACAATCCCAACCTCTTTTGCTATCTAATGCTTCTACTTTGTTTGTGGCTGTTTGACAAGTTATGCCAAGGATCGGTTAAATGAAAACCACGATATTTATACATACATACATATATAGTGAAATGTCGCCCAAGATGGACCATCAGTTATGCATTGATAGACGATCACAACAATTTTAACTTGGCAAACTCAAATAATGACGTTTACATACCCTACAATTTGTATTTGATTTAAATTATATGGATAGTGAAATTTTAACTTGTAGATATTATATGAAACAAAATGGATTTATTTTACTTGATATATCTAAGAAAGACTTGTTTTAATTATGAAAACTTACTTAACTTAGTTCAACTATTAACGATGAACTAATACCTTAATTTGTAAGATTTTATCATCTATCTTTTAAAATCATTTCATTATCGTATAACTCATTATATGCTCTATTTAAATGTTCTATATCTGTCAGTAATAAATATATGAGAATAGTTAAAATGAAATTGAATCTCTTTATCTTATAGATTATACGATATAGCTGATTATATATTCATATACATATCTGAATGTTGTCAAACTCTTGCAAATTTGTTGAATTAAGAGACAAAATGATTACTCTTTCTCTTTCTATTGATCGGTTTTTCTATGTCTCATGTATGAACTCTGTTCAGTTGTTTGATATATCAATTCTAGTGATCATTCATCTCGATATCAATTAGAACTTTGATTTACTTCTTGCTAAGAGGATTATAAATTCTATAGATCGTACTTCAATAGTTTGGTTTAAATGTAATTTAATTTCAGTTTAGTTTTAGCTTAGTTTAGTTCATTTATTTGGCCAATAAATTATTTGGTTTAGTTTGCTCTCTGCTGTATTTGCATTTAGTTCATTGACCTAGTTTCTATTCAAAAAATTTCAATTTCAAAAAATGGAAATAATTTAAAATACACAATACAATGGCTTTTGAATTTGAATTCTTAATCCGTTAATTCCCCAAATTCACTTTCCATTTGAATTCTCTCTCCCCCCCCCTTTTTTTTGGTTGACTTTCTTATGTTCGTTTGTTCTCTTCTTTTTTATACTATTTGCTTAAAGCAGTCTGAGTGTGGTTGAGGGAGGGGAGGGAGGGTGGGTGATGTGAAGAAGTAGAAAGAGAATCGAATCTGTAACCGCATGATGATAATGTTTTTGATGATGGTCATTTACCTCAAACAAAAGACTGGGTCTGCACTAACCCGGGCCTCAGCCTGGCCAACAACACAAAAACCGTCAAAATATTTATATTTGTTTTGCTTGAAAATCACGGCTAAATTTACCTTTCCTCATACATATATCCCCTCACTTTTCGACATCCCATCCCCCCCTTTTCTCTTTACTCACTCACGTACATTTGTGGTCATTGTTATGGAAGGCGGCAACCGACAAAGCTTACCTGCAAAAAACAAAAAAAAGAAACAGAAAAAAACATAAGAAAAATGGTTAAAAATTGTTAAAAAAAATAATGGCATGAAAAAAAAAGCCAACAACAAACGAAAAGAAGAAAGAAAGAAGGTAAATGATAAAGAAAGCGAAATTAGTGAAAAGAATTTCCTTATGTTGTGTTGTTGGGTTTAATTTAACGATTTGGATATTTTAATTTAAATTGCAATCGAGATTTCGCAATTGAAATTTAAACAAGAGATTAGACCCACAAGAGAAAGACTTTTCTCTGCGAAACAATTGTATTTGCTGGAATGGGCCTTAATGGCATTATCATCAACATTATCATTATTGTCTGGCCAGATCTTGGAACAATTTCAATTAAAGCTTTAAGTTTTTTTTTTATTTGCCGTGATCTCACTTTAGATATAGTATAAGTACATATATATATATATATAGTTACAAATTCGTCTTCATCTGGTGCTTCTTTAATTATTGCATTTGTTTTCATTGTCTTTGTCTTTAGACGCTTTTTCTCAAATATTTCTATTCGCCCCTCCCTCCTCTCTCTCTCTCTCAGACAATCTTTTTTTCTTTGTTTTTGCCATTATAATATGCATTTGTACGCTAGTGAAAAGCCTTGAGGCCAAACACTTTCTTCTCATTGGTGGCTTGGTGTGTGTGTGTGGGGGGGTGTTTACTTTCTTTTGAATTTCATATCAAACTAGCGCGCAATGCATCTCATCCTCATCTGACCCTCAAATCGCCCCCGCTCTCTAACCCACTTCATCATCACTTTTGTCAAATTCTCCTTTCCTGTGTTATCTTTTGCCCTTGCGGCAACATTTTGGTCTTTGTTTTTGCTCTTGCTCATTTTTTTTTTCGCATGAATATCTAGAGATATATATAAAAATTTATATATACTACATATATAAAAAAAATGCCAACATTACGCGCTTTGCATTTTCATCTTCCACTTTTTCTATTATTTTTTCCAACAATTTTGCTTGCTCACCCGCTCCCTCTACCATTCTCTCCCTCCCTCCCTCTCTCTCTCTCTCTCTCTCTCTCTCTCTCTTAGTTTTTTTTCTCCTCGTATTTTCTTTTCTATGTTAATTATAAATTTCCGCTTGGAATGCAGTTGGAACTTGCGTTTGTGCATTGTCCAAGGAGAAAGAGAGATGCAGGGCAACTCTTAATGTCTCCATAATATTAGTTGATTGGCAAAACACTTGCCGTGACATCATTAGAGAAAAACAGAGAAAATTAGAGAGACACACACACACTGAGCGAGAGAGAGAGACAAAGAGTAAGAGAAAAATATAATGAAAAGATATTAAAGGGCTTCAAATGTTGCAGAAATCCCTCAATTTTTTCTCCAGCAACATGTTGCTTAACTTCAGCAACATTCAAGTTGAACAAATTAAAAGTATTAGAAATCTCAATGATCATCCATATTAAAGTAACAGATACATTGTAAGACATTGAATGCTATTTATATATATACCTACATATTTAAAATTGATATGAAAACATTATATTGTATATATTTATATGTATTTATATATATTTATATATATTTATATATATTTATATATATTTATATATATTTATATATATTTATATATATTTATATATATTTATATATATTTATATATATTTATATATATTTATATATATTTATATGTGTATTCTACAAAATATTTTCATTGATGTTTCCATTTCTGTATATTTAAACAAAAATGCTTGACAGCTAAGCTAAGCATATATGTATATAAATGCATACATATATACATATATATATCTCTATTTTCCAAATTGTGTTATCACCGACTGATTCATTCCTTTTACTAAGTAAATAAATTCATCACCGAACAATTTCTCTCTATCTTGAAAGAAACGAATCTAGATTATAATGTTATAAAGTTCATATTTTAAAGGGGGGATCCCTTTTTATAAAATTAATCTAGAACTTTTGAGAATATGATCTATGATCAAACGGAGATCAAAGTTTGGATGAAAAAGAATTCGAGTTCAAAAGTTTCTTTGAATCAATTTTAATCAATTTTCTTGTTTATAGAGCATCACTATGTCGCTTTAACTATTTTGTTTAACGCATAAAGAAAATGTCAAGTGTTTTTTCAATTTTTTGTTTTTTTTTTTTTTTGCTTAGATTTGACTCACAGATGAAATTCCTTGCCTTTGAACAAATAAAAAAAATTGTTTTGTGTGAATCTATGGGAATTTTCTGTTTTTGGCATGATTATTCAGACAAGGGGACACTAAAATATGCACTGTAGTTTCACATTAAATTGACTAGGACTGTGAAAAATTGTTGATTTTGGCGAAGAAATCGCAAAAAGAGTTGGGTTTGGGGGGAGGGGGTATGTGTTGACCATTTGTAGATATTTCTCTTACTCTTACTCTCTCTCTCTCTCTCTGTCTCTCTCTATGTCGCTGTGAGTAACCTCAATTTGCATTTAACTGAATATGGTCAAGATTGTGGCAGTTGTTTTCTACAACTCAAGAGAGAAAGATTCGTTAACAGTAAAATCAATCGGCGTATAGAATGCATCTAATAGATACAACTCTAAGCTATCTCAACATTTACAGCTATCAATCATAATTAAGTGAATGATAATCAAAATGGACAGCATTATGAAAAGCTGCTGCAGCATCCAAATCGGCATTGTTCTGTTCGTCCCGTTGCGGTCGCCGTCTGTTATTAGACTTAATGATAATCTCGATGAGAGACTGAGAAAGAGAGAAACGCAAAGAAGCCCGAGAGAGATTGTATGTACATATGTACATACATACATACATACATATATAAAGGAAGATGAAGTAGGTAAAGTCAGATCGAGCGAATCGGAATCAGCGGTCTGAGTTCAGTTTCGTTGCGGCACCGTTATGCAGGTCAGCGCATCAACTCTTTTTTTTTTTCTTCTTCTTCTTCTTTTTTCAAGCTCATCTTGTATGCAAACGCAACTTGAACATTCTTCCTCCATGTATAACGTAGGATGGAGGAAATGGCAATGTTTCTCATCTTCTCTTTCTCATTGACATGCCAACTTATCGTTGGCAAATTTAGCACGCCCAGAGACTCAGCAGAACACGAGAGAGAGAGAGAGAGAGAGGAGAGAAAGACAAGAGAGCACTAGTATAGAGATGATAGGGGGCAGATTTAGTAGTAGAAGTAGTACGGGAATAAGATGGTAAAAAGAGAGCGCTTGCTGGCTAGGAAGTGCTGCAAAAAAGCTTTCATTTTACTTGGCAGCATCTCATTCTATGAGTAGTTTACATGGCCCAACTGGCTTTGGCTGCCAGCCACATTAATTTATTAGTCGCACTTGCTGCCTGTTTGCTGTTCACTGTAAAAGATATATATATGTATATACACACGCACACACATACACGCACACTTTGAGATTTTTTTTTTTTATTTACCTGACACTGGCTAGTTGTCGCCTATCAAATTACCAACCAGCAGCAAGGCAAAATCTCTGGCATTTTCGCAAAAAAAAAAGAACTGCAAAAACTGCTCTTAACCAGCCAGCACTAAATGTGTGCAAACAACAGCAACAACAACAACAACAACAACAAAAAATGCATGTTTATGCGTACATAAATTTCATGAACTTTCTTTAATAAATTTGAAAAGAAATTAACTTAATGGAAAACATGTGCAAATTAACTTTTTAAATCAAAAGATTGTTTTTTTTTTTCTTTTTCTCTAAAACATAATATAAACATTTGTTTTAATCATGAATGCAATTTTATATTATGAGATTACAGTAGGCGGTTTTTTTTTTTTTTTTTTTTTTTGAAAATTTCATTCAGATAACAACAGGTTAATCAACTCTTCAAAATGATAATTAGCATAAATATTATGTTAAACAGTCAGTGGATGATCGAAATGATCATTAATTAAGGGTGATATCTATTTAACACGCATAAACCTGTCACATATCTCATTTCATGCCACTGGCTACATTGTTGTTGCTCCTGCCCATCATCCATCCCTATCTATATATGTGGATATATATCAGTGGTATATATATGCGTAAAAAAATTTATACGAATATTTCTCATTCTTTGTCAAGAATAGGAGCTGTAAAATTTGTAGTAAAAAGGCAGCAGAAATGTAGGATGTAAACTCCAACCATCTTCCCCTCCTCCCTCCTCTCCACTCTCCCCACTCTCCCCTCCCTCACCACATTTACTGCTCCTTCATTTGCCATCATCCAGTAGAATCTACCACTCTCATATTTGCAGTATGTAAAATGTCTAGGGCGAGAAATTTGCTCATTAATTTTCGCGATGCTACTCTCCGGTTGCCACAGCTATCTCATTCGCTAGTTGTAACCATAGTCAGAGTCCTAGTCCTAGTCTCTAGCCTTGACGTTGATTGAAGATGCGGTCGTGTTATGGGTGCATGGGAATTTTTACCACTAAGCTAAGCTACCAACCAACCAATCAACCAACCGACCAAATAGCAAAACAGTGAACCATCGACCAAATAGCCAAACAGCCAACTAGCAAAACAGCGAACCAACTAACCAACCATTGAGCCAAGATGATTAATAAAACTGGCAGCCAATTGTCTGAAAATGAAGTTCCACTGAATTCGCAGCAGGCAAGCGACAGTCAGGCAGTCAGGCAAAATGTTGTGGCAGTCATTTTGGCAGGCGGGAAGCGCTGAAGCGGCAGCGGCAACGCTTTCCACTTTTCCATGTACGATCTTTGAACTCAATTAGTGTTGTCTGGCATCTCGACGAGGAAGATTGAGAAGGAGGCCTGCAAAATGACACATATAACCAATGTGGAGGCTGGCACGCCCAATCTACACGCTTTTAGCCTACAAAACAAAAAAAACAAAAAAAAAACTTTTGCTTTTTTTTTCCTCTTCTTTTTGGCTTATTGTTGTAGTTGTTGTTTCTTCGATGCAACTTGATAAACTTTGATGACTCTCTGATAGTCAGTCTCTTTTGCGATTTGGTTTCCCTAACTTTCTTGACTCTCCTTATAATTGCATTCGGCTTTTTGTTTATGCATTTCCCCATCTACACCAAAAAAAACAAAAAACAGAAAAAAAAAAATGAAAAAGAAAAATTATACTGATTTACTATTAAATTAACTATTATATACCTACAGTTTTTTTTTTCCTAAGGTTTCCAATATTTATTGGAAATTGGTATTTCTGCAAGTGTATCGATTTCGCTGAACCATTTAGGTTTCTGCGGTTTTTTCCTTCAATTTGTTTTTTTTTTTTTTTTTTTTTTTTTTGCCCTAGCCAAGCCTTGATCTTTATTCCGATTCGATTTTTCCTCATCTTTCATCTTGCTGACTTGAGTTTTCAGTAGATATATTTTATTTTTGCGGTTTTCTCCATTTTCTTGTTGCGTGTTTTCGTGCTCAATTTGTTATATCGAATGATTCTCAATAAAAATAAAAAAAAAAAAAAAGGGTTGCAGAAGAGAATCTTCTGCAAATATAATTGAGTTGGCTTCGTGACTGTCTGACTGAATGGCTGAGAGAGACAGACAATTGACAATGAGAGAGAGACAACAAGAGATTGACTTCTGTTTGAGTGTTTTTCTTTTTCTTCGTTTTTTCTTCTTTTTGTTTTTGTTTTTTTTTTTTTTGGAGTGTGGGAGAAAGTTTTTCTTTTATTCAAATGCCAAATAAAAGAAGAAGCAAATTCCAAAATCACCAAAAAAAGGAAAAATGAAAAAAGAAAAACAACAAATTTCTTGGCCTTGGTCAACCACAAAAAAAAAGAAAAAAAAAACTCTCCAAACACACAGTAGTTGACATTGCCAGCTACAAAATCAACATCAACAGCAACTTCAACTTCAATTTGAACCTCAACTTGGACTTCAATTACAATGCTAAATCAATATTTATCTATAGTAAGGAAAACCTTTCAACTATTTCTAACCAAACAGAAATCAGTTTTACTTATACATACATACATATATACAGATAGATATAGATGTGGTGGTAGTGTTGGTGGGGGGGATATACATAACATATTTGTCTGTAGGGCAAAAGGCAGTGTTGAATACAAGTTATTGTTGAATGGATAGATGGTTCGTTCGTTGTTTGTAGTTGTAGTTGTAGTTTGTTGGTTGGTTGGTGTGTGTGTGTGTGTGTGTGTGTGTGGCTTTTCCTTGTTTATGGAAATTGACACTTTTCCTTGTCCCACACCTTCTATTCTTCCTCCATCTCCTTCAAACTCCTCTATCTGTCTTTGTCTGTGTCTCTTTGCTTTTCTTCTTATTAAAATTTGTGTCAAGTTGTCAGCAACAACAATCATCATGGATATATGTAGATATATGTCTGCTATTTGATGGCCTAAAAACTGACCACACTTGTTCGACTTGATGATCATAATGATAATGATGAAGTAGTCTCCTTCAAAATGCAATTTATGTGGGTTAAAGAAATGTTAAGAAAATGAAAAGTGTTTGAAAAAAAAAGAACACATAATTGTGAGAAATATTTGAGAGAGAGAGAGAGAGGAGAAAAATGTGTAGATTTCTCGTTTTTAAATAAAATTAAGCTTAAATCTTATTTATTATTGACAACTGGTAACGGAATCAAACATTTCCATTCAAATGGTAAATATTTTAATCATCATATTTTATCAAGTTGAAATAATTTATGAATTGATTTAAACGAGATCTGTTCCATATATGTGTTATGGATTTAGTTTCTCTGTAACCATATTGATGGATAAACTGATAACAAATTTGTATTATTATGTAAATGGGTTTAGCGAACGTATAATAAATAAGTACTAGTTACTAGGGACTATTATTATATAAATATTTATCAAGATATAACTGAAAATGTTTTAAATATTTGATGATTGTACAATATTTTAAGCATTTGCTGCATATACATAATAGATTTCGATTACTTTATGTTATTGAATTTAAATATTAAACTTAAATCTCTGTTCTACGTATTCGTTATGGTATTTGTGCAACTTTTCTTTTATATTTTTTTTTTATCAAGTTTATAGCCAAGCAGCAGCCATACTAGTTTTTAGAATCATTCAATTTGTTTTTATGCTGTCCAGAAATTATTATGCACTCTCCACCTACCATAGCTCTGCCCCCCCCTCCCCCACCCTCTGTAACCATCATTTCCACAACTACATCCGTAGCCATATCTCTCCAGTTGGCCGCCCAGAACCTTTTTTTTTCTTTCTTTTTGCTATGGAGGACAGGAATTTACAATTTATACGCAAAAAGGCAAATGGCATAAATAAATGCATAAAGAAACTACTATGAAGCAAAAGCAGCTGCTTTGGTATACAAACTACATACATACATACATACATATATAGGAAAGGCAGCAGATGCATACATACTATACATATATATATATTGTCCTCCTGGAGGCGGACAGACCCACCCACAAATTAGCAATTCAAAATGATGACCATCCATAAGAAGACAAAAGTCTGAGTAAAACAAAGTTGCTGCCGATCGCAAGAAAATTTATGAGCGTATTCCCCCGTATTGCCGAAATGGTGTCAATGCTTTTAGTTTACTACATGTCCACGCCTACTTTATCGCCCACTTTGCACTTTCTTTTGTATTAGACAGAATTGAGAAGAAAGAGGAAAGAAATGGAGTAAAAGTTGTTAAGCCACAAGCAAAAGATGAAGACAAAATTATTAACGATTTTTTTTTTTTCTGTTTGGCAAACATCTTTGATTGCATTCACCTGCCACTAAGCTGAATAAATGAATGAATGTGTGTGTGTGTGTGTGTGTGTGTGTTAGTGAGTGTTTGTGCGAGTGCCTCCTCAATTTTTGGAGTGCCTCCAAAGTGAGTTGGAAAATGTTGCATGTTAAAGAAAGGCTCTAGAGATTTGTATCTTCCTTTCTTTCTTGGCTCTTTGTCTTTAATTGCTGAATTAAGATTTGGCCTGGCCCACAGACCTTTGTGCTTATGTTGCCTCCTCTTCAATTGAAGGTTAAAGTTTGATGTACAAAAAACCAAAGTGAAATGCATCGTATTTACCATAAACTGATACGATGAAAGAGAAGCTTTTGCCTTGCCAATAATTCCAGATACCCTTCCATATTCAAAAGTTTATTATTAGTTAACATAACATAATATATAAAATAGATCTAATATGTCTTGAAAAATATTATATCCATATAGAAATGTTATTGTTGATAATTACTAATATAATTTTTATATATATCTATACAATATCTTCTATTTATATTGATTTTATAATCAGGTTTTTGGTTCATTATTTATCTAACTGTATTCAATTTGAATCGGCAAACCGCAAATTGAGGTGTTTTTTTTTATTGTCCCCCTATCTCTGTCTCTCTCTCTCTCTCTCTGTCTCCCTCACTCTTTTGACTTAACAATAATTCGTTGATTATGTTGTTGTTGTTTCATGTTTTATTGTTTGCTTAGAAAGTATCAAAAATGTTTATTAAATTTATAGACCATAAATGTACAAATAGCGGCTCTTCTTCTTCTTCTTTTGACTTCTTCCTCTTCATCATAGACTCTATAAATTATTTATCAATTTTGATGGTAAAAAGAAGCCAACGGCGGCAGTCAGCGGTAAAACCAATTGAATTAGCCATCAAAATGAACAGAATCAACCCAAACCAGAGAGAACACAAGACAGTAGGTGGAGAAGGAGGAGAAGGTGGATTAGAAGGAAGATGAGGAGAATAGAGGAAACAAAAGCAAAAAATAAAAAAAAAAAGAAAAAATGTGATTTAAATGCAATTGGTTTTTTTTTTCTTTTGCTTTTCGGTTGTTGTAGTTGAAGTTGAAGTTGGCTATATAGACAATTACACGACCTAGAAAGCTAAAGCAGCAGAAAGTCGAAAACCGAATCAAAAAAAAAAAAAAAAACAGAAAAAAAATGCAAAAGAAAGCCAAAGTCAAAGACGAAACTCAACTCATTGCGGGGGATCTTCTATGATGCCCCCAACTCCACCTATTCGTAGGGTCGTTTGTAATGCAAATAGTTGCAGCTTGGTGTATTTTTGTTGTTGTTGTTGTCGTTGTTGTTGTCTTCTTCTTTGAAGAGACTTTGACTTCTCGAGTGTTGGTCTTGGCGGGAGACTTGGCTTAGAGAAGGTAGATTGTTAGGAAGGCAGATAGATAGGTTGGTAGGTAGGTAGGAGGGTAGATAGGTAGGTAGGTAGGTAGGTAGGTAGGGAGGTCGACAACAACATTGTAGATACATTTGTGCAATTAGTTTGCCAAATGCTCTGTGAGATCTTAATTTTGGGTCGTGAAGTCGTGTGAGTCGCAGCGGGTGTAACAGTCTTACACTACCCATTAGTTAAACACTTAAAAGGGGTATATTAAGATCAACAAAATAGTAAGCAATTTTTACATTCTACATACAAACTATTTTGTACTCTATCACTCTCTCTCTCTTTCTGTCTCTCTCTCCCTCCCTCGATCAGTCTATTTATTTTAATGGCACTTAATGTGAAAGATATTTATGTTATGGAAAGTTAACCCGATTTATTTATAGGGTATTTTATGGTCGACACTCTAAATTTATGAAACGAATTTAGTTGGCTTTTTTTTTTTTGGTTTTTTGTTTTGCTGTTTCTGTTTTAGTTAAGGTGTCAGGTTTGTTTTAGTTAAACTTGATGTAGTTTGTTTTTGGCAGTCCCTTGGACTAACGATTATTTACACTCTCACTCTCTTTCTCTCTCAGTCTCTCTCTCTCTCTCTCTTGCAATCAATCTCCATTTATAACAATGATGATAGTGGTGGTAGTTGGTGGTGCTAGTGGTGGTTGTTGGTGCTGGTTGGTGGTGCAGGTAGGATGGAAGGGAGGAAACGTTTAACGTTGTTTAATGGAAAGTGCTCTCAAGCTCATTAGTACATCAATGTCGATCGGTCATTTGGCCTTTTGCACGATCTTTGGGCAATCATTTGCTAGCTAGAGATCTGTGGTAAATTTCCGACATTTTCCGTCAGTCATTGCCATAAATTGCGTATAAATTATGGCATAAAAATCCACAGTCAGTCAGTGGGCAATCTTCAAGCTATATATATACACACACACACACACACACACACATACACACACAGACAAGTTCAAAATACAAGTTCTTTAATTGAAATGCTGGCATTTTTTAACATTCATCAGCGGATGTCATACCAAATGATGGTGCAGATCAAGATTAAACTCCTTAAAAGACAAACCGAAACTATATAGAATAGAAATCTGTTAACTGGAAAATATATATCTGCTTCATTTTGGAATTTAGATACTAATGGAAATAGATTCTAGAATTTTTGGAAACCTTTACAATCAAATTTAAGAATTCTAGATTCTAGATATTTATATTTTAGATCTTTTGCACTTTTTTAAAAAATTTAAATGTTTATAAAATGAAAATGAAAAAGTAGAGTAAATTCTGAATATACAGGATACTGACAAGCATTCCTTATCCAAATCGTTATTGCATTATATCAAATAATAAATTTTAAATCCTTTTCTGCATCACTAACTACTATATCCCATAGCTATATAATAAAACTCTGATAGAATTGATCAGTTCAAAAAATTTTAGTTCGATATATATACATACATATGTATGTATGCTATCTTTGGCATATTTGTATATATTATAGTTTCGATTCGCTTTAGTTTTTTTTATCTAGACTTAAGTTTTTTTATGCTGATTTTCTTGTCTGGCGTTTCGTTTGGTTGCTTTTGTTGAGGGCTTTTAAATTTCACTTTTATTATTATTTATTTTTTTTTTTTTAATAATTTGTTGCTGAATTTTGTTTATACATCAGCCCAAAACCAAAATATAAATATATAATAATTATGGTTATTATTAGTGTGGGAGATTGTCTACAAAAAACGTCCCGCAACTCTTTTTTTCTTTTGCTTCCCCTCACTCTAATTGTTAGTAAAAGTTTTAATAAATCATTGCAGAAAACAGCTAAAGCCATAGAAACAACAGAGAGAAAGAAATGGAGAGAAAACCCTTTCCCAAAAAAAAAAAAAAAAATAAAGCAGCAGCAACAACAACAATAACAAAATTGCTTAAGTTAGAAAGCCAGACAAAGTTGCTGTCTCTCCCTCTCCCTCTATCTGTGTGTGTGTGTGTGTGTCTCTCTCTTTCTCTCTCTTAGACTCTTCTCAATGGCTTTCTTTGGCTCATTGTTCGATTTTTCCTAATCATATGAATAATGTTGGCGGTTCCCTTACTTACACCGCCTTAACCCCGCTCGCTAGGCCTTTCTCTCTGGCTTTCTGCTTCATTGCTTTCATTTGCATTTGCTTGCAGCTTCCGCTAGAAAAGCAAACCACAAACTACATACACACACACACACACACACACACACAACGACACAACAACAAGCAACTTGCTGTAAGTGCTGCCAGTTTTCCCTGGAATCATCATCATCATCTCGTTTTTGCCTTTCGGTTTGAGAAAAAATTAGCATAACTTTGGGCCATCTAATGTCGCTTGTTTGAAGTTGAACAAAAAAAAAAAAAAAAAAACAACAACAACAAAAATGAGAAAAAATGGAAAAACTAACGGTCAAACTTAACAAGCAATTGATAAAACAAAGCGGTAAATGTTTGAGAAAAATATATTTAACCAACTTATGCAATCGAGAGTTTTCATTCCACTCACACACAGACACACACGCACACAAAAAAACAAAAAAAAAACAACATTAGTATAAAGAATTCATGCTAAACCACATTCAACTAATCTTTTAAGCTAATTGATAGCACCTAACAATAGGTATAGACAACCATATATAAAAGTATATAGTTTGTTCAAGATTTGTTTCCATTTAGAAGCTGTGTTAATATCTTACTAATCTGTGTGAATTACATGACATATATGTATATATATTTACATGCCATAGATTCTTAACCATTTAAAGTTAATTTATTTATAATTAATGTTCTTATCTTAATTTTTGGGTTTCTATTTTTTTTTTTTTTTTTTAAGATATGAAAATTTTATACTTTTTATTGGGTGAAATGATATGCTATCTATATAATGAAGAACACCTTTTTGTTTCGAGCTTATAATGTTGAATAGATTTTAAAAAAATTTCCATTAAATACTAATAATACTAAAACTATGCAAATTTCTTAAGCTTTGATATGGACAAAGATTTTTTTCTGGTTAGTCATTGTCATTGAAATAAATTGGTCGAAAAAAAAAGGTTTTTATTATAAATCTTTTTTTATCTTCCTAGCTAACCTTTGTAATGAAATAAAGATGTGACTTGTAAGTACAGATGCATTGTCTATAGATAGGAATTAGAACAAGCTAAATTATTAACATAAATTAAGATCTTACAAATAGGAAAAAGATAAATTGTACTACTTGAAAATGTTGTATTCTTTAGCAAATTATTAACTCCTTAGTCTGCATACTCGCACACCCATACACCCATACACACACACACACACTCGCTCGCACAGTGGGCAACGTGATGATGATCAAGTATGTTTGAAACAAGTTTCAACAATTGCTGACCAGTCGTCACGCCTTTTTTTTGTTTTTTGCGTCAGTCCTTTTACCTCATGATGTTTGAAAGGCTGTCAATGTCTGTCAAATTGTTTCAATGGGAAAATTTTCACACTTTTCATTGGAAATATTTGGCCTTTGATTTGCCACCGCCTACTGCTTCCCCTCATTTCCCCCCCTCTGCTTCTTTATTTTCTACCACCAATCTATCGATTCTCTTTGACTTTTTGGAAACTCTTTTTGTTTTTGTTTTTGTTTTTGTTTTTTACTGGTTTTTGTTTTTTCTTTTCTTATTATGATTTGTGTTAGGAAATTAACTTAACTGCAATTCACTTTTTATCCCCATCTTACCCTACCCCCTTTAACCAATCATTATATCACAAGTTTTCTTTTTCTATATACATATATGTATGTATGTATGTATGTATATATTCAAGTTGGAGGTCTATGATTATATGCTCTATGGCTTATAAAATTGTTGGGTGTCATTGTTGGCTCTGGCAGTAAGTAAAAGGCAAAGAAGGCACGAACTAGGCACGAGTGAAACTTGTGTTTACTTCTACTACTTCTTCTCCTCTTCCTTCCTTTTTTTTTTTTTTCTTTTTCTTTCTTTATCATCATGTGCTTCTTCTCCCCTGTCACCTAGACCCACTGTAATTAATTTACACATTAATTAGTTGCAGAATGAAGAGCATATGAATGAAAGAAATAAAATGGAATGAATGGCAGAAGAAGATGGAAGATGGAAAAAAATAAAAATAAAAATTGCATCACAATCTGCACGAGAGAGAAATTGCAGAAATCCCCCCCCCCCCTCACAATAGAGCAATCCCCTTTGCCAATAAACTTTTTGCCCCTTTTTCATTCAATATGCAAATAAACAATTTCAAAGCCAAAGCCATCTAACGGTATATTGGCCTCTATAATTAAATGCCAAGAGGTATCAATGAAGCCAAAAGAATTCATTTATGATATTTTGAAAGTTCTAAAGAAAGCGTGTAAATTATATATATATGCATGAATACATAGATAGATATACATATATATATATATATACATATGTATATATATTAGTTATTTAGTGGCAAGCGAAAGTCTTTCTCTTTATTATTGTTATTATTATTTGGATGTAAATTAGCAAAAGTTTGACAATTATGCTTTCTTTTATCATCCGGCCGATTGCCGATTGTTTGCAAAAAAAATATCTATAACCCTCACATATACATACATACATATATATGTAGATATGTATGTATATAGATTGATTTGATGGTTTTCATATATTTTAACAATGTGTTAATTACTTCTTTTTCTACTGCTGCTTTCTGCGCATCACCACCACCAACTTCTATAGCTTTATATATTTCATTCGTGCTTTATTCTTATAGTAAAATAGAAGTACAAAAACGGGAGGTGGGCTGGGGTGGGTTGGAGAGGTGTGAGCTTACCTACATATATAAACCGTACAACAAATCTGCGCTTAATCGTTAATTTATGTTATTTCTAGCGGTAACCGACAGCATAGAACATAGACAATCAAAAGACTTCTTATTTAAGTCCAACCCGCAATGCTTCGATGATTCTGACCATGATCATCAGATGATGGTTATCATCATCATCATCATCACCATCATCATAATTATCATGGTCATCATGATCATGGGTAGTTCATAGAGTTTCAATTTGATTTGATTTGATTTGATTTTATATGACCATTTTCAAAGATCATTAACATTCTCTCTCTTAGCCTTTAGGCTATTGAAAAATAGTAATTAATGATCTTGTGGAGTTAAAGTAAACATTTATCAGTTTTCTTATTTACTTTGGTTCTCTTTTTTCTTTTTGTTGGTTCTAAACAAAAAGCTTTTTGGGGTGTTAAACATTAATTGTGACCCTAGAGCAGGTGTTTTATCTCAAAAGATTTCAATGGGGTCAAATGGCAAAAAATTAAGTTAATGGGGAAACTCATTTAATAATAAATAAATATACTTAATTCATATTAAATAATGTTGGTTTCTCCTAAATATGCTATTTATAGATATAAAGTAAAAATGAAAAGATTTCTAATCGTATAGATTAGTATATAGTATATAGATATGTATCTAATGCCATTTTTATCTTCAATTTGAAAAGGGATTAAATCCGATCATTGTTCAACGTAGAAATTCGATTCGAATTTCGTTAGACCTTAATATTTTTCTTTAACTAATTCTATTACTTTTACCAATCACAATGTCAAATGCAATTACTATTTTTTTTTTTTTTTTTTTTTTTTTTTTTGATTTTGGCCAATTGTTTTTGTGAATTGTTAAAACTTTTGTCAGTTTGCCATTTACTTCGTATGAGTCTTGTACGTATAAGAGCCGAATCAAAATTCTTGTAATACCATGGCTAAAACTATGATCATTGATTTGGTTTAAACAAAAGCAAAAGGTATTCAAGTTCGAGCTTTAAATGGCATCGATCACATGAATGAGAAATGAATGAATGAACTGCAATTAAAGACTTCATTAGACAAGCTATTGTAAAGCCAATTTAGGTGCGGATATGTGATTGTAATTTTAATTAACCATTTTACTAAATATATATATATATATATATAGTATATAAAGGTATATAGTTGTATATATATATGTAATTAATTCTCAATTTACCTTTTTTCTATTTACAGGTAAGTAAGAACTGAAAATACTTAAGAATCAAGTCAGAATTTAAAGTTGAAGTTGAAGTTGAACTCAACCTGTTGTGGATCGAAATTATATGTTTGTGTGTCACACATAGCGACAAAGAGCCACCATATGGTGGCAAAGAAGGAGTTGTTGAAGGAGGAGCAGTAGTCATTGGAGTTGCCTAACCTGTCGATGGATATTGGTTAACCAATTGGACAAGCTAGGTATGTGTGTCGTCGTCGCCGTCGTCGTCTTCATCATCATCATCATCATCATCATCATCGTTAGCTTCTTAGTCGTCGTAGTCGTTGAGGAATCATCGCATAGTCAAAGAGTCGATGTCTGTGGCCATAAATTATGTCGTTGTTGTCGTTGTTGTGGTTGTTCTTGCTATTGCTATTGCTATTGGTTGCCTTTATCCAACTCCAACTCCAACTCTAAAGTTGCCTCCAATCATCATCCATAGTTAGGTGCACATCAAAAATTTATAGGTCAGTAGTGGCAACAAATTGCCAAGTATTTCTACTTCAATCGAGATGATCATAATGATGATGATGTCCACTGTCCACCATGATCATCATCATCATCATCATTATCATGATATTGTGGATGAGAAGAGTTTTCGGACTTGGAACTTTAGCTCTTGTGTCTTCAGCTCTAATAAGGCACCCTCCAAAAAAAAAAACACAACAACAACAACAACGAAAAAAAAATACTGACCCAGTCTAACAATCGTTCAGTTTCAGTTTTCCCCCCAAACCAACTTATGACAATCGATTTGCAATGGGAAAGCTTCAACTTGAACAATATCTAACAAAAAGTGGCCTGAAGGAGGCCTTCACTTGGATTTCATTTATAACAAGTGACCAGGCGGATCAGGCAACCATTAACCAACCATCTCTCCTCCAACCTAACTCTGAACCCGAGTTTATCTCTCTCTCTCTCTATCTCCCCTCTCTCCCTCTCTGTCCCTGTAAACATATATCTCTGTTGTTGCTGCTGTTGTTGTTGTTGTTGTCGCTAGTGGCTTTTCTTGTTACAGTTTAACAAAGTCAAGTTGTTCCAATATTTTTCTGCATTTGACATTCAAACGGTTTAGCTTTGTGTGTTTTTCTCCTATCTATTTTTTTTTTTGTTTTTGTTTTTGTTGTGTGGTGGTACCAAAACGGTTTTCCTTTAACCCATTGTCTTGAGAAAAATCGTAAAAAGACAAGAAAAAAAAAACAACCACAAACCACAACCAAAAGGGGGGGTGGGGGGAACAAAATGAAACAAAGAAGAGTAAAAGAAGTAGTTTTCATTTTGGTGGTCTTTCGGCTAATTAGTGGGCACCCAAAAGATGTCAAAGTCAATGTCAAGACACACAATGTCTCTCTGGAATGGAGACCAGACATTGTTTGAAAGGAGCAGCAAAAATGGAGAAAATTGTCTGTGCCAAAGCAATGAATTTTCATTTTGACAACTGAATAAACTAGGAAAAGCATTTTTAACCAAATTCAATTAGGTAAAACAGATTGCAAACACACACACACACACACACACTCAACACAACATTGACAACAGTGATGAGAAGAGAAAGAGGAGAGAGAGGGGAGGTAGAAGGTAGAAGAAGATTTGCGGTCGGTCGGTCGATTGCAAATTCTTTTTTTTTTTGTTTTTTTTTTTACCACAAATTGGGACTTGGCTACTGTCTTGATGGATATGTATATTATCTGTTTAGGCTTTAATATCTGATCTGTAACTATCTTATGATGGATAATTTCTTTACAAAATTATTATCTTATTGAAAGTTTTTAGGTCATAGGACATAATGAAATATATTAATATATTTAAAAAGATATATTATATATTCCAACTAAATGTTGCTAGATCCATTCGAATTATTTGATATCCTTTTTTTTTGTACCAAAAGAAAAGGGAAAATTTATTTTTGTTTATCCCAAAAACGTTTCGATGGAAACTTTTTTATCAATTTTTCTCTTGGAGATCGCAAGTGGTAGTCGAAAAGAAAGAAAGAAAGAACTTGTCCTGCTTAACAAGGATAACAAATCCAAAATTTTTATCCTTTGCAAACTAAATAAAATAAAAAAGAAAGAAAAAAATGAGACTCACCTTATTATCCTTATTGCCATTGGCTGCCAATTTCTGTTGATAATATTCTTCCCGAGCATGTGTATTCAGGCTATCAATCAAAGCTGAGGCATTCACATGACCATCATAGACCATTGAATCCTGTTGCTGCTGCTGCTGTTGTTGTTGCTGCTGTGGTTGCTGCTGCTGCTGCTGTTGACTGCTATAGGTGGTTGCTGCAACTCCGGCAACTGAAGAAGAAGATGCCGCTGCTGCTGCTGCTGCTGCTGCAACATTCAATGGTATATTAGCCTGGGGTGTACGTGTATACAACTGTTCGATTGGCAGAGCTGGTGTTGCCGATGATGCTGGATTTGTGGCACCTGAAGACAATGATGCACTACCTCCACCGCCACCGCCACCGGCTCCTGCGGCTGGTGTTACCTTCTGCTGTTGCTTGGTCTGCTGTGAGATTTTCTGTTGCAATTTTTGCTTTTGAATGGCAGCCGTGGTACTGGTGCTGGAGCTAGCTATGAATGGTTTGGAATTGGCTGCTGCCAAAGCAGCGGCAGGACGCTGTCCACCACGTTTCAAAGCCGCTGTGACCTTATGACCAAAGGGACGTTTCGTGGCACGATTCTTAAGCTTACCCATATGAGTGGTAAGAGTTCTTTGCTGATTGCCAGGCGATGTTGACGATGACGATGGTGATGATGATGATGATGATGAAGCAGATGTTGTTGCCGTATTCGGAGGATCAGCATCGGCAGCTGTGATTGCAGCAATATTATTATTCGAACGGGCAGCCACAAATTGATCATCTTCTTCTTCATCTTCCGTTGATGAGGTTATGGTAGAATCGGTTAAAGAATCGACACTAGATGTTGAAGATTCTTCAGTTTCCTCTTCAACAGTTTCATCACTCTGTTTGGTTGCCTCCGCATCGGTAGTTGGATTTGGTATATTGGTTGTCTCCTGGCTATTCAAATTGCCACCCAAATTCAGATCTGTTGTTGTCGGAAAATCCTCTTTCATAAGCATAGTCTGAGCTGTAACCGCTGCCTGTTGTATGGCCGCCTGTTCATTCATCGTATTCTGTAGCTCTAGCAATGTGGTCTCATCCAATAATAATGTGGGATCCGTTTCTGTTTCCGTTGATCCTGTTGGCGGTAAAGTGCTCTGTTCCGATTCGGTTTCAATTTCAGTTTCTTGTGTTGTTTTACTTCTTGCCGATGAACTAGAGCTGACTGCTTCTTGTTGTATCAGCTGTTGCTCTTCAATATCCAGCGATTCCTTTAGCCTGGCCACACGCTCAACTATTCTGGCCAGCATATCCTTTTGCTGTTCGGGTAAATTTTTTGTATCCAATTCCAACAATCGATCATATTTTTTCATATTCCTTTTAACCGTCTCAATATCGGCACGGGTTTTCGATGCCGGTGGTGTTAATGTTGGTGTCTCATTAATAAAATGAGTCCTAGCACGACGATTGCTATAACCCACCAATTCAATAACTCCCGGATATTCGGCATTGCTTAAACTGTAGCAGCAGCAGCAGAGCAACAATATTGTTGTTATTGCTAAAAAAGTTAGCGAACAGCTCCTCATCATTGTTTTTTTGATGTTGCTATTGTTGTTGCAGTTGTTGTTCCTTGTTTATATGTATGGATGTATGTATATATGTTTGTATAAATGAACTGGAATTTTCGCACCGGAGTGATACAAGTAAATTTGAGGATTTTCTGCTTTTCGACAATTTTCACACAATTTTCACGTACACGATGCCGTTTTGCGTCTCTCTCTTTCTCTCTCTCTCTCTCTTTCTTTATTTCTAGCTGGTCGTATTAATGTCAACTAACTGTAACTTCACTTCCAGTCCCACTCCCAGTTTCTTTTTATTTCTTAAAAAAAAAAAAAAAAAAAAAAAAAATTCAGGAGTCCCACTCGTTTTTGAATGCTTCTTGTAATTTTTTTAAAAAAATTCTTCTTTATTTTTTCTTGTACTTAATCTTGTTTTATTTTTCGTTTGTTATTGTATATTTGCACTATCGTTTTTGCTGTTGGAGTATTTCTTAATATTTTTTATATTTTTTTTTTTAATATTTTTTGTGTTTTCTTGTGTTTATTTTGCTGCTGCTTTATTCACACAATACTCACAGCGTGTATACGATCCGCAGACTTCTAATATCAAAGTACAAATGTTCCAGGCCAACGAGTTGCAGCGTCTTTTAAAAATTTTCTCCCAACCAGAGGCAGCCAGCCAACCAACCGACTAACCCATCATCATCATCTGCAACTTCTCTTCTTTCACCAAGTTCATGGCCAGGCCAGAGATCAGTGGTGCTCATTTTTTTTTTTTTAACAAAAAGCTAAAATATATATACATCTAAGTATATACAAATAATCAAAGAAGAAATGGCTAGCAGTTTATTAACTTTAAAAATAAAATAATTCTTCTAATATTTTTAAACTAAATATTTGCTTAACATTCAGGTAAAAGACTTTTAAATTATTACCTATTGCCCTGATATAAATTTTAAACATCTTCGATGGAATATCCAAAGTAATTTAATCAGCATTTCCAAGCTTTTCAGAAAGTATATTAAATTGATATGAAAATATTTTCAATACCTCAGCTTTTTATTATACTTTTTATTATGTTCGATTTCTAAAAGAAGAAACCAAATGTTTTCACATTTAAAATGTGTAAGCTTAGAATCAGAATATATATATTTTTATTAGAATATTAAAATGGTATATTTTCTTGATGCGAATTTAAAAGCTAATTTTCCCTCAATTTGGCTAGGAAACTTGGTCAACACTGTCTAAGCCCAGAGACCGGTTTGAAGCCGAACATGTTGCAGAGCTTAAAAGAGAGTTGCACACTCTCTCGCTTGTGCAGTCAACATGTTGCCAAGCTTTTGCCTAGCTATAGCAAAATGTTGACAAGTTTTAAATGTTGTCAAGTTTTGTTGAAATTCTCGACAAATAAATGCTGTTAATTAGCAACATGTTGAGCTGGGTTTGCCTTGGCCTAGGCACACGTTTACCTAGAATATATGCGTAAATATATAAATATATATATATATATATATATAAAGACTATTCAATTAGTCATTCCATACACACACACACACACACATACACACTAAGCCAGACACATAGAAAACACACCTGACATTTTTTCGAACAAGATTCTCAACAATTCGGCCTGATTCTACAACGACTTTGCTTTCGCTTCAATGTCACTTTGCTGCATTTAAACTGTCATCGATTTGGACGACTAACACCTAAATGTTTCATCTTTCCATTTCACTCATTCCTTTTCTCTTATTCTCCTCTCTCTCTCTCTCTAGCGTTTCTCACTTGCTCAATTTAGTTAAATACTTTTGGTATATTAAGTATAATTTGTCGTAAGTTCTTTTTTTTTTCTTCTTAATAGTCAAAATATTTTGTATTTTAATACCCTTTCATAAAAAGAGGTACATCTATTTTTCTAAACATATTCCATTATATAGACATTTTTTTACCTGAACTTTGTTGCAAATTAATGCAAATTTATAAACTATTAAAAACAAATTCTAATACAATAATAATATGTATGCTAAGAGTACTAGACTTAGGGATTAAAGAAAGAAAAGAAAATCTTCGTCAGATTGCCAAAAGATAGACCGTTATTCTTGTCTTCCAAATGTTTTCTATCAGTGATCTATTGACCGAATAGTAGGAACGTGCCCTAATGAAGGCAATAATCTTCTATGGTGCCTTTCGTCATGGGAAACTTCATTCATTCGACTAATATAACAATAAAAAACAAAAAAAAATGGAAATAAAAAAAATGTATATATATGTATATATATATCTCGCAGCAAATACGGACTAAAAGTACTAGTCTACGAGGCAATAAAAGCAACTGAGCGTTAATTAAAAAACTAGCCAAAGATCAATGCACCTGATAGATGCGGGAAATGTTTGTTCTCTCCCTCTCTCTCTCTCTCTCTCTCTCTCTCTCTCTCTCTCGCTTTTCCTCCTCTTGTCTTGTCTCATCTATTCTCAGGTTGTTGTTGTTGTTGCTGCTGTTGCTGCTGCACAAAATTTGCCCGCTGGCAAATGTGTCTATAATTTGTGAGAAAATGAACTTCTTTTTTTTAGGGTCTCTCTTAAGCTCCCCCCCCTCTCCTACTAATTGAGCTCAAGTTCGCCCCAAGGGAGCTCAGTAACCAAAAACAAAAAATAATAATAATAATAAAAAAAGCAAAAAGAAAAGAGAGAGGGACAGAGGAAATATGGACAGAGAGGAAACGATTGTTGACAAGGCTAAAGGCTTTGCTTCATTAGCATATGAAAACGGGTTATAGAAAAGATCAAGAAATGTGACTTGACACACATAAAAGGCGTTTATAATGATTATGGCATAAAAAAAAAAAAAAATAAATAAAAAATATGTTAGAAAGAAGGCTGTGACTGCTACCTCCTTTTTGCCATTTGAGTGGGTGCGATGGCCATGTTGCGTGGCTAAATGTTGCTAGAACAGCAGCAGCATCACTACCGTCACCACTACCATCACCACCACCACCACTAACAACAACAACAACAACAACATCAACGACAGCAACAACAACATTCGGGGCCAACTTTCTTCTGTCTGTCTTATCTTTTATGCATATGCAACAGGCAAA
Organism: Drosophila sturtevanti; assembly: GCA_018150375.1. Classification (NCBI taxonomy): domain Eukaryota; kingdom Metazoa; phylum Arthropoda; class Insecta; order Diptera; family Drosophilidae; genus Drosophila; species Drosophila sturtevanti. The sequence continues at coordinate 1,495,469 of JAECWJ010000688.1, read as the reverse complement.
AGGCATCGGCGGCGGTGGCGGCGGTGGCGGCGGCGTCTGCATTCTTTTTCTGTTTTTTTTTTGGTTTTTTGTTTTTTTTTGTTTTGGCCTGGCCATAAAAATATGCAACCCAACTGCAACTGCAACTGCAACAACGACTACGACGACGACGACGATCATCTCTAAAGTACAAGCAGCATCTAGCAACCAGCTATAGCTTAGTCTTAGCACTAGCAACTCTTGAACTTTACTTGGCAATGGAAAATGCTTTTTGCCCTTTTTTCCTGCTCCTCTGCTGCTGCTGCTGCTGTTGTTGTTGTTGTTGTTGTTGCTGCTCTTGGTTGTTGCTGGTGCCTTTTTTGCCTTTTTTTTTTTTGCTTTTCTTTCGTACTCCTTGCTTTTTCTTTAGCCTCAGAAGAAGACGCCGCACGAAGTTGCTGCTGTTCAAGTGCCAATGGCAATCTTCTTATTTTATTCCTCCTAGTTCTCTCTTTCTCTCTCACACACACACTCTCTCTCTCTTTCTGTCTGTTGCTGCTGCTGCTGCAGTTGCTGTTGCTTTCTGTTGCTGTGGTTTGTAGTTTATTTCCCTCTGGTTTGATCTTTTGGTCTTTGGCGGTAATTTTTCCTCAACTTTGGATTCTTTTTTCCTTTTTTTTTTTGTTGTTGCTGGTTTTGTCTTTATTTTTATTCTAATAGTGATCTTGATAGGAAAAATAGCTTACTCTATCTATCTCACTTGCTCTGGCATTTTATTTCTTTCTTCTTTATATATATATATATATATGTATATATACATATACATATTTTTTGTTCTTTCTTTTTGCTCTCACTGAAATTAATTTGAATTATTAGCTTGATTATTGGTTATGGGCTTTATTTGTGAGTGTTCACTGTTCATGGTAAAATCTAGTGATAAGCATGAAGAAAGCAACTTTAGTTACATTGGCAACATGCACGGCAGCAGCAGCAGCAGCGGCAACAATTGCTGTTAAGTCTAACTACAATTACCAATTGTTGTTGCTGTTAGCTAGATGGTCACATTTAAATTTATTAAAACTGCATTCAGCTGCTAACGGAGATGTTGCTGCTTTTGTATGTTGCTGCTATTGGAATGTTGCTGGCGCCATTTTCCTTGCAATTTGATGCCATTTGTCATTTGCTTAATTGTGCCCAAGTTGTTCTTGGTTGAATTTCCTGCCTCCTGCATTAACCGTTTCTAATTGTGGTCAAGCACGCAAAAGGAGCAGTTGCTGTTGTTGTTGCTGTTGCTGTTGCTGTTGCTGTTGCTTGTGCTTATGCTATAGCAATTGCAGTTGCAGTTGCCATAGCATAAACTCCACCACACTCTACAATGTTGCATTTAGTTACAATTAATCAAATTGTCGCTCTGTCTATTGGCTGCTTATGACATATGATGGCGCCTTGGGGCACTCATTAGCTAAGATTTCCTTCCATTCCCATTTGCCATACTCAAAAATCAAGCTACTCCTTTTGTTTCATATTCTATTCTTTTTTTTTTTTTTTTTTTTTTTTTTTTTTTAGTTTATTTTATTAAGAATATATGTATGTTTATATTTTCTTAAGGCAATTGGCCCGCTACTAGCTGCAGGTCATGAGGGTTCTTTTTCTGGTTTCGGTATGTTATGGTTCCCCTTTTGGGTCTTAATACCGTTGCATATGCAATTGCTCAACCAAGTTGCTGCTGTCAGTTTGTCCGTTTCTCCATATATCTGTCCGTTTGTCTCTCTATCTGTATGTATGTATGTATGTCTGTCTCTTTGTCCGTCTGTCACAGGTTCGTTGACTTGGGTTTGGGTGTTGAAACAATCAAGTCCCGTCCAGTTGACGTGACGCTACCATTGCATAATCATTTTAGTAGGCACCACCAGCAGCAGCAGCACCACCACCACCACCACCACCACCACCACCACCACCACCAACACCGCCACCACCAATGTAGCAGTCAGACAGCTATTTCTCTCTCTCTCTCTCTCTGTCTTTGGCGTCTCTTTCCCTCTTTCGCTGGCAGTGGGTAATTACCCAGCGACTGCAAATTGATTTTGAAATGCTTAAAAGTCAGCAATTTTCGGTGGCTAGATAGAGGATGTGTTGGACTATAGTCACTAAATGGCTGAGGATCGGTTGTAGGATCCATAGCTAGCAGATAGTTTCTGGGTCATCAACAATGTGCTATGCACAATGAACGCCAGCACCAGCTGGTGGAATTTAAAATTCTTTTCTTAAATTGATTCTAGTACTGGCAATCAGCTGTGGTTGCTTTAATGTTTAGCTAAATGATTACTTCATGAAGATCACTAAAATACACTAGATACATACATACATACATACATACATACATATGTATATACCACAACAGCTGCATACTAAATTCTTAGATAATAAAACAGCATGGCCTGGCGATGATCAAACAAAAGATATACCAATAGAATATTAATATCTAACATGATATTAAATAGACTGTACCAAATAAGACGGATGTCCTCAATGATTATTAGTGATTAGTGTTTTTGTTGACTGAGAATCTTTTTTTTAAAAAAAAAAAAAAAACATTTATTTATTTTATTTTTATTTTATTTTATGTTTTATTTTTTTGTGATTTTTATTGGTATATCAACAAACATTAAAATGCAATTCTATTCACAAGTTCATTTGATGTACAATATTAAAGTTAAAGATTCATTTATGTCTATATACATACACTAAACGATAAGCAATTAAAGCTCAAATGGTAGCTATAAAATTTCCATTTTAGAAAGACGGAGGATAGGTAAATATATATATATATATAGCAAAATCAGTTAACTTTATCTTACCATCATTTGCTTAGGCAAAGAAAATAAAGAGAAAAAAAAATCCAGCCAAAAAAAAGAGAGTTTATTAGATTATTTTTGATTTTCTTTTTTTTTATTAACGCTAAACCATAATGAAAAGATTCGATTACCCCAGATAAAATTTAACTATATATACATATGTATTTACTATATATATATATATATCTATGTATGTATATATATAAAGTTAAACATGAATTAAAATCCATTCACCTTGCATGATTCGGTTTAGCCAAGATCATATATTTATTTCACTTATTACTCGATTCTTTTTCTCCTACTGCATATGGATGGTACTATTTTTTCCCCCATGTGAAAGCTACCAAACTTGTATTTTATCTCAATGAAATTTATATATGATGTCCATTAGATAAGCCGCCTCCTTCTGCATATCTTCTATGGCCCAATGTTAGCTAGGTGGTGCTAGTCGAACCAGTTTGTCTTTTCAATGCCCAAGCTTTGCTTGTGTTGGTTTTCTTCCTTTTTTTTTTTTTTTTTTTAAAGAGAACCCCCCCACGACTAATTGCTCCATCTCATTTCCATTTATCGTTCCGTCCCTCCAAATGAATTACAAGCACTAAAAACAAATTAAAAATTGTGGCAAATGTAAGGAAGAATAAACATTTCATGCAACAGCAGCAGCAGCAACAGCAACAGCAGCAGGAACAGGTTGCAGCCTTACACCAATCTTTTATTTTTAGTCTTTCCCCCCCTTTTCATCTTCTTCTCATTGTCGTCTCTTTTCATATTAAGTTTCTAATTTAATGTCATGCGTTTGCCAGAGATTCGCAATTCGCGTGTTTCTTCCTTTTGGCTTATCTTCACTTGGTTTGCCAAATGCAATTAAATGTGTGTCGTGCCACAAACTGCAACTGCAACTGCCATGGCAATGACAATAGCAACAGCAACAGCAACAACAACAGCAACAGCAATGGCACACAATAATTGTGCCAAATGAATTTGTAATTATGCATTTGGTTTGTGTCTTTTGGCATGCCAACTTAAAGCCATGAACATGAACTCCGGCTATAGCCTCTTCTTCTTCAATTGGCCTGATCGGCTTAGCCTATAGCCGGTTTCTATTGTGTTGTGTTTGTTTTCTGTTGCCTGTTTATTTGTTGTTTGTTATTGTTGTTGTTGTTGCTGCTGCTGCTGCTATTGCTGTTGTTGTTGCTGCTGTTGTTGTGAGTGACATCACACACCAAGTCATTGTCAACATTGTCAGGCCCCTGGCCATGACATTACACAAACCTTTAAAAAAAAAAAAAAAATAAACGACAAAAAAAAAAAAAACAGTAGCAAACTGACAAAATTTAATTAAAGCGCATGACAACACACAAAAACGATGAAAAAAAAAAGCCACTAGAAGCAACAACAAATAGAATTCTATGAAAAATGTTTAGAAAAACGACGACAAGACCGAAAATTAATGACATTGATAGGCCAGAAGATTAGATACTCTATAAGGATTAAAAGGACATATGCATTAATAAAGCAATCAATAGTAAAGACTTACAATATTGTAAAATATATATATATATATTAAGTTCCATTCAGAAACTTCTTTACCAACAAGCAATAGAAAACAAAATAAGAAAATCAGTTTTAAATTCAATTTATCTGAAAGTGAATTTCAATAGAAAACTAAAGTGAACATTTCTAAAGCTGATCTAAACAGATTTCAGATAACAAATAAACAAGTTTGATAAATGTACTAAATTTCTAAGCCAATTCAGTCAGCAATCTTGACTTTCATTGATAAGTAATTAACTAAATATCTTTGGCATTTCTGCCTACTTATTTTGATAAGGCAGGGGGTGGGGGAAAAACAAAACAGGATATCTAAAGAAAGAATTATCTTGTATTAACATGCATTGACAGATGATTATCATTTAATTTCTTTTTGTATGAATGTCGAGATTCTTTATCTTAGTTCTTCCGTACAGAGCGCGAAAATTCCTAGTGCCATTTCATAAGTTGTGCCTCTAAGTGGAATGAACCTATTGTAAGGGTATATTCTATAGGTATAAAGAAAATGCCGACGACAAAGTTACGCAGTCTTTTGTTGTTTTTGCTGTTTGATGACTTTGACACTTTGCCTCATACGCCAAGTATTTGGCAAAAAAAAAAAAAAAAAAAAAAAAAAAAATAGAGGAAAAAAATAGAAAGAAGGAAGGTAGCCAAGCAGGCAGGCAGGCAGTGAGCTCTGCAACTACTTCACACGAAGCCAATTAAATGGCAACACGTTACAGAACATGGACCAATGGTGGCATCATCATCATCATCATCATCATCATCATCATAGGCAACATCATTGTGGATATCATCAGCATCGTCATCATCTTCGTCGAGCAATAGAATTCCCCAAGTGAGTGTGAAAAAATGGGTCAATGATGGCTTAAATTGTGGCCAGAATAAAAAGTAGAAGAAGAGGGGAAGAAGAAGGTTCTGTATATTGAAGATTTTGAGATGATGGGATATATGGTAAAGGTTAGCTAAGGTGAGGCAGGTAGGGCAAAATCAACTGTAAACAGGGAGAGGAGGGAAGGTGATGAAAATATTTGTGGTGCCGTGGGTGGAAGGGGTGGGGGGATGGTCGGAGGGGGCTCACTGACATTTGATCGCACCTAGGTTAGATGATTGGGTATAGTATCTTTTATGAAAACTTGTACTAACTTATGCGGTTTTAGTGGCAAACATTTGATTTATGATCCTCTGTGTGGGCAGAAAATGTGTTTGCTAGTTTTAACTGTGGTTTAGTTATTGAGATGTATCCAAACACTAAAGCAGCAGCAGCAGCAGCAGCAGATGAGCAAAAGTGGTTGAGAGTGATAGGGAAGAGAGAGAGAGAGAGGATATGAGGGGGGCGTTAGGGGATGGATTTGGGGGAAGACCATGCAGATATCCAGATGCAGATGCAGATGGAGATGAAGATGGAGTCGAAGTTGGAGTTGCGAATGGCTACAATTTGTCTAATGTGCCAATTTGATTGCTGACTTCTTCTAGCAAATGGCAAATGAGCTGCTGAGATTGGTAACTGTTGATGGTTTATCTCGAATGCTATCTCTTTTACTCTTTTTTTAATAGGGTAAAAATGGGCATATTAGACTTTGGAAAATATATATGTATATAGTATATATATGTATAATGTCAAGTTGTATTATCAATATCCGCCTTGTAACATGGCTTAACCAATTCACAGATCTTCTTTATTTTTTTTAGGGTATGATGAAGTCGTTATTTTAATAATTAAGATTTTTAGCTATATCAATGACAAGCGACTGAAAGACGAGGCCCTATAATTTCCATCACTTGTCCCTCTCTATGTAACTGTCTCTCTCTCTCTTCCTATTTCTCCTTCTCTCTCTCTCTCTCTCTCTCTTAGTATTTATTTCTCTCTCTCTCTCTCTCTTTCTCTCTTTTTCAGTTTCTAGGCTCACTTGTCCCATTTATTTATTTTGTTTAAATTTAATTCACGATTTGCTATCGAACAAAAGAGACAGCAGAGGAGGGCATGGAAAATATCCCTGCCCCCTGGCCCCTCTCCATCCTCCGCATTCCACCCCCCCCTTTAACCACCTTTTTGCCATCTCCTTCTCCTTCAATGATTGCAATTTTTCTTCTCCTTAACTAGATAGACACTAAAGTGAACTTTTCCTTCATTCATTCTCTCTTTTACATGTATTTTTTTTTCTCTCTTTCTCTATCTATTTCCATTTCAATGTGTTTGTTCGTCTTGCTTACTTTCCGATTTTCCGAAAATTTTCTTTCGTACTTAACCGCAATAATTTCTGCTCATTTGAGTGTCGTGGAAATGAGTTAAAGTCCCGCCACTTGGCAGCATATCGCATCTTTGTAATGTGAGCATTACTTATTTCCATTTCCATTTTCCATTTTTTCTTTCTTCTTCTTTTTTTTTTATGTATATATATATATATATTTTCTTCTCTGGCGTTATTGTTGTTGTTGTTGTTGTTGTTGTTGTCTCCTTACATTTTTCTCTTATTTTTGCCGCCACCAAACAGTAGAAGGTAAAGAAGACGACTCTTTGCTTAATTCATTAATTTCCCACACCAACAACAAACGACAGCAGCAACAGCAACAGCAACAGCAGCAACAGCAACACCGACATCAGCAACAGTCACCAAAGTTAATTTCCAATGTGAAACCGTTGAAAGTTATCACCTTCAACACACACACTCACACACACATGATGATCATGAGAAGGTGGAAAGGGGCATCATCATAGACATAGAGGAAAAGTAAGAAAATTAAGTGGTTCCTATGCCATTCTAAACAATTATCCAAGTTAACTGAAATAAAACAAAAAGCCTAATTATGACATTTTTTATATTTGGTATAACCAAATTGCTTTCGCTTCTTGGTAATAAGTTTATTGTAGTACTAATACTACATATAACTCATTTGCTTTTAGCCAGAAACACTTTTTCAACTCAAAGTTCAACTAATTTCAGTTCCACCTATAAGAACTAAACCTATACATCCATATATAAGTTTAAGGAATTTTGAAAGAAAATTTATTGAATCGAAATTTCTTTTCTATTTAGTTTTTTTTTTGAAAACTTTTGTATAAATTATTTTTATAACGTTTTCTGATTATTATTAAAATTTATGTGTTATTCGTATACTAACTAGCAAAGAGTTATATTAATAAGATATACATACATATTGCTTATATAATACATATTTATTATTTATTTATCTATGCATATAATATATATTTAACATTTTTCCATATCTGACAAAATCTTTTTGGCAAACGTAATCACAAAGTCTTTGATTATTATTAAACAAGAAAAGGAGAAATATATTGATAAATATGTATGTACAGTAAAACTTTTCTATTATAAATACAAATGATAATATATGTATATATATATAGAAGTTTCATTGTAATATATATAATCATAGTTAATAATTTTGTTTTGCTCTTTGCTAAATATAAATAGAATTAATTTTTGCAAAAAATTTCATTGAACACAGATTTGACTAATCTCATGGTTATTGTCCAATAACCATTTAGTATAAGAAGATGCCTTTATTTAACATTTATTATCAATATTACTTTATTTTGTTGTTGTTTTGTTGTTTGTTGTTGAGCATTTTGCATTGATCAAAGTTAAGTCCCATTTTATGGGTCACTTTTTGTTTAGTTGATCATGACAACAGAACAGTTACGTTTGTTGTGTGTTGTGTGTTAGAGATAAAGAAGTTGAAGACTAAGCCTAGAAACTAGGTTGGCCAGCTTGCAACTGACCAATCGAAAAGGTGTCAAACGTTATGACCCACAACAACAACAATAATAATAACAGCAACACCAGAAACAACAAAGTAAAAAAAAAACCGAAGGGGAAACAGCAATAGACAAGATATCTTCTTGGCCTTTTGTCTGTCTATAGGTATTATCTTTTGTACGCAAGTCGAAAAGGCATTTACATTTTGTTATAAAGTTATTATACATACATACATACATACATACATATATATATGTATATTTTCTTGACCTGATCTTAGTGTTTGTTGTTTTGTTCTCGATTTTGTTATTTTTTTTTTTTTTCTGAAAGAATATGCTAAACGAAATTTCCAAAAACATATTTCAAGCATTCTTATGTTAACTAGAAAATTGTCTGATATTTATATATATATATAACTATATATATAACTATTTATGCATGTAACATGCATGCATGAAGAAAGTGTTTTTCCTGGCCTCATTTTGGAAACTATTCAAATTCATTTGGAGCAACAGAGAGAACCCCAAAGACACAGAAAGAGAGAGGGAGAGATATTTAGAGAAAGAGAGAGAGAGAGATGGTTGATACTCGTTCGTATGTCTGTGCTTGTAAAAATGTTCGCATATTTATCATATTTCATGATTTTCCTTTTTACTTTTTTTTTATTTTTTATTTTTTTCTTTTTTCTATTTTCGCATCGGTTTGAACTTCATCCCACGCTCTTAATTACCCTCAGACTTCATCTCTAACTTCATCTCCAAAGGCAACTCTAACTCCATTTTCAGCTTAGACTCTTAGACACTTTGAGTTTTCCATCTTCCTCAATCTGTGAAAATTTTTGGTCGACATGGCATTTGTTGTTGTTGTTACTGTTGTTGTTGTTGTTACTGTTGTCTGCCATTTGGCATTGTTGCTTTTTGGTTTTTGTTATTGTCCTCCTTTAGACTTGTCTCTGTTTCTCGGCTTGCGGTTTGCCATTTGCCAATTTAATATCTAAATGGATTTAATTCAATTTCAAAAGTGACAGAAATGGTTCAAACCCAAAAATAATGACAGCTTACACACACACATACATACATACACACATACATACATACACACATACATACATATACACGCACATACATATATAAATGTTGTTTAATTATGGCCAATGGTCGTCTTAATGTGAAAAGTTTTCTAAAGGTTTATTGATTCATATTTATCAAACGGATTAAAATTTTCGAAAATGTTCATAAAACAAATGGGCTATCTCTCTCTCTCTCTCCCTCTCTCTCTGTCTCCCTCTCTCTCTCTCTCACTCTCTGTCTCCCTCTCTCTCTCTCTCTCTCTCTCTCTCTCGACGCCTCTCGCTGTCATTGATTGTAAAGACATTTATCTTTAGATTAAAGAAAAATATAGAAAAGGCTTTGAAAATTTGAAATATTTTTTTTTTTCCCATCCACCAATGGAAATTAGAAAAGAAATTTTGGAATGCATTAGTTGTCATCCCATTAATTTAGTTGAATGTTTTAAACGATATTAATGAGAGCATTTTAAAGTATAATTCACAGATTTTCTCACATATTTAACGAAATTTGTTAAATGAATAAAGAATAATTGATACACATAATTATTAATAATTCATTTATTAAACAATATTACATATTTGTTCGTTTAACAATATTTTGTCAAATCAATTGGGGATTTGTTATATATCGTCCACTCGAATGGCAAAGGAAAAATGTATTTTTTTCTTCTTCTTCTTCTTCTCATAACTAATTTACAGTTAACTTTTGATTAATTCGTGTTAAAAATGTTACCTACAAGGTTTGAATTTCTTGTGTAATCTTGTCAGAATATATTAAATTATTAATGAAAATAAATGAATTATGAAAAACTCAGATTCAAGATGATATATCAAGGTTGAAACTGTTAACAGCAACTAGATCTGTCATTTTGCCATTTCTCAACCATGTCATCCATTCTTCATCCAGACCACACACAAACACACACACACACACACACACACACACACACACACTAGAGTGTGAGATGGTGGTAAAACATGCAATCTTATGAAGAGTATGAGGGGAAGTTCATTAAAAATGTATTTAAAAGTTGGTTTTATTTATGAGAGAGGGAGGAAGGGTGGGGTGGGTAGGTAGGTAGGTGGGTGGGTTGATTTGACAACTTAATGCAATTGTTTTTGCGCATTTGCATTAAATTATTGAAGCATTTTTCCTGGATATGAAAATGTCGCGTTGTTGAATTATTTTTTTTCTTCATCATTGTTTGCGGCTTCATTAACTGCAATAAGGCCCCCAGCCCATCCACCATCATCTACCCCACCTCAATCTGCACCCTATAACACCCACTCGTGCTACTGCTAGCTGCCACAACATCTCGATCTCCGGCCTTTCGTCACATGGCTGCCTGTCAGTTAGTCAGACAGTCACGTTGCGGTGTTGGCGGTGATGGTGGTGGTGGCATCAACAATACACCCGCAACAAGGCAACATTGAAAGTGTTGGCAACTTTGGCAGCAGCATCAACTTTGCCATTGCTTTTGCCCATGATTATGATTATGATGATGATGATGATGATATTTTGCTGCTGCCTCCGGACTACGGATGATGAGACCGATGTCTGATGGTGGTAATGTCGTTGATGTTGCTGATGCTGATGCTGATGATGCCTGCCAACGCGCGTATTCATCATCATCATTTCTGTCAAACAGTGAGCCAAAGACTGAGATAGAGATATGGAGGAGGGTAAGAGGGAAATGGCATTTCTTGTGTCCCCTCCTCTCCATATGTGTGATTCGACGCTTGATTTTCTCTGCTTTTAAATTGTGTTTCCACCTTTTTTGCCTGTCAATATATCAATTTCGATTTTTTTTTTTTTTTTGCCAATACTTTGAAAATGGAAAGTTATGATTTGATATTTTTTTTCTTTTGATTTGCTTTTTTTTTTCTCTTCTTCAGATTTTCAAATTTAATTTTCCCTTTATTCTCGTCTATTAACTACTCAGCATGACCACTTGGACACGATCTCCTCCAACTCCAAGTGATCAAGTGGCTTTATTTCGGTTCATGTCTGAGTAGCAACTCCCTGGGATTCTCTTCTCGTACTTTCTTCCAAAAAAAAAAAAAAAAAAAAAAACAAAATTCGCCCATGCTTGAGGGAGTCAACTTGAACTTTTATTTAAATTTCAATTTCCCATGGTTCGTTGCGTCTTTTGGTTTTTTTTTTAGTTAGACTATTGGCCAATTCTTCGAGACTTTTTTTATTTTTTTTTTTTTTTTTGTAGCTGGTTGTTTAGATTTCGTAGAAGAAGAAGAAGAAGAGAAAAAAAAACAGTCAACTCGCCGCCGCCAAATGGAATTCGCATGACCAAAAAAAGAAATAGTTAAAAAAAAAAAAAAAACATAAATAAGTTTTATTTGTTTGTCTATTTTATAATAAAAATAATCGACTTTGTTTTTACCCCTTATCTTTCTAAATGAATAGATAAACAAATATCAAAAGCAAATGCAAATGCAAATACAAATAGTTGGAAAATGAAAAATCTTTGCACGATCAGAGGCTCATCTATAACAAATGTTTGGTACATTTTAATTTATGTCCTAGCCATGTCTGGAATTTCTCGTTCTCTACTCTTTTTAATGTGTTTTTTATTAACTTTTTTTTTTTTTTTTTTTTGAGTCATTCCATTGCCAAATACTCATCAATCAATCTGTGGTTAACCCAATAACAGGGTATTAGTCGTCGCGGTCATGTTGGCCCCATTGAATGTTAATGTTTTCTATGTACCTTTATTTTCTTTAGTTTAGTTTGGTTTTAGTCGACGTTTTGTTTGTAGATCCCAAGTAAATACTAAACACTAAACAAAATAAGACAAGAAGAGGAAGATGGAGAAAATGAAAAGAAACAAGTAAATATATAAAGCACACACTCACACACATACACACACACACACATTCACTTATTTGAAATTGCCATTGTGTGTGCTGTGATACCAATTTAGTTTAGCGAAAGTAAAGAAAAAAAAACAAAAAAAAAAAAATTTAGTGCTAAAAAGTAAAATTCATTTACGCTTACGGAAGTGCTAAATCTCAATTTGAACTTAAAGTTTACTTATTTTTTTTTGTTTTTTTTTTTTTTGTACATATTCTACAAACGCCTCACAATGCGTTTAAGTTGCAACTTTGGCTCGTAATGAAACTCAATTACAACATCAAACCAAAGAAGATGACGACGATTCCTCTTCCACAAATTCAATTAGGAGCGGCCAACAAAAAAATAAAAAAAAAAAAAATGAAAAAAAAGCAAAAAATCCCAAATACAAAAAAAAGGGAAAATATAAAGTTGCTAAAAAAAAAAAAAAAACGGGCTAAACATTTGCTAGCTAAACTCTAAGTAGAGAAAGTACTTTGGGGAGTTGTTGGTCTCTGAGCATGTAAAAGTATCTGAAAGATGCGAATCTGCCGAGAGGTCAAATCGCTAGCTAACTTTTACCAGCAAAGCTTTCGATGAGGCATTTTTTGGTTAGTTTTTTGTTTTTGGTTTTTTTAAGGGAGCCGCCACCGCCTACGTGGTTCATATGACCAAGATGATGATGATGATGATCATGGTGATGTTAATAATGATAATGATGATGGCTTTTATAAATATTACAACACATAACTTTGTAAGATTCATTTTTTGTGCTGTTGCTGTTGCTGTTGTTGTTGTCGTTGTCTGTTGCATTCGGTTGTCATTTGCATACTTAACACCTTCGAGTGAGTTGAGTAGACGTCAAATTGGAAAAATTCATGTTGGATTTTCATGGCGAAGGCACTTGAGAGTCGACGAGATGTGGCTTTGAGCTCAGGTTGATGGATGTACCACAGTGTTCCTCTCGATGCCTGTGCCTATACATAGGCACATATATGTATGTATGTATGGTATGTATGTATGTATGTATATGTACCAGAGATACCAGAGCCTATGACTATGATGACTATGATGTGCTTACTCGGGGTCTATGCAATGTCTCTGGCAGCTAGATGAGATTTGCTTTTGTAATTAGAAAATAATCGAGTGAGGAGAGCTGCTGAGAGGCAGTCCGAGCCATTCGTCGTTACTTTCAATTTCATCGCATTTGCTTGGCGGCCTCTTGTGCTTATTTTTTTTTTTCTTTCTTTCTTTCTGTGTGTTTTGTGTTATGCATGATTTGTATCTTTTAGGCTTTCTTTTGAAGCCGCACCTTGGCAGCAACTTACTTGGTCGTCTGATGACTCTGCATTGCAGTTTAACTATTACCATTACAATTATTGTTATTGTTATTGCTCGGTTATTGTTGTTGTTGTTGTTGTTGTTATTATTTATTTTTTTTTTTATGGCTTTATTGTTGCAATTTATGGCCGAGATTCAGACCAACTTTGTTATCGCATGCTTAGAAATCCATTAAAAAAAAATGTTTCTTTTTTGCATATATTGCTTGGTCAATATCTACTTTCACTTTGCATCATAAATTGATTTTCATAGACAAAATTTTGTGAAATTCTTGGCTTAGAGCTTAAGCAAAGATATTACTTCAATTAATGCATGGTCTTAAAATTATATGGTGTTGGTTGTTTTTAGAGGTCGGCAAAGGGGGAAGGGGATCTATAAGAGAGAAAGTAAATTTAGAATTTCAGTTTTAACATTAAGTAATTTGTTTGAATTTATTATATAAGTAGTAAAATTTACTTTTTTTTTTATTAATTATTAAATTAAAAATATGTCAAAATCGCTCACGAAATCATTTATATTTATAGTCAGTACAATTGATTTTATATATAATATATATACATATATATAATTATACAGTTTAGTTCTATCGATCTTAACTCAAAACGGTTCTCCTCTATTATATTTTAAATAAACTTTATATAGAGATTTTGAAATTGCTTCAATCAAGTAAATAATAATAATTAATAAAATTTATCCATTTATTATTCATTTTACTACAAAGTTAGCTAATTATTTTGATTTAAAATAGAAGTCATTTAAAAATAAACTTTTCTTGAAATGGAAAAGGCAAATGAAAAGGATATCCAATTGAAATTCAAATCGAATAATTCAAACTCTAAGAACATTAATTGAATAGTATATATATACATAAATATATTTATACACTGCGCGCCACTTGAATAGGACACCTCTAAAGATGATTTTCTATAGTTAATTTCTGCTAAGCCAAGCCAACTATGAATATAATTTTTGTTTTCTTAAAAAGTTTATTTTATTATAGTGATTTGTCAAAAATTTCAAAGTTATTCAAAAAGTTGTAAGTATACAAAAACCAGTGTTAACCAATAAGTAACAAAATGTGGAGTCTTAAATGTGCACCACTTGAATAGGACATGCATTTTATTTAATTTTTATCGTTGGCACGAGCACACAAATTTTGGTTCAGTTAAACTTTTTGATTAATTTGAAGTGTATATTAAATTAAAAAAAAATAAAAATGGGACGTGGCACTTCATTATCTGAGTCAGAAAAGGAAAAATCCAAGCTTACAAGGATTCTGGCCTTTCTATTGCCAAAATAGCAAAAAAAAATGGACAGGAGCAGTCACGTCATAACCAATTTTTTCAATAATGAGGCTAATTATGGTAAAAACATGAAGGGCCGCGCCCACAGTGTACTTACTATCATTTCCATTTAATTGAAACATTGAAAACAAATATAAATTGTTGTTATATTTAAATTGTTAATAATTTTTCACTGATTTCAAAACGGCCCTTTCTAAACAAATCTTTAAATCTACTTTGGATTTACAGAAAATCTTTCTAACTAGTGCAATTTGTGTTTTTGTTTTTTTTTTTTTGTTGCTTGTTGAGTATAATTGTTGTATAATTTATCAGTAATCAGTAGTACTACTAAAAATACTTAGCATTGATTAATGTCTTATCGCATTAAAATTATCTCATTTTGAACTGAATAGAGTAAAACAAAAAAAAAAACTAAAACACAAAAAAAAAAGTACAAACCAAATTACAAATTGCCTAGTAAATGGCCTTAAAAAAGTTTCACTTTCTATCGAAATGAAGAAGAAACTACAACAGATATAAACAAAATATATATGTATATATATATATATATATATGTATAAAAAAGACAGGTGAAATCTGTATAGCTTCCTGTTATGATATAGACAAAGTCGAGGAGAAAGGTATATAAAAATCCAAATTAAATATTAAGAATAATTATAGTTGAGAGCGGGGCTTACCTTTTTTTCTTTTTTTTTTTTTTTTTTTTTTTTTTTTTTGTAGGTTTTTGTATTATTTTTTTTTTTTTCCTTCTCTTCATCATTTTGTTCGGTTGATAAGACCTTCCCCACCATTTGCCATAATGTTGCTCAATTAAATTCATGTAGATGCATAAGCACCTCATAATTATGCAGATGTGCCGGAGCCGGAGACGGAGATGGAGATGGAGTTGGATTTGGAGCTGAAGACGGTGGAGATGGTGATGGTGCTCTGGCCACCAGCACCACCCCTTTTCTTCAAACTTTACCTCTCCTTTAGCTATGGGTTGGATCTTCATAGGTTTGATTGCATGTCAGTTCAGTTCAGTTCAGTTTCAGAGTCCGAGTCAGAGACTCAACCTCGCACAAATCGCTTCTAATTAGTGAGGGGCAAAATGAAGAAATTTTGTTGTAACCAAAATTTCTTCTCGAATTCTTTTAGGGTCTTTTTTTATATATATATATATATAAGTATGTATGTATATAGTATATTATTTCCCCGTGGTTGGTTATTTTAGCTCTGTTCAGCTCTGTGACCTCTCATGGACATTGTCATGCTGTCTAATTTGTTTGTTGGCTATTTGTTGGCTGTTTGTTAGCTGTTGATTTTAATGATGTGAAAGAAAGTTGTATTTTCTAATGACGCTTATAAATCTTTCTCAACACAAAAAAACTTATCTTATAGATGATACTAGTAGGCACCCGCTCAACCCACCAACCCAGCAACCAAACCACCAACCTATCAACCCATAAAACTCCCTATACCCGCCAGCCAGCCAGCCAGCCAGCCAGCCAGCCTTATCTAACTACACAGCATCATGCAAATCTTTGCCAGCGGCGGCTAACCATTGAACCAAAAGCTAATCAATCAATATCTGTTGTCTTTCAAAAAGAAGGAACAGTAGCCACCACAAAGACCGAATAACAAAAGTCATAATAATGGGACAAGTTAACAGCTCAACAAATGAAAAAGAGTCAACTTGCATGATAAATAATTAACTATCTAATAGATTTAATCGCATTGGCGGTTAAAAAGCTTAAATAAAAAACAGTAGCTCAATTTTCCATCATTATCATGTGCTAAAAACCAAAAACAATAACAAATATGAAAAAAACAAAAGAAAAAAATAAACTTTCGCCAAAAATTCATCTAACGAAACTAATGAGGAAATCGATTGTTGTTCCGATTAGATATGCTAAATAGGTAAATGAGTAGGTGGTAAAATTGAAACTGAAACTTAATTATGACATTTCCCAAATGATAAGTGGAAAGTGGGGGAGGGTTGAGGGGAGAACGGGTCATCATTAGTTAACCCGCATTTATTTCATTTTCGTTTTCACATTTAACGTAATCAAAATAACGATTAATCAGTCAGCGAAAATTTGTGTAAATTTTGCAAATCAAAAGAGTAATTATGTTTTACATAAAAAAACAAAAGACGACCATAGCAAAAGGCTATAGTAAAACAAAAGAATTTGGGGGTATCCAACTGAAGATATAGTAATCGATTTAGCATGTCAACTTTGTGACTAATTCAATTTATGTCGAGATATATGTAAAGAGAGAGAGAGAGAGAAAGTAGAGCAGATGAAACATAAACTTTGGTGTAAGGACATGCATTTGAATAAGTTTTGGGAAACGCCAAGCAAAATTATTTAAAATTTTTAATTATATGTACTTAATACATATGTATGTATATATGTATATACTCTAATGACTAAGACTCTGAAATTGTTGCTGTTTTTAGCTCTTAACATTCCACTCTCTTTAGTCTTTTCGGTTGTTGTTGTTGTTGTTGTTGTTTTCTTGTTAACCTGAAACCTTACGGTCACCCACTTTTTTTTGTCTACTTAGAGCTCCTGGATGAAAATTGTCAACGGTTAACAACTAAAATTGCTTCTTAACCCCAATATCATCAGGAATGAAGTGAAAGAGAATGGAATAGAAGAGATTGCTGTTGACTGAATGAATTATTTTCTTACCCAACAACCGACCAACAAAACTAACCTAACTATTGCAATTTGTGGCAGCAAATTTCTTGAGTAAAAGAGGTACACGGCTGAGTACAAAATTCGAGACTTCTTCCCCTCCGCCCTCGAAAAAAAAACCTAATGAAAATTGTGTCGGCTGATGCTGCTGCTGCTGCTGCTGCTTAAACTCTAATTAACGTTTCATGTGTTTTGCTGGGCTGCTTCTTAAGAAGAGAGCTGATTCGAGTTGAATTTCATTTTAGTTGGTCTCCTATAAACTGTCTAGTCAATGTGCCCATTCTGTCTGTCTCACATTCTGTAGTACCTACCGTCTGACTGCCTTTTGGTCCGACAGTTTGTTTTGTTGAAAGATATATATGTGTACATATACATATATGTATACATATAGGTATATATCTTCTTATTTTTTTTTTGTTTTTGTTTTTTGGGTACGTCCAAGTAGATTTAACAGCTTTTTTTCTTCTTCTTCTCTCCTTTAAGATTCAAGATGCTGTCGCCTAATTAGTCGCTTAATAAGATTTTTATGATTTTCTTATGATGAATAATTCCAGCTTACCTCGTTTTATGCACTTGTAAGTGCAAGCCTTAACATTCATAATTCCATTCGTTGCCTCCCCATCACCTTCCCCTTCCACTGCCTCAACTCCACCACTCACCTGAGAGCTAACAGTTCTTTTTGGTCTCCTCTTGCTGATGATGGCTTCCGGTTAAAAACCATAAAAAAATGCTCTTCTTTTGACTATACTTTTACGATTTGTACATTTTTCTTGGTTTTTTTTTTTTTTTTTTGCGCGCATTACTCTTGAGTCTGGCTTTTTTCTTTTCTTGGGGTTTGTTTTTTATTTTTTATTTTTTTTTTTGTTCATTTTTACGCCTTGATTTGAGTCACTTTTTTATATTTATGTTTCGGAATAATTTTTGTGTGTTTTTATACTTATGATATTTTCTTGTTTTTTTTTTGCTCTTTTTTTTTTGGCGTTAATTGAATTTGCGGCATGCCCCAACTCTGCCTGGCTGCCTCGCCACCTCTCTACATCTTAATTTCCCCGACTTTTTCTCGACTGCTTCTTTGGCATTTATTTAATTATATTGCTGCTGAGTTTGACTTCTTCTTTGGCCTGCTGCCTGTTTGCCTCATGCCGCATGCCGCTTTCTAATCAACATTGCTTCAATGATTTGCATTTTCAGCTGGCTTAATCATTTGTTCTTCTTTGGTTCTTTGTTTTTTGTCTTAGTTTTAATTGTTTTTGGTTGAGCAGAGATCAGGAAGAGATGAGCAAATAAATGCCAGAATTTTTATTACCTGCTTGAATAATTATGAATGGCAGATAAATACATTCATAGATGGTTATTTTCGGAGAGGGGAGGGGAGGGGGGGGGCAGGCAGGTGCCAAAGAATATTTACCTTATATACCTGTTATAATTTACCATAGTCATGAAAACCACACAATTATTTTAGATATCCGTTCGATAAACACACACAATGACACAAACAAATACATATATGTATACATTTTAGAGACATTTGCATACATTTCAATCATTTTTATTCATTTGTATATATGTAAGTTAATTATAAAATCAGAGTTAACAACATCAGCATAAATTTTCTATCGATTTCAATTTGCATTTTTGCTTCTCATTTGCCCAAAAGTAGGCAACAAATCTTAGTTTGTTTCATACTATTTCTTTTTCTGATTTTCATACATAAGAGAGCATGCTTTTAGGCTGAGCTGATTGTAAGAGACAAGTAATTGAAGCTTTTTTTTCTTCAGCTTTTCAATAAATAATACATAGATTATTAAATTTACCTACACTAGTTATAGTTGGAAAATTGTCCCAGATTTAGATGATTTATTTTAAAACTGATTCTTTAGCTCATATTTCCATTAATTAAGGGCAATACAAAATTTGTAGATTTATGCCGCTGCCTAGCTTTTTTATGTTTTTATAAATTTACACCAAATCAGATTAATAAACATACATTGATCACTTTTGGGAATATAAATATATATTTATATATATACGTATAGCTTCCACTTGTAAAACTTTATAAGATTTGGAGAACAAAAAGGAAAAACCTTATCTAAATGACTAATGCTGTTGATGGACACAGATTTGGTTTACTAAAACCCCCCCGGATCTGTTTAAAACCATTTAATAATGATTCCGAAAATTCAGCAACCCCTTTATGCAATTTCTTAATAATATTTTCCAGTATTTTCAGTTGAAAATCTTTTTGCTTCTCAAACTTAAAGAGTTCTTATTAAAGCATTATATGGTAGAGCCATCCTTCATTGATAATGGTAATAATCTATCTAAGAGAAGTTTTCCTGCTTGTTTTTCAAGTTCATGAACTGAACTTGTTTAAATAACCAAAAATATCGTATATAATATACGATTTCCCATATATATATATATTCAATAAAAAGAGTCAAATTTTTCTTTACTTTTGTTTCATTCCATAGTTTATATTTTAAAACACAAAATTGTCTTGGATTTTCGTTGCTCTTTAAATAATATTAAACATAATTTAAGGGATTATACAAAGATATAGTAAGTTGATTGATATATATATTTTTTTGTTTGGTTTTGGTGGGGAGGGGAGTGTTTAAGAAGGAATTTCAAAAAAAAAATAACTAAGTGCATTTCAATCTACCTGACATTAAATGGATTCTTTTTCGTATTTTCTTATAGAGTGTGCGCACGATATTTCTTTTACGTTTTTTGATATTTCTTGTTATTTATTTTTTTGCAAATTGTTGTTTTTTTTTTTTTTTGTAATTGTCGTTTTTATTTGTTGTTGTTTTTTTTCTTCGTTTTTTTTTTTTTATAAAATTGCACTAAATACATCTGCCAGAGAGCCAAAGTCACAACAGTTTCTAACTGTTTTTCTCTCGTTCTGTCAAGTTAATGAATTATACAAAAGGGCATAAATATATATATATATATATATATATATATATGTATATATGTAGATATAGATATGTATATGTTTATAGTAAGACTTAAAGGTAGCTATAAAAAAAAAATATTACAAAAAAAAAACAAAAGGGAATTGGAAAGGAAAATGGAAATGGAAAAAGGAAATTGCACCCCAGTTTGGCACACATTGGTATTGGTTTGGGTTTTTCTCTTCTAACGGTTTTTTTTTTTTTTAGTTGGTATTTTTTGCTCTTTGAAGTTTGCTGTTTTCTTTGCTTGCTGCTTTCTTTTACACAAATTAAAATTACAAACTGAACCTGGCTTAGCAGTATATACAATTTATATAAGAGAGTACACATATATTACATATACACACACACACACACACACACTCGCACACTCGCACACATACATACACCTACACATACCCACTCATACAGCTCCACATATAAAAAATGTGCATAATATTAGAAAAAAAAAATAATTCTTGCATAAATATTCATAACGAAAATAAAATGCTTTTTGCTTATGCGTTTGTTTTTCTTGTAGTTTTCTTTCATTTTTTTTTTTTGTTTTTCCACCTTGCTTAAAACTAATTAAAACACTCCAATCTAATTACATATAATTAGTAAAAAATGATTTTTTTTTTTGTTTTTAGTTGTAGGTTGTATGCTTCGTTTTGTTTTTTTTTTTCTGTTTTCATATTTTTCTTTTTTTTTTTTTTTAGTTGCTAAATTGTTAACTTGGCGAGACTCAATTGGCTCAGTCGATAAATATATACTCGTCTATATATAAATATATATATATATATATATAGATATACGATATAGTAGCTGCTCCTAAACCTTTTTGCTTCCTTTACAAAATTGCTGTGTGTGGAATTGTTTATTAATATTTGTTTTTGTTTTTTTGCTTTTTTGTTTTTTGTTTTTCTTTTTTTTGTTTTGTTTTTGGAATGCTCTCTCCCTGCCAAGAAAATTCTCAATCATTGGCCATGCAATAACCTGAATAGGTTTGAATATTATCCTCCAGAAAACTTTCACCAGCTATAACACTCGATTGTGTATGATGGCTGGGACAATGATGACCCTTTGGGCATTGGCAAAGTGAATTGATATTAACCTCATCCAGAAATTCTTGCCGTTTCCTAACTGTAAACAATTTGCACGGTTGCTTACGTTGACACCGAAGGCGCTAAAAAAAGAATGTAAAGAAAGAGAGAGAACAAAAGAGAAAATTAAATAGAGATAGAAATTATAAAATTATTCCCAAACCGAATTAAAATTAATATACATATCGAATATATATACTGTATGTCATATATATACATGTATGTATATCAATTAATCGATTGACTTACCGTCAATGGGGAGCAGGCAAATAGATATCTATAGCCTGGACTACCATCACCAATCGGTTCACGTTTAGTTAAATATGTCACCGAATTTTTAGGACAACGACAATGAACAATTTGCTCGGTTACATTCAGCTCTGTGGCCGTTGTCAGTGTCCAGGTATAATCACGGAAATGTCTGAAACCAAAAAAAGAGAATAAAAGATTATAATTTAATTTGCATACGTTAAATGATTTGTGATTACTTACTTGCAAATTGGCAATTTATGAACTGGCTGACACATTTTATAGTGTCTCGTTTTATCCGCTATGGTATGACCATCTTCAATGCCCAGACTACTTGGACAGCCGCCAATAAAGGTCATGGTCTCCTTTAATCCCCTATGACCCGAATGACGCATATGGGCATTTCCTCTTGGAAATTCATTATCAGCAATCTCTTCATATGTCTGAGATGACGCTGGCAAGGCATCATTATATTCCATATAGTCTAAAGATGATGGCAATTGTATATCATCTTCATAGACAGCACCAAGTTTTTGCATCAATTTCTTCATATGAAGAGATTCAAATTTTTTATCCTGATATTCACCAAGTAGCAATCGTTTGTGTTGCATCAACAATTTCTCCTTCATCCAATTGGATGATGGATGTCTGCCATCGTTAACCTGATGATTATTATGATAATGCATGATCACATTATTTGGCATACGATTCGATTCTGGACAACGGCATTGCCTCTCAATCCAAGGTGTCTCATATAGATCGATCTTGGAGCAAACTGCATTTGGTGCACAAATCGGTAGATCATCTTCAGAATCCTGCAAAGAAAATGCAAAAAGAAAATTTCTTTAATTAATTCTAAATATAATTTTTATTATTAAAAGGAAAAATCAAATAAAATGCTCTTGAAAATTTCCTTTGATGTGATTCTGAAGTGATTATTTCTTAATTAATTCTGTTTAAAGTGGCACTCGAATCAATTCCATTTGAACGTATAAATATATATATATATATATCCCTTTCAACGATTAATAAACGAATTCATATCGTTTCATCTGTGATAAAATCATTAAGTATATTTAACCATTTGCATATAAAATTAGACCTCTCAATGGCCTCTAATGTTGTTCCATTGTCTACTATTATAACAAAATTGGCACATAAAATCCTATGCCAATCCCTGAAATTCAATTCTGAACCCTTGACTTGGTTAGCTACTCGTCTTTTTCATCTTGTTGTTCACATGTCCAAACAAAAACTTAATTAACATATCTTTTGGATATCAGTTTGATTTCGTATACACACATGTGTGTGTGTGTGTGTGCGTGGGTGTGGGTCTGTCTGTGTGTGTGTGTGTGTGTGTGTGTATGGGAGTGTGTTTTTAGATTTTGGGTCCTACTTTTCATTAATTGAATTCGTAAAAAAAAAGGGGAAGAAACAACATACAACTATGTATATATATATATATATATATATATGTATATTAGAGGAAGTTTAATTCGTGTCGTAAAGGGAAGGAAAAGTGTGCGAATTGTTTACTTAAATCCTTTGCAATAAAAACTGATGTTATCCTTGTGCTGCTTTCTCTCTCTCTCTCTCTCTCTCTCTCTCTCTTTGTGTGCGTGTTTGTGTATTGGTGTTGTTTTGGCCATAACATAAAAACCAACTACTACTAGCAACTTGAGGGCTTCATCTTTTTAGCTTTCTTTATTCTGGCCGAGTCGAGTATGTGTATCTCTATCCCTCTCTCTCTCTCTCTCTCTCTCTCTCTCTCTCTTTCTCTATCTGTATCTGCATTTGTATTTATATTTGTATCTCCTCTCCACTTTTCTGTCATTCAATTTTATTGGCAGCGACAACAGCAACAACAACAGGTTTCCCATGAAATTATCGAAAAGCAATCAATTTTTTAAGTGGAACTGTCGCTTTACCTTTTTTTTTTTTTTTTTTTTTTTGGTATTTTCTTGTGGATTGATCCTTGTGTTTTTTTTTTTTCGTTCTTGTTTTTTTTTTTTTTTGTTTGGTTTCAATTTCAATTTTGAAAATTTCATTCAAATAAATGAGAGGGGAAAGGAAGAGAAAAAAAGGTTTTCGATTTTGCACCTGCTGCTGCTGCTGCTGCCGCTGATGATGTTCCTGTTGCTGCAACTCATACATGGAATTTCTGTGCTGTCTTAAAACCGGAAGTCCGGAAGTGATTTAGTGCAAAGGCGTCGGTCGGCTAAAGCGGAAGTAAATAAATAAGTGAACGCCAAGAAAGACAGATAGATAGATAGATAGAAACAGAGTGAGAGAGAGAGAGAGAGAGAGAGAGAGAGAGAGAGAGAGAGAGAGAGAGAGAGAGAGCGAGAAGAAGAAGATAAAGAGGGCAAGGGATTAGCTAAAGAACATTGAGGGAGGTACTGTGGCAGAAATAACAGAAACAGGAAGTAATCCAAGCCAGAAAACAGGTTGCCTGCCTCTATCCCTCCTTCTCTTTTTTTTTGTCCTCCTTTTACCGCTTCACCATCTCCTCCTACTATTATTCCTTATTCTACTTATCCCGTCTCAGTTTTCGTATGGTTCTGTTAGTGACCTTTTACCTTTTTGCTTTTGCTTTTGCTTTTACTTTTGCTTTTTGCTTACGCGGAAGTAGTCTGCCGGCTTCCTTGTTGTTGTTCTTGTTCTTCTTTATTAGTTTTATTTACTTCCGCTTTTTGTGTATATGTTCCCCATTCCCTCTTAGTTTCTTTTTTTTTTCTTTTTTTTTGATTCCCACAACAAAATTTTTGACCTAGTTTATTATATTCCCGGTCCTAACACCTGCTTTCTTTTATTCTTTCTTCCATTCGTTCGTTGTGTCCCTTCTTCTTCTTCTCTTTCTCTACTGTTTGGGTTTCATTTTGGGGTAGTTCCTGTGTCTTCTACATGTTAACCCTTTTATTGTCGACAAGTTTGCTTTGATTATTCAGATTACAAGCTTCATACTCTCGACATTATTGAGATTCCTTTGTAGTGACAGGATATGAAGACAGTTTTTCTCTATCCCTCTCGATATTCGATGTAAGCAGCGTGAGAAATTCTTTGAAATTTGAGCTCCCAAATAAAAAAAAAAAAAAAAAAAAAAACAAGAAACAAAAAAAAGAGGAAAATAATAATAATAATAATAATAATAATGGGGGCGAAAACTTCAAAGAAATGTTGAACGTTACACTATTTAACATAAATGTTAAACATTTTACAAGAAATTCAATCATAAACAGAAGCCGTTATAAACTGTTAGATATAATGGAACGATATATCCTTTTGCTGCATCTTAACTATTGGAATATATAGATGTCATAACAATGTTATGTGATACAGTATTTGTACGATCTAAAACGTGGAAATAAAACTTATTGAACTCGTTCTTTTTTGGAATATATTCTCTATTTGGAATGAAAACTTTAGTGTATAGAATGAAAACTTCTATATATATATGCATATGTAGGTATATATCTTAATAATGGATTGGGATATATATCCGGAATATATCAAAAGTATATAAGTACGATTCCTTTTTGCAAAAAATAATCAAATTCTATAAAGAAGTCATGTAAATCTTTGTTCACATTGCCTTTCCTTATGATCGAAAGATATAGTAAATGGATTCCTAGATATATCATCATAGATCAAATGATATTAAAAAAAAATTTCAATACTTTAATAATAAAAATCTTTTAAATTTCATTGGTAAGGGCGTGAATAATAATAAAAGAATTTAAAAAAGAGACTTTAACCGGATATCCGGTTTAACAGCTTCTCTGTGAGTGGATGGATTGGAGGCGTTTGGCAGAGGGAAGAAGAAGATGTTAATGGGTATGGGGGGGGATGTGCTTAAGCATGGGGATGCAAGAAGAAGCAGCAGGAGAAGTGTCATGATAATGGTGGAAGCTGCTGGTGCCACACTTTATAAATTTACTTTTGGGGTTCCATTGCTGCCCCCCCTTCCTACCTCCCTCCCTC
The DNA here is from genome assembly GCA_018150375.1 of Drosophila sturtevanti. NCBI lineage: Eukaryota > Metazoa > Arthropoda > Insecta > Diptera > Drosophilidae > Drosophila > Drosophila sturtevanti. The sequence continues at coordinate 1,469,865 of JAECWJ010000688.1, read as the reverse complement.
CCTCCTCCTCTTATTGCCCCTTGCTCCGGATAACACCCTCCATTACCATGCGATGTGTCAAAGTTTAAGACCGAACGGAAGTTGAGAACGCGCCAAAGACAATGGACACAAAATGCTCCAATGCGCTCCGCCCTTTCCCCTGGCTCTTCCCTCCTCCCCCCGCTTTTTTTATTTTGGCTAAACGTGAGTCGGCAAGCATTGAAGAACTCTTTTGACTTTTGATTTCAATGAAAAGCTTCAGCTGTCTCTTTTCCTCTTTCTATCTTGGTCGCACACTTGGTTAATTGAATCAAATTAACCCCATGGAACCCATTGGATGGGCCTCATGTGGTGGCATCTTCATCATTCCTCATTGTTGCCTCATGACTGGAATTTATTCTTTAGCATCTCCCTCCTTCTTCTCCTGCTTTTCCTCTTTGGTCACCTCTTCTTGACGACTTGTACGGAAGTTTTCTGCTTGACAATGACTGGACACAAATTTCATGCATCAAACTGTTGTGGGGGAAGGCAGCAAGGCGAGGCAGATAGAGAGAGAGAGAGAGAGAGAGAGAGAGAGAGGAAAGAGCTAGTTACGCTGGTCATATGGGAAAGGAGGGTGCAATCAATCAAGGGAAAATGGATCTAACTGCATCTTGCACCTGCCAATATGCTATCAATTACCAACAAAAAAAAAAAAAAATAAAAAATAATGAAAAGAGAGAACACTTTTCATTCGATATTTTGCCAATCAGTGACATAAATTTCCACAAACAAAAAAAAAAAAAAAAAAAAAAAACAAACCAAAAATTGAACTAAAATGAAATGAAAGGAAAACGAAACGAACCCGGAAGATGTCAGTTGTTAGGCTCAACAGTTGGTCTCTGGCATGGATTCATTTGGTTCTTCTCCCTCGCTCTCTCTGTCTCTCTCTCTCTCTCTCTAGATTTTTTAGGTTCCCATGAGGGCGTTGACGCACAAAAGACAACGACAAGGGTAAGGGTATGGGTAAGGGTATCTGGTAAGGGTAGTGTAAGTGTGTGTGTGTGAGAGAGAGAGAGAGAGAGTGAAGAAGATCTGCCGTTAGATGAGTTGATGGCAGCCGCCTGGCACAAGTGTGTGCAGCAGCAGGTAGAAGCTATTCCCCTACCCCTGCCCCTGGCCCAGCTCTTCCCTTGCTGTTGCTGCTGCTGCTGCTGCTGCTGCTGTTATCTTTTGTCTGTGCGTTAATGATTTTTCTATACATTTCCTTTTTACATTGTTTTTTATTTCATCTTCTCTTCTTCTTTTTTTTTTCATCTTCCCCCTACCCTTGCCTTGCCCCTCGCACAGTTCTTTAACAATAAGCAAGAAGAATTATGCAATCTGGCGTCGTCGTTGGGCACATGTGGCCGTAGGCCAAGGCGGAAGTACTATATGTAGATGCCCGGGATCAGTCTTAGTCTCAGCCTCAGACTCTGGACACCAATAATCTTCCGTTTCTCCTACTCCTCCTCCTCCTCGTTTGCCACCTTCAACTTTTAGTATATATATGTATGTGTGTGTGTGTGTGTGTTTACACGAAAATTCAATTAAAATTTAACAATTTCTTCAGTTTTTGTTGTTGTTGTTGTTATTAGAAAACGGAAGTTGAAAAAGAGACAGAGAGAGAGAGAGAGAGAGAGAGAGAGAGAAAAGAAAGAAAAATGAAGTGATGGAAATGTAGATGGAGAAGAAGAAGCTTCACTTCTTGCTTGCTTCTTATTGCTGCGGAAGTCACGCGGAAGTTGTTAGGTCACTCAAAATTCCAGTAAAATTTCTCTCTCTCTCTCTCAAAAAAAAAAAAAAAAGAAAAAAAAAAGATCTTAGAGCCAGCCGGAAGTATAAACATTTCAAAATATTTTGCATAGCCTTCAGGCTTAAGAATTGAATTGGGAACAGCTTGAGTTGGACTTGAGACTGGGAAACTGGGAACTGGGAAACTGGGAACATGGCACTCAGTAACTGAGAATTAAGAATTGAGAACTGAAACTGGCCGTGCCACTTTTGCTCAGCCTTAACGGAAATATGCCAACCGCAGCAGCAGCAGCAACAAGAACACCAACAACAACAACAACAACAACGGAGCAAAAATTTCATTCATAAAAGTGCAAAAATGCCAAAAGGAAGCAGCAGCAGCAACAACAACAAAAAATTGAAAACAAGTTATTGACAAAGCCTCTAGATACCCTATAAATATCTTAAACTCTGAGATTAACTAAAAAAAAGTATCAAATGATATATTTATATCTAGATTATATCATATTTAATTATTATAATATAATAGATTAATATAATAGATTATTATATTTATATTTAATCTTTAAGTTTTTCAACTTTTTCTCTTCATTGGCTCAAAAGGAGGTATAGAATATATTTGTTATATTTTTTTTTTAAATGGAAATGGAAGAGTATTTCATAATACGAAAACAAACTAAAGGCAAAAGCAGTTGATGCAAGAGTTAGGGCACACAAGAGGAGGGAGGGGCGGGCTGCTGAGTTAGGGGATTGTTTGTTGCATTGACTTGGCAAACTGGTTTGCCTCGATATATATATATAAATATATATATATATATATATACTATAGTTATATATATATATAAATATATATTTCTGTACAACAACTTCCCCAGCTTTTTGCGTAGCTTGTTGATCGTCACAATTAATGAACGGCATCGTCGTCGTCGTTGTCTACGCACACGGACATCCACTAACCGCAGCCGCAGTAGCAGCAGCCACATCCACATCCACATCCACATCCACATCCTCTCCATCCTCAACGGAAAAAAGCAATTCATTCATTCGTTTTCAGTCACTCATTCACTAACTCATTCAACAAACAACGTGGCCGCTTTTTTTTTTTTTGTTGCCATTGTTGTTGTTGCTGTTGTAATTGTTGCTTTGGCCAAAAAAAAATAAAAAAACCGCAAAATGTTGCAGCAGCAACAGTTGCTGTTGTTTCTTGCCGTTGTTGCTGTCGTCTCCTTTTACAGTGGAAGCCGCCAAATAAATAAATCTTGACTACAATGCCGACAACAACGACAATGACGACGACGACGACGACGACTTGTTGCTGATGTTGCTGCTGCTGCTGGTGCTTTTGCCGATGTTGCTGAGGTGATTTTTTTTTTCTTCTTTTTTATGAATGAAATGCTTAATGGTTAGCTAGCTGAAACCTAAATGAAAACTGGGCTGTGTATAAAGTAAATGAATGGGTGTGTGTGCGTCTGTGCGTGTGTGTGACTCTTGCTGGCAATGTTGTTATTTTTATTGTTGCTTCTTTTTTTTTTTTTTTTTTTTTGCTTCATGCGTTTTTTGCTGCTAATTACGATCAAGTTGCCGCCTTTTTCTCTCCCCCTCTCTTAACGTCTCTCACCAACTCTTCTCTAGTGGTTTTTGTTGTTTACTCACTGACTGACTGACTGCAGCGCGTGAGTTTTATGAATGAAACTGCAACAACAAAACCAACAGCAACAACAGCAACAACAACAATATTCACAAGCAACAACAATTCATAGTCTCTATCTTTTTTTTCTTTCTTTTATTTATTTTTTATTTATAGTTTTAATTTATTTTGTGCTTCGCCATCGGTTTTTTCTCTCTCTCTCTCCGTCTCTCCGTATCTCCCTCTCTCTCTCTCTCTCTTTTCGCCCTCTCTGTTTGTTCATTTTGTGTTATTGTAAACAAATTGCGCCTTTGGGGCACGTAATTAGCACACTTATACACAAATGTTACCCTCTGTCTCCCCTCCTCCTCCCACTCCAAATTGGAACGTGTCCATCAATACGAAAAACAACTGTAACAAGGTCTCACAGTCGCGATCTATCTTCGGTCTATCTCTTTTAAGAACGGAAACATTTCCGGGAGAAAGAAAAATAAGCTTCTAAAATAATCCCCCCCCTCCTCCTCACCCGCCTAGACCGACCCCCTGACTGACTTGAATTCAATAAGAAGTTCCCATTGACATACAACACACATAAACGCACACACACACACTCACACTCAAATATGGGTATAATTTATAAATATTTTATATATTTCCAAAAATCAACAAAAAAAAAAAAAAAATTAAAAAAAAAAAAACTAACACAAAAAAAATATGTCTATAAAAAGTCTAAAAGTTGAGACGAGGCGCGCGCCAGTCACAAAACAAAAAAAAAAAAAAAAAAAAAAAAAAAGACACAAAAAGTGGGCAAACTAGTTTTTTGGTATCCAAGCATCCGTTGGTCGGCTCAGGTTGTTGCTGTTGTTGTTGTTGTTGTTATTGCCGCTGCTGCTGCTGCTGCTGCTGCTGGTTTCAGGCATTTTTCTCAATGGGGAGACTTGAAAAGTATTCAATATTGTTGTTGTTGTTGTTGTTGTTGTTGTCTGTTTATGCTAATATTCCAACCCAGACATACATACTTAACCGATATTGCTGCGGTATTGCCGCTGCTGCTGCTAGTTGTTATTGTTGTTGTTATTGTTGTTGTTGTTGTTGTTGTTCTACTCTCTTCTAACCATTTGCTGTTTGAATTGAATAATTTCTAAATTTAGCATAAAAATTCCATAGCGGAAAGGAGAGGCAAAAAAAAAAAAAAAAAAAAATTTAATTATGGAAAGAAAGAAAGAAAAATACAAAAAGAAAACAAAAAATTCAACGACAAGAGCAACAAGAATAACAACACCAAGAAATATGCAAAAATCTTAATAAGAAACTTCCGATACTCCGACATAGACACACCCTACATACATATATACATATATCCTTTTTCATTATCTGAAAACAAAACTGATAATGCCCTATTGTTCAATGTTTTGTAGATGAGTTGCTCAGCTTAGTTATTGAGTATGATTTACACATACATATATATACATACATATGTACATATATATATATCTGGAAACTTTATTTCCAATATATTCTAATGACATAAAGATAGAAGGAGATAAAGATGATCTTTATCATATCATATCAAATTTCGAGGACTTAAAATTAAGTTATTGTATCAAATTTCTGATAAATAATCTTGAATTATTTTATCTGTGAAATCAGAATTTATATATGATACAGTTATTTATGTATATATGTATGCATTATATGTTTCGAGCAATTCTAATATACCCCTTGACATTAACTGTGATAAAGGGTAAGAAAAGCCAACATGTTGAAGTTAGTGATCAGTCAAGATTGTGAATGATTTGAATGAAATGCCCTACAAATATAGAAAGGAGAAAAAAAGATATATATACACACACACACACACACACACACACACACACACACACACACACACACACACGGTGATCATCGATAGAAAGACGAATTGATTTTTTTTCCTTTTTTTTTTTTTGTTGTCATCATTCCCTATATTTCTTTTCTTTTCCTTTTTTTTTATTGTGGTTTCTCATTTCTCATTGTTTATTGATTGATTCTCATATTCCTTGGATATGATTCGAACTTCCTTTGATATATTGCTTGATGCAACCGCTGATGTATATAAATATATACCTACATACCTATATATTCATATTCAATTTCAAACCTTTAATATGTGATTTATAAAAATTTGGTAGAAAAATGATTTAAATCAATTTATTTATGCTGATTTGATAGTTTCCTAGAAACCCTTCCGAAATAATAGTATATACATACATATAGAGAGGAAATGGTATCATTGGACAATTCTGGTGAAACGAATAATACCACACAGATTTCAGATCATAAATTTAGTGTTATGTATATATATAATATTATAGATAATTAGACTAAAACTTGAATGGGAATTTATTCTTTTGCTTGGCTTATAGGTTAAAAATTATATACATATATAGTAAAGTGATACATAGTCTAATCCCTAGCTATGATAAATTATATATGTATATACATAAAGAGAGAGAGGGAGAGAGAGAGAAAGAGAGAAAGAGACGAACTTCATTCATTCATTCATTAACCATCATTCATTCATATAACTTATTAATTTGCTATCAAAGATAAAAAAGTACACAACATTTAATTTGTTTGGCATTAAGCATACGCCTAGTGCGCCCACATGAGGAAAGACCCTTTTTTTTTTTGGTTGTTGCTGTTGTTTGTTGTTAATGGCGAAACCATTTTCACACCTGGTTGCAGCTGGCTGCAACACCAACAATAACAACAACAACAACAACAAGAACAAATTCCAGCCCAACTTGGCCAACAAAAATACACACAGACAGAGACAGAGACAGACAGAGATAGATATATGTAGATATAGAGATAGACATAGAGATAGATATATACATATAGTAGATAGTTAGAGAAAGAAGGAAATTAAATTGGTGAAAAGGAATAGGCTGAAAAAGTTGTTTATGCTATAGGCCATGCTTGATTTGTTTATGCATTTTTCAGTCAATTGGAATTTCTAGCAGTCTTCTGATTTCGTCTTCTTCTTCTTCTTCCTCATCATCATCATCTATGTCTTCCACTTTGATTTCATCGTCATCACACCATCATCGATCCGCCCGGCCGCACGTCCGTTTACCCAGCCACCGCTTTTTATCTAGAGACCGCGTTTGGCCATGCCACGCGCACTCAGACCAAGTCGACGACGACGACGATATAGCAACGACGATGAGGAGAAGGAGATGATGTTTAGGCCAAGTATGCGTATTATGAAAAAGAGGGGGGAAACGGGTATGGTGGTAAGAGGGGAGGAGAACGCTGATCTGTTTGTATATGGCTAACAAATTGCTGATGTTGCTAGCTGTCTGTATGTCTATCTATCTATCTATCTATCTATCTATCTATCTATCTATCTAGCTAGCTGTCTGTCTTTTAGTCTGTCTCTCTGTCTGTCTGTCTGTCTGTCTTTCTGTCTTTCTGTTGTTGGCTTTATCCATTCATACAAACATTTGAACGGTCTGTCGCTTTGGCATTCATTCATAGATTGACTTGCCCAGCCAAGCGAGAAGTTCCAAGTTGAAGTCGTCATTACGACGCCGCTGACGCTGCTTCTGCCTCTGGCTCTGCTGCTGCTGCTGGTGCTCTTGCCTTGGCTCATCCAGCATTTTACGTTTTCATTCATTCCTCTCTAGTTCCCTACTCCCCCCTTTCCTCACCCTTCATACGGCACCTTTTCACCATCATCACCACTCCCCATTCTTCATTCCGCACTTCTCATTCATTCTCTCCCATCATCTTCATCTTGTTGGTCGTGGTCGTATTTCATTCATGAATTTTCTTTCATTCAGCTTTGGCTCTCCCTACTTGCCTCTCCCGTCTGCTCTCCTCCTTCTTTTCATCCTCTTTTAACCCCACCACCACCCCCCTGCTTGCTCTTTCTCTCTCTCTCTCTCTGACTCTCTACATCTCCCTGGCTGGTTGGCTGACTGGCAACGTTTTTAAATACCGGAACTGAATGTTTAGCGCTTTTAAGCATGGGAACTTTTTGTTTTTGTATTTTTTTTTTTCTTTCGTATTTTTTGTTTTCTCTGTAAAAAAAACAAACTTTTCTCCCATATTTTTCTCTCTTTTCTTCTCACTCTCTTTTTGGGGTTTTATTGCAAGTTCCTACAAAACATTAGAAATTTGTTTTCAGTTTTTTTTTTTTGTATATTTTAGGTGTTGTCGTTGTTGTTGCTGTTCTTATTGTTGTAACTGTGTGTGTGTGTGTGTGTGTGTGTGTGTGTGTGTGTTTTATGTGTTCAAAATTTATTGCAGACATTTGGATTTCAAAATTTATGAGCCACACCAAACTGATGGGTTTTAGAGCAAAGCAAAGCAGAAACCGATCTATGAGCATATTTGTTATTAGTCTTCTGAGGTGTGGTAAAGTTATGAATTAAGAGGTAACCATGGGGCATATTGGTGGTTATAGAAAAAAATTAACATTGCAAAACAATTCAATCACAAATCTAATAAAAGATTAAAGATAAAATGGAAGAGAGAGAGGGGGTTGTAAATAATACTTAGATTTCGATGGAATATCTGGATCCTATCTGGATCCCTCAAACTTTTTTAAGTTTTCAAATTCATCAACTTTGGCAATTTGTTTCATTTGATTCGCTAACCTGGACATTTTGCATTTTAATAGAATTAATAATCTAGTATTTATACTATAATCGATGACTCAAAAAAAGGGGTATTTTTTAGGTCGACCCAATTATTTATTAGTTGGTTAACCAATTCATACTTGTTTATATGTTGTCAATATTTTCATTTTGATTGTTGTTGATATTTCACGCCTTTGCAGCAACTAACAACAATAACAACAACGACAACAACACCAGCAACATAGTAAGGAACCTATAGACGTGTAGGGCGTGTGTGTGTGTGTATTTTTCTTCTTATATATATATATATATATGTATATATATATTTATTTATTTGACATTAGACATAATAGATTTTTGATCTATGATATATGTTGGCCTCTCCCTTTTACTTTTAACATAAGACTATATTTTATAGTCACTTGATTTATGACTGAAAGAGAGAACAATAGACTTGACCTATGTATGTTTGTATGTATGTATGTATATATGATTGAATCAACATTTTGTGTTGTATGAACGAAACGGCATATTGATCTTATCATTGCCGCATTATATTCATATAAAAAATAAAAAAAATACATTCATTCATGATCCATGATCGTGTAGAGAGATACATAGATACTTAGTCATAAGTTGTTGGGTTATTCGATCCGTTCGTGCTTCTCAGTCATAAAATGACCATATTGAACTCTTGACCTGCCCGAGAGAACAGCTAATTGGTTTAGGTATCTCCCGACTGACTTTAATTGATCAAATGCGGTTGAACTAAGGCTGAGCTGATGTTGTTGCTGCTGCTGCTGATGTTGATATTGGGTGCTGCTGCTGCTGCTGTTGCTGTTGCTGTTGGCTATTGCTGCAAAACAACTTTCATTTTTCATCTACATTAAAAGTGCAATTAAATTGTGCCATATGCTCTCTTTGGTTCATACGATTTGTGGGTGTCAAGTGTAATAATTCCAATAGGGCGGCATCTAAATATAGCCACAGCCCAAAAACAGAAAAAACAACAACAACAACAACAACAACAACAGCAACTAAACAAAATAAATAAACCGAGGAAAAAAAAAACCAACAAAATAAACGTTGCATTAAGGCAAAAACCTGCTGGCAATAATGTTGTTGTTACTGCTGCTGCTGTTGTTGTTGTTGTTGTTGTTGTTGTTGTTGTTGTTGTTGGTGGTGGTAGTGGTGGCGTGTGGGTCTTACAAATGGCAACAGCAACTACAACAACAAAGTTGCCTGAGCAGGTGTCGACTTATACATTATGCAACCTGCTGCCCATTGCCATGCCAAGTTGTTTGCATAGATCAATATACTACATATATACATATACACATGTATACACACACACACACACATATATATATATATATATATATATATCAAAAGCAAAAAAAAAAAAAATAACAAAAATGTTGCTGCGGTGTCAATGCACAACAGCAACATTTGTAATTAAGTTTTACCCATTTGTGTTTTTCTTTTTAGAAATCTTTTTTTTTTTTCCTTCAATATTATTTGATTTTGAAAACTTACCCCAACTTGATATAATATACGCAAATCCTTTTGACCATGTCCATGCTTTGTATTGCTAGCAGTGAGATGATGTTGCTGCTGTTGCTGTTGCTGTTGATGTTGCTGTTGCAACATTTGCCTTGATCTTCGTCCTAATTCTGTTTGCTCTTCTGCTGAGAGACTGACTACATTCATTAGATGCTCAGTTGTTGTTGGTTTAACGGTTGTACTGCTGCTTGATAATGTTTCTGCTATAGCTACACCTGCAACAGCAACTGTTGCTGCTGTCGCTGATGTTGATTGTATATCTTTGGCATCATAGATATAATATTCCAAGTTCTTATGCTTATCTCTAGTTGTTGCTGTTGTGGTAGATGTGGTTGCTGTTACTGCTGCTGATTGTGCTGCTGCTGCTGCGACTACTGCTGCTGCTGATGATGTTGGTGCTGTCAGCTCGTATATCTCTAAGGGTAAACGCGTGCTGTGAGCTTGAACTATTAACACCAGCAACATCAGCGTTTGTATTTGCAGCGATGGCAACATCTTGGTAATTGACACTTTTTTGTGGTCGATATAATTTTCTCTCTACTTTTTTTTTGTTTTTATTTCTTTTATATTTTTGCAGTTGTAAGTGTATTGGTAATAAATGGCAATAGTGTTCAGTTGTTGTTGTTGTTGTTGTATTATTTGCTTTGCCTACTATTACAGTAGATGCCTAGAACTTGGCCCATGGCTTAACATGATCGACACACAGGCAACACAACGAACAAAAAAAAAAAAAATAAAATAATAAGAAAAAAAAAATCAGGTTTCCGATATTGATATACGATTATATTCGTATTCGGGTGAATGTAACTAGGTATGGTATATATTATTATTGTAGCTGTTGCCGTTGTTGTTGTATTTTGTATGCCTCTTGTTGTTGCTGCTGTTGCTGTTATTATTATTATATGTATATAAGCGTATATATTTGTATATTTAAATATCAATATATATAAACATATAATTTTATTTTATTTTTTTTTTTTTTTGTATTATTTTTTGTTTTTTGTTTTCATAAGACTTTTACACACTCTCGCATTTTCTTTCAGTTCTTTACGTTTCAGTTACGCGTTGCCGTCGTCGTTGTCGTTGTTGCCGTTGCCGTTGCCGTTGCCGTTGTCGTCGTTGTCGTTGTCTGCGCTCAACAAACTCACTTTTCGAACTGATCAAACAGAACGAGAGAGCGACGACGACGACGTTGCCTTTAATGCTTGTCAGAGGCAGGCACTTGCATGTGTGAGTCTGTCTATATAGGTGTGTGCTGTATGTGTGTGTGTGTCTGTGTGTGTGTGTGTGTATGAGAGGGAGAGAGATATTGTATGTGTGTATATCTGTGTGTGTGTGTGCGTGTGTGTGACGTAGTCAGGCCATGAATGAATGAACATGTTCAGCCTGTGGTTGCTTGCTAATGTTGCTGGCGTACAGCATCCATTTGCTCATTGGTATAGGTGTGTATCTATGTGAGTTAACTAATGTCTATTTGTCGGTGTCTGTGTAAATGCGTAAGTGTATGCATTTGTGTATGTGCGTGTGTGTGTGTGTTTTTTTTTCGGCTTGCAGCTCGCGTGCTAGACCCTTCATTGCTTCCGCTGTGCTGGACAACTGCATCCTTTGGGACCTTTTTGCTGCACCTCCTTCTCCTTCTAGTGATGTTTATTTTGTATAGTTTTTTAGTGACCGGAAACTTATACATACATATATGTATATATATGTATGTATGTATGTAGGTATATACATATGTATGTATGTACATATACATATATTCCTGCCTCTTCTTTGCCGCTGTGTTTATAGCGCATGCCACAAAAAAACAAAAACAAAAAATAAATAAATGAAAAAAAATATCGAAACCAAAAAACAAAAAAAAAAAAACTTCAACAACTCCAACAACAACAATAACTTCCAGCGAACTAACTTCAGTTCAGTTGAGTTCAGTTTATTCGTTTCCCCAGAAAGCGCGCCAATTTTGTGTTTTTTTTTCTTCCTTTTTTTTTTTTTATTTTAGCGATAAGATTTCAGTCGGTTTACCAGTTTTACCTTGAGAAGACCCCATTATGAAGGGCTTACTTTGTCTTGATTCTAACTGAAGAAATCAGCTGATATATTTTTAACTCTCTTTTTTTTATTTTTATTTCTATTTAATTTGTGTTTTTCTCTCTCTTTTTTTTCTTTTTCTTTTTTTTTTTGTATTTTATCGTTTCCAGGCAAAATGTATGCGGTAATTGGTCGCAGACATGGCAAAATCTTATCCGGTGACCTCACCCAGGGCAGCGGCAACTTTGCTGTAACCTGCCTCTTGCCCGTCATTGAATCATTCAACTTTGCCCAGGAGATGCGCAAACAAACATCTGGTCTAGCCTGTCCACAGTTGATGTTTAGCCATTGGGAGGTAAGTCCATACAAACATACATACATACATACATATATATGTATCTATAGCTATCTGACTATGATATTACATAGTAACATACTTACATAATTACATATAAGTATATAAATATTCATACCCAGGGGGAGGGGGATATTCATAGATCTTTAGCCAAAGGTTGAGCCAATAGAAAATTAAATTGGGCAATGGATTTTAACAATATAAAATAAATATTTTCTCATATTAAAAACAAATATAAATCTCAAAAGATTTTTTTCTCAAATTTTACAACAAAAATATTTAAAATTTTTTTTTTGAAAAATGGAAATTTTTCATATTTTTTTTAAAGTTCTTGACGGTTGAAATGAAAATTAAGTTTAAGTTTATATTTTAACTCAACAAACAATTTGTAGAAAACGTTCAAAAAATGTAAATTGAAATTGAAATTCATTTCATATTTTATTCTTTTTTTATACTATTGCAAATTATTAAAAATTCAATAATATATTAACACTTAAATACTAGGGTCTTGAGCTTTTAAGTTGTAAAGATTAGTCTTAACTTTGCAAAATTTGATCAAAATTCCAACAATTTAAATAAGATTTAAATATTTATCCTACGAGAATGATTTGATCTTGAGTTAAAGTCTATGAAATTATTTGAACGTCTCTAAAATTTATTAGATTTTTATTATATAGTATATACTTATAATGATTATAGCAAAAAATTGATTAACATTCAACAAATTAAAGAAAATTAAGTATATTGATTAATAATTCACTTAGCAACTTTTAGATGAAATTGCCTGAGCTCTAAGAAGTGGCTTTAACTTGTGGCCCTAACTTAATGACAAAGAAAAGGATACTTTTTTGAAATCAAATCAAATTCCAAATTTTTAAAGATCGCATCTGATTAACAGGTGGAAAGGTTGAACAATAAATTGTTAATTAAACAATTGATATAAAAAATTAAATATTGTAGAAAATTAAATATGGTTTCTTGGGTTCTACCACGCCCATGGAATTGGGTTCTAACTCTGATTCTGATTCTGATTCTTTAATTTTGACCATATCTCTCTCACTCTCACTCTCCTCACGCTCTCTCTCTCTCTCTCTCTCTCTCGTTCTCTCTCTCTCTCTCTCTCTGTCTTTCGCTTTCTGTCTATGCCGCTCCAGCTCCAGCTGTTGGCACAAGTGCCATGTGCGTGCTCTGACTCTGATCTGTTGCTGCGGTCGAATCTTACCCTCTCCCTTTCTCTTTATTACTTTGTCTCTTTTCTTCTAGTTAGTAGTTGCTGGCTGCTTGGTCAGCGTTAAACAAAAAAAAAAAAAAAGAAATACGAACGAACGAAAAAAAAATCTCAGTTTACCTTCTGTCTGAAGTCTTATAAGCAAAAACCACAACCGGCAGCCACCAACAACAACATCAACAACAGCAACAGCAACAACAGGCAGCAACAGGCAGCAACAGTTGGACTGAAAGTTATATGGTCCATTTGAGGCTTGCAGCTGTGTGCAATATTTCAACGAAGAAGAGTAACCTGAAGCCAGCAACCAAAAGTAACTAACCAACGAATCGACCAAACCAACCCAAACCGACCTACCTATCCTCTGGCTAACCCCCACCCCCTCCCTGTAAACCCCTTTGCCCACCCCCCCCTCTCCCTTCCCCACCACACCACTCGTCACCTTTCATTTGGACGGACAAGCGGATGGACGTACGGTCATTGGTTTTGTTTTTGTAATTTTTTGTTAATTCCTTTTTTTTTTTTGTTTTTTTTGTTTTTTTTTTTGGTTTTTGGTATTTCTGACAGTTTCTGACCTTGCCTTCTGTCGTTGCCATAATTCGGCGCGGGCCACAATTAAGAGTTAAGAGTTGGGAGTGGAGATTGGAGATTGAAGAGTGGAGAATGGAGTGTGGAGTGCGGAGTGTGGAGAGTTGGGAACGACTATACTAAAACCAACTTCAAACGCTTTCTGAGACCTGAGACACTGAGACAGCGGAGGGACAGACAGACAGACAGGCAGACAGACAGACAGACGGACGGACTGTAAGCCAACAGCTAAAAGCAGCAGCAACGGATGAGCCCAGGGCTCAAAATAAAAAAATATAAAATAAAAACACAACAACAACAGTAACAATAACAACAAAATAAAACTCCAACAACAAAAAGAAAGAAAAATGATTAATATTGTTCGGTCAGGCGACAAATGTGTCAGAGATGATTTCAATTAGTTGCAAAAAAAAGCAAAAATAATAAACATAAAGTTCATTCATAAATTTTAGCAATAGTAACTAATAATTATATACATATATTTGTTATTTATATATGTATATATTCTTAATTGTTCATGAAAACATATTTAAAGTTTAGCATAGTTTTCAAGCAATGGGAATCGATATTATCTAAATACTTAGCTAAAATCAATTATTTCCTCTATGTTTTATGATTCGAAATATAAAATATATACAAACATATATGTATATTATCTGAAATTTGATGATATATCATTATATAAACATTATTTAAGATTTCTTTATGATTCAAATATAATAAATATAATATAATATATTTACACATAAATATATGTATATATATTATCTGAAATTTCATGATATATCATTAAATGAACATTATCTAATTATCTCGTTATGATTTCTTTATGATTCGACTTATCTAAATTCGAAATTATCTTTCATGATTTAGCATTATTTTTAACATTAACGGAGATTTATTTATATAATTTCTTAACTTTTTACTTGAAGTTAAATTTGTCGGGTGTGCGATTGTCCATATGTATATATGTATATATATGCGTGTGTTTGCGTATAAAGTATATATATGTATATATATATATACATATATATCGCTTAACCAATCGATAACAACAAGTTTTTGTATAATGACTTCCGGCGATTTTCTATTTGCCGGC